>CAXKVX010000933.1:0-159031 GCA_964058865.1 Eleocharis quinqueflora | reverse complement strand
ATTTTAAAAAAAACCCGTGCCCGCCCGTCCCCGCCCGCCCGCCCGCCCGACCCGTTTGACCCGACGGGTCTAAGGGGCGGGTTTGGATCACTCTTCCCAAACCCACTCGTTCCAACCCGCCCGTCGTAACCCGTCCAACCCGTCGACCCGTCACCCGTCTCACCCGCCCCCCGTCCGACCCGTTGCCCAAACCCGCCCGCCCGCCCGTCTGGCACAACACTAATATGATACTAGTTTGGAATTAAATTATTTAAAAATCCGTATTATTTGAACAATAAAGACACAATTCATATTTGAATTGGGATAATTTATTTGCAAATACAAATATCATAGTTAAAACTAATTTTGAATAAGTACTAATTAAACAGAAAAATAATACCATTCTTTTTACGGTCCTATTTGCATTTGATATTATTTCTATTTATTTTTTATTTGCAAATGATCTAATAGTTCGGGTGATAGCTGATTGGATGACTTTCGAGAGATCATGAGAACCTCCGTGAGCACATAATCCCTAAAAAAAATTTAAAAAGTAATAAATACTAGAGGTATACAATATTTTTATATTACATGTAATTCTTACAATACTATATTGTTAGATATTACTTAAATTAAAAATTAAATGATAGACACTTTTAAATTATTTAGGTAGAATTTAAATGAGTCGTTTTAAAATTTAATATATCATTAACATAAGTCACTAATATCATCGTTAAAAATTATATAGTTCGATAAAAAGCTAAATATTTTTTTAACTTAACTCAAATTTAATAAATGCTAATCTAAGTAATTGAAATACATACACTTTTTTAGTTTAAATATTAATTTTTAAATAAGTGTATAATACGAATTAAATGTACTTCGTGTATCTAACTATGCAATGTTCGAAGAATCGCAAATTTACCACAAATAATGTTGAGTCTCATGTTAGAAAAGAAGCACATGTTATAATTTTGCAAAAAAAAAAATGCAAGAAATAATAAAAATTGAAAGTAAACCATTATATAGATTAATAAAAAAAAAGTATGCAATATTCGAGTTGAAAAAACACTATGCAATGCTCGAGTTGAGAAATTAAATGGACTTAAAAAATGAGGTGCAGGTGGGGTTGGGGATACACACTGCCTAGATAAATTAAAGGATTGCTGGTCGTTTGATTCAATAATGAACGGGTCAGATTTTTTACAGTTTTCCCTGATGTAATTAACACCGTGATGTTTCAATAATAATAATAATTCAACGTCTCATTGTATAGATTCAAGAATGTCTTTAGCTTTAATTAATATCCATCTATCATTAATTTGAGGTACTATTTTTTTGCTTTCAAACCATTCCGAATTTCCGATTGTTTTATTTTGTTTACAGAAACTGAAAATTGTAGCTTTTAATTTGGTATTTTTCTCAAATATTTTAGGCACTCTGTTTAGTAAATATTAACTGAGCACCATGATCTCTAGTATCCTCTGATCTATTGGGTTTTGATGATTTATTGTCATATTAATTAATTTCATAACTTTTTTCACACTGATATTAATTGCAATTAGAGCAACTCCTGCTCCAATTCGGCTATCTGATTAGTAGAATTAAATTTTAGGATAAATCAAACAAGAATAAAATGCGAGTACTGAATTTTCACAACAAAAAATTACTTACAAATAGCAGGTGTTTACCATAAAAACAGCAGGTAAAAAGTAATTAAGCACAATGAGTAATTACCTAAGCAACTAAATTACATTATTGAAGCACAAGCGATTTATCAATATGATATAATGAATTGAGTAAATTTGCCTCACAGTCTCTTACAGAGCGCGTTGTGTTCATAATTCCACCGACATGCATCACTGCAAAAATTTCTATGATCATTCCATCCCCTCGGAATCCCGCAACTTACACTTTTGCACCGTTTTTTGTTTCTTGTACCGGTAGCTTGCCATCTTTTCCAAGTCACCTGTCTAACCATGTTTAAGATCTTTTCCCGACACAACTCGAACTGATCATCATTATCGAGAGAAAATACACCATCCGATAGAGTGTGCTCTCGAAGTCGAAGATGCAAGATGTTCATTAAATAGATTGATGCTTTGTGTCCTTTGCTTATTGCCTTTCTTAGAAGCTCTATTCCTTTAGAACTATCCTCTTGTTCAAATATGCTTATCTGTATAAAAGTAACAATACAAGTAACTCAATATACTTTTCACAAATTAGTAAACTAAAATAGAACTACACCAGGAAAGCGTCAATAAAATTTAAAAGAATCAATATCATATTTACAACATAAGTTCGTAATTAACTAATTTTCAGATAAGAAAGGCAAAGTTGATGTGATAATAATAAATTTAAAAGAATCAATATCATATTGCAAATTCAGACACCCAGAATATTCCTTACCAGTGCTAGTATGAAATATGCCTCCGCATTTTCAGCATTTGCACACGAGTTCAAAATATCCATGCGGTGATCAGTTGCTATCCAATTCAAATTTGAGAATCCTCTTTCCAATGATATGCGTTGTTTGACTATGTTGTCCTTCGACAAAGCAAAAAAAGTTTTACATCTGTAAAAACAAGAAAAAAAAAGTGAAAATTAATGTATATACATGTACAACTTCGTCATAAATACATAATATCACATAATATCACAAAGCTACATCAACAAGTAAAAAATAATTAATGGATCACAGAATAAATAATGCATGAGAACAAGAAGATTTGAAAAAAGAACAAGAAAACATAACAAGAAAACATAACAATTAAAAAAATATAAAACGTATATGAACCAAATTAGAAGAAATAACATTTATTTATATTATAGTTGGACATGTATATAAAGAAAATAATGCAGAGTATATTACGTATTCTTAAGGCTATAGAGATCGACAAAGGGAAAATGAGAACTTGAAACAACTTGTGCTATAACTTCGACGATTACATCTTCAGGAAGCATGCTAATCGCCGAAGTTTCGGCCGCCTTCTTCATTTTCTTACTCTTACTAGTGGAACCATTCCTCTTGTACTTCTGGTGATTCATATTGATATTCTCCTTCTCTTTTTTTGATGATAGTTTCTGGTGATGCATATTGAATTATTGATATTCTCCTTCTATTTTGATGATATATAGTTGTTCGATCGTTAAGTTTCAATATTTAGATCGATGGTATGTTGATGAATGATGAATGATGATCAATAATATAGAGATGTATATATAATGTTGTGTCACAAGTCACAAAGCAAATTAGAAAGGCGGCACAATTATGGAGAGAGATTTATTTAGGAAATCTGTTATTTTCCTAAATTCTGCTTTGCATTTTAGGAAATTGTTAGTGTTAAGTATATAATGTTGTCTCAGAAGGCAAATTAGGAAGGTGGAACAACTAATTATATATGGAGAGAGATTTTTGGAAATATGTTGATTTCATAAATGAGAAGATCAGTGATTGACAACTTCACTTATAGAATTTATGAAATCAACATATTTCCAAAAATAATTAGGAGTTGTCTAAATATATCCAATACCTTTCCTTTTCTGCACTTAAATAGACGTAGGGAGTTTAATTAATATGAACATTATTTTGGTGAAAAGATCTTAAAAGTTAAACACTGTTAAATTAATGAAGGGGTTCCCTTTTTTTTAGATTATGAAACATGCAAATTATGTTTATTTTTGTTAATTCAGCTGTAGATTAATTAAAACTAGGCCTGTAAAAGCATAAATTATTAAAAATAAAAGAAGGCTCATGTGACATGTGGCTTACTTTATGTTTTTTTATTTTAATTATCAAATGTGATTTGCATATTTTAGATAGAGTCATGTTTAATTGAATTTTGAAACCGGTCGTAAAATAAGAATTCACACTTAAGTTTCCCCCCTTGTAAATATAAATGCTAAAAAGTAATTAAAAGCCACCTTTTCTTGTTTAATAAAATACTAATGGGATACTGCTAGGAAAAATTTGCACTGCTTTCTATTTACAAGATTAATTGTGATTAATGTCACACTCCAGAAATAATGACTAATTTAGGGGTATTAATCTCGCCACGTGTACTTGATTACAAGTACACGAAAGGCTTAATTTGCCACTCAGAAATACAGATAATATTTATTTATAATATTTAATTTTAAGGAAAAGCACACACATTTCACACAGTACATGAACATCCAACAAATACATATATATAAAATACAGCGTCTGGATACAAAGTTTACAGCGGAAGCTAAACAAAGATACATACAGAAGAGGACGATCCCATCAAAGGACGTGGGACCGAACCTAGCTAACCTATTACACACTAAGCCTAACAAAAGAAATGAAAGAAACAAACGAAGTGATCCTCAAAAACGGATGACGCCGGGGACTCCATCCTAGTGCTCTCCTCGGGACATCAAAAGAACTTCTGCTCCTTACCTGGACCCCACAACCAACCGTGGAACGTGAGTAAATTATAAAAATTTACTCAGTGTGGATTAAGGTCCAGCCTTTGAGATTATATCTGATTCAAGGTTGGACCAATCACTTTTACTGAGATTAACTTAACATTCAATGCTACACCTAAATGTGCATTTGTAAACCATTTTCAATTTAAATAAATATTTAAAATCTATCCAAAAGACGATACGAGGAAGAAACCCAAAAATATCATGAGGAATAATAATATATATAGATAGTAAGAATAATATCAAGGCTCCCAGACAAGAAAGGATTTGTCAAATTAGAAAACCCCGGGTGTAGGACTTCAGGATTCGCCCCCTTAGACGGGTCGCAACCACAAAGCCTAAGGGTATTGTTAGGCGGGTCCCAAATCAACCACAAGCCCAACGTAATCGTTGGACGGGTCTCAAATCAACCACAACCTAACTAAAATCTGAGTTTCCAGAACGAAACGCCCTGGTAAATGCAGAGCGGCTATAAAAGCACACACTCGATCAAAAAGCGAACCGAGATGCCTACCCTCACAAAAGATAAGAAAATAAATTAAACTCTCGGTCTCAGCCGTCATACGGAAATAAGGAACCGACTACCCGTTTGAGTAACAATAATAAAAGGGAACTCCCTGTACCAACCAGGGGCCAAAGGGGAGCCCCAGACTTCCTCTGTACCAACCAGGGGCCAAAGGAGGAAGTCCTTCGAATATTAGGAGATCCCGAAACATCGGCTAATAGAAATATAAAGAACGGAATAGCTCCAATACGTCACATATGACACGCATACTCTAAACTGAGAAACCAAACCTTAATCACTTAAGGAGGAAGTATTATAATAGTATAATAAGGACTTTGAGAATAAAACTCTCTAACTGGCACTACGAGTCATCAAGTGATGATCATCGTTGGTGAGGATTAGTCGAATGTCCTTAAGGACATCCCGTTGAGAATATCCCATGGGCTATGTCAGACACCATGACACATACTCCCTCCACGATGCCCTCAGACTACATCCAATCTAAAACTCACCGGCCCGACTCTCATCACTCCCGACGAGTATAGATATATAATATTTATACGCATCTACCTATAAATAGTCTAATAGCCTATACGATCCGTATATCGGATCTTACGTGCAATATGAATGCAGATGACATGCAATTGCAGGTTGGTCTAAATAGTTGGTTCAGTTACCAATATGCATTCATGACAGTTCAAGATCTACAGGCCTGATTATACATTGTTGGTAATTTGGTACTGCAGTTCAATTTAGGTAAGACTGGTAGGTCCTAAAGAAGAGAGAAAGGAATATAATCCCCAGGAATCCACACCTGTTAAAGCAATATTGCTGCGTTGATATCCGAGCGTTACTTGGAAAACTCATGCACTGTCATCGACTCTGTCAGTGCCCACATGGTCATGAGTCACCTTGTCTTCCTATTTGGCGTTAGGGTTTTATCAGTCTAATGTGTGGTAAATTCATTAACTTATAAAATCAAATAGAATAAAATCTAGACGTTGAGACGTCCTTGATGCTCCTAACATAATATTTTCATTATATTTATTTAGTCAAATCTCTGTGTAGTGTCCTATCTGTACAGAGGGTGTGAAAATTCCATTCCTAAGATTTTCTATTTCTTTATTCAATGCTCACTTTTAGTTTATTTGTTTAAGGAAAGTCCTAATTATGTGACTACTATTTTTATAATAAAACTACTTCGTTAAGACGGTATTTTACAGAATCATCAATAAAGGAATAGCACGAAGCAAGCATGTTATAAATTCAACCACTTTTAGTTGTGCACTTTTATTATTAAACTAACAAAAGAAGAAAGGAAAATAGTAAATTAGATATTAATTAGTATGTGTGTATTTATATTATTTATGTGTTTATAGCGAAATTGATCAATATATATGTTATTGTGATTAAACATTTACTTAATCATTATTGTGCGTATATCATAGGTGTGGTATCTAATGTGACATATCGAAGTTGATCTACATATAAATTTATCTTTGTAATATTACTTAGTTATGTTTGAGTATGTGTATCATACGTAATTTAATTGTACATTACATTTTTGATGCGATATAGAGAAATTGATCAATATATATTATTATATATATAATTATACTTAATCTAATTTTGTCGGTGATGTACGATATATATTAATATATATATGTACGATATATTTACATGTGTTTTATAATTAATTAATCATGTCATTATAATATTTAATTAATTTAGTCATCGCGTATAATTGTAAGTCAAATATCAATATGTCAGATACGATGTCGTACCTAATCAATTATTCTACCATATAGCTAGGTCGTATATTTATTCGTTATATTTGTTTGTGCTAAATATAGTATAGAAAATTATATAGAAACACAAGTTTGTTAATTTGAATTATTTATTTGGTTGTGTAAATCATGTGCTATGCTTACCGTAATTATTATCTATTCATTTTGAATAGGTGTTTAATCCTTTATTTTTATTGATAATTTAATTATGATCAATATTATTATTATTATTATTATTAATATACTCCTGACTTTAGTGATTTGCTAAATATCATCATTTAACATAAGTGATGCTATATTTTAGTTAATATATTGAATTCATGTATGTAATTATGTTTATAAATATAATTACTTCATTATTCTTATAAAGCGAATGTGTTTAGTATCATTTTTAATTACTTATTTAACATTTTAAATATTATTAAAATACTTGATATCATTAATTACTATTTTCTTTTACTTATTAATGTTATATATATATATATATATATATATATATATATATATATATCTTTATTCTGATATCTTGTTTATACATTGTTTACTTATATTTTTACTTATTTTCTAAGAGTCCATAAGTTAATGAGTTTTAAAGTTCAATATTAAACTAACTAAATTTTTAATATCTTATTTAAGACCTTAAAAGCTACTAGAAGCACCTCACTGGATCCAAACCTCAATTTAGGGTCCAGTGGTCCGCCTAACACAGCAAACCCAGCGCTTACGTCATACCTATGCTGCACTGGCGCTGACAAACCAGTGCAGCAGGATCTGGGGACTGGTAAGAGTACCGGAAAGGTTTGGTTGGTGTAACCGTGGTCATACCTACCAGAATCAGTGAAATGTTTGGACAGAAACCATTATATAGCACAGTAGTACTCAAAAGGTTGATTTACTTGCAGTATCAATTATTGGTTTTAGTTATACCAGAAGGCAAGGGTTAGACTATTATTAAGATCACAGTTCTGTCGGGTACTGGGTATAATGTATAGTCAGAGGCAGGACACAGTCGAGCTTAAACAGATTTACTAGAGTAGGGAAGTCGTAAGTTGGTAGCAACAATTTAATCAAAACGAGATTAACCAAGCAGTGGCTCAATGGCCACAGTCATCATGGTTTTAAAAACGAAAAGCAAGCAGGCAATCACTCAACAAAGGAAACAACCAGCGAGACAGAAAGAATAACGGATGGGTGGACGTTTTACCTGTGATATCTAAGAATGGCCGAATTTTGATTAGATTTCTGTGTGGATTACAGATCACGTTCCTCCAACAGCCTCCATTAGTTGGTCTATACATTTTCTTCTTAGTTGCTTCATCGGTAGGAACAAAATATTTTGGAAGCTAATCTCGAAATCTCAACACATGAGAGCAAAAACCAAACCAACCGAAATAGCAGATAAACCAGTTAAATAAGGGAAGGAGTTTAGGCAGGAGATGTGTATCAAACGGCATATGAGAACGTTGGGTGATTTTAATATTAGTGTTGGGAGAGAGGGAACCGCGTCGGAGAGAGAGAGTGCAGAAAGAAAGAGGCGAGATAGAAAGTAGTGTGTGTCAGAGAGATGGCTGATGGGAGTGGGACGCGTCAGGAAAGAGAGTAGGGGGGTCTGCGGATTGATGAGGGAAGCGCGGAAATCTTGTGAAGAGAGAGAGAGAGATAGAGTGAAAGGTGATAGGGGGAGAGAGAGTGTGATGGGAGGTATTTATTGCGGAGAGAGAAGGATGAGGTGGAATAATGAAGGATGGGATAGAAGAAAGGTAGTGGTGATGTGGCGGAAACCGAGAGAGAGAGAGAGCGCGAAAAAGAGGGAAAAGAAAGTATCTCGGGAGGCGTGTGTGCAGGAAGGGAGAAAAGAAATCAAGGCGAGATTCGGTGCAATGTCGTTTCTGCAGCGTTTCACAAAATGACCCGTTTCTAGCTTACATCATGACCAGCCACATACATGTCTACAGGGTGCGGTGTAGAAAAACGGAGGAGCAGAGAGAGAATCATGGGGAAGTGAAGTTGGTGATGCGGAATTCGAGAGAGGCTGGGATGGGACATTTTTCCTTCAGCTGGATGTTCTATGGCCCTTTTTCTTCAGGTCGATGTAAGGTCTCCTACTGTTCTACACTCAGGCAACTTATTCGGGTCGTGGTTGACTCGTTTCACCCAAGACTGCCAGAAGAATCTCGATGGCAGAGGGGAAAGGCTCGAGGCCCTCAACTTGATGCCGGTTCGGATTCTGTGCACAATTTTCTTTGTGTAGTCTCGTGTGCAAGATCGTTTTTCAAGCATTAGTCGACTCGTCTGGGTACGCAACGCCTTAGCGCACAAAGTCTCAACACAGGGGATATAACAAGGTAGGTGAGTGAGATAGTGGGATCTCCAAATGGATTCCCTGGTGTGGCATTCGGGTGTTCGGTTGCTGTAGGACGCAAAGATGACCCAAT
The DNA here is from genome assembly GCA_964058865.1 of Eleocharis quinqueflora. NCBI lineage: Eukaryota > Viridiplantae > Streptophyta > Magnoliopsida > Poales > Cyperaceae > Eleocharis > Eleocharis quinqueflora. The sequence continues at coordinate 149,873 of CAXKVX010000933.1, read as the reverse complement.
GGGTCGCGCACGTTCGCATCACAGATGAACGAGGAAATTCTGGGGAATTAATATTTTCAGATAGGGACTTCTAAGTTGATTTAAAACGTGATTTATGTGCCAAGCGTGCAACAAGTTATTTTGATCCAAAAATTGAATTGGATGGCTCGCTACACCGAATATTCGAATAATTGTAAAAATTCAATCGTACTATTTTATTCAGTTATTAAGGATTAGAATTTGAAAAGTTGAAAAATATTGAGATGAAAGTAAATTAAATTTATTCAACTCAAATAATTATATTTTAGCTTCATTCAAAATGAATTTATCTTATCATTTCCCTTATTTAGTAATTAGTGTTGTTGTATCGTATGTTGGAGAAGTTGTGTGACACGAGCTCATTATTTAAATCTTTAGTTAAAATTTTATAATTTACTATTTGAAATTTGTTAACATTTTAATTAATGATAAATTTTGTAATTAACAAGATAATTATTTAATAATATAATTTTTAAAAATGGTGGGTTTTACAATTAAAATAATTTTAGTGTACATTTAAAATTTTATTGTACTTTATGAAACATTATTTTGATAATATTATTCATATCAAATATTAAAATTGCAGATGTTTCTGATTATTTATATAGAACATGTATCAAATTTAAAATTTTTGTGTCCTCAAATTAACTCCATAATGATTTAAAAGTTACCAAAATTTCACATAAAATTTATGAACAAATTGTTAATAAAATTTCACCATAAAAATATTTAAATTGTTCGATAAAATACTAAATATTTTTGAAATGAACTCAAACTTGATGCATGCTTGAACTAAGTAGTTATATATAAACACATATATAACTTTAATTTTTAATTAAAAAATTTCTAAAAAATAATTACTTTAAGATTTGAATGTATATAAAGATTGGATGTACGTTAGAATGAGATGATAGAAATTGACGGAGTAATCCAAGTTCTATCAACAAAATATTTTCACAAGTTAGGAAGAAGAAGATGGTTGAGAGCATTTTCGTTCCACTTTAAATTTTTTAAATTTGATGTGAAATTTACAATTGTAATTGTGTTTCTTTGAACTAAAAAGTCTGTATGAATGACCACATCAGTTTTCAAGAAGTATGAGCATCTTTATCTCTATAATTACAAATTATAGAATTTGCTAAAATGCTACATCAGCAAATTTGAAATTGTAGGAATATAAGTATTTTAAAATCAACAAGCAAAAAAAAATTGAATTGATGATACAACAAATAATTATATAGTTTTTTAGTTTACATGAAATTAAGAAGATGCTCTAACAATAAATCTGACTAAAATATTTAATGTGAAAAAAGAATCGAACTAAAGGCATTCAATAATATCGATGAACATATCAATTATCGTTTCGCCGAAACATTTTCCATTTATCTAACTATATCATTGCGTAACAAAATCACTGTTCATTTGCACTGTTCATTCTACAGTGCTTTTTCTTTTTTTTTGCTGCTGCCGCGTGTAAGGTTTGTATAGATCAAAGAGTAAGTAGTCCGTTTGATCCGAGCCATGTAATCTGAAATGGAGAGCCCGAATCTACCTGGACTGTGGAATAAATTTCAGAGAAGGCGATCCTTTGTACCGCTGGGACAGGTTACACTAATGTCGTGTCTCCAGCGAATCAGAAACGCCAGATAAGAACATAGTAGTATAGGTATAGGAGAGAACCGATAGAGAGGATAAAAACAGAGAAGAGAGAAGGTGGTTCAGATACAAGTAGGAATCCTCTGTGCAATTAGTATATGAAATGTGCCATGTGCCATGTATTGTATTGTGTTGTACGGTAGATTGGTAGGTGAACCATTCCAATTCCATTCCAGTGAGTGATCACACCACACATGACTACATCGGCCAGGGGTACAGAAGAACCGATTAATAAACCAAATTAGGAGTCTTAAAGTTAAAACTTTTTTTATTTTGTTTTACTTTACTTTATTTCTGGTTACCTTTTTTTCAAAGGTACTTCAACTTAGTATATATCATTCTTGATACTTGGACACTGTTCATTCGGGAACAATATCTGCGTAGGTTTTTTTCTTTCGCAGTTTTTTTTTTTCGCGATTTCTTATGTCTCTGTCTGCGTGTTTCTTTGTATGGTTGATGCGTTGTACTGTTCATTCGCAACAGTGCGGAACTTTTTCTGTCGATTTCTTCTAGCGCTCGCTGTGTGTTTGTTCGGATGGTTGACGCGCGTCCTCTGTATTTCGTCTTCCAGTAAAGAAGACAGTGCCACTGCTTCTCTGTTTTTCATTCGCAACAGCGTCAATTTTCTTTTTTCGTTGATTTTTTCTGCTGTCTTTGTGCTCCCTCTGCTACTCAATGCGTGATAATAATTTCTCCGCGCGTTTGCACGCCTAGTAGACATCAATTTCTTCCTCCTCTCTCAATCTCTTATATTAACAAAATTAATGCCGTGGGACCCTCACAGGAAACAAAATTAAGTATCAACCATTTCTTTATTTTTGGTGCATTTGAAATTTTGAATCTCACAACGACAATTTAATAGTGGCTAGCCCGTGAGGCCGTGAGGCATTGTTTTCTATTTTATGACTTGTTTGAACAGTTGAACACTGAACACATGTTTTTGACCCTTTCTTTTTGCCTAAGAGAGAGGGAATAACAACCTTCAGTAAATATTTTTAAATTTTTTCATTTTTTACTTGTAAAACATAAAAACCCATCAATAATAGTGTTATTATATTCTCAGAACCAGACTACCAACTAAAAATTTATTTTGAGCACTCACCGAAAAAGTATTCTCTAACCACTCAAAACTCTAAGTACACAAATTCGCTTTGGCGAATTAATAAGCATTTTTCCAAAGAAAGGCAGTTGTTTTTTATGATTATAAAGCAAGACAAGACACTCAGGCAAGTTCTAAAAATCACCTGCGAGTGCTGTTAATTTCTTATCAAAATTAATGTATTGTCACTAAAAAAGTAGCAATTTGAAATTATTAGAAACAATAGGGACCAAAGTAAAAAATGTCGTTGACTAGCTTTGCGAACAACAATTTCCTTTTCAATTATCAAAGGCAGAATGCAGCCCCTGTTCAACCCTTCTAGAATCTCTTTACCTATAAATACGTACACTTGTGTTGTGTAGCCGTTGTGTTCAGAAATTTCAACTTCTCATTATTGCATGTAATACTAGTTATACCATCTCATCTTGATTTCTTTTGGAAGAAGAAGAAGAAGAAGGCAAGAGGCCATTGATTTAGCGTACTAAATTCATCTGTTAACTAACAAGGGAGCTAGCGGCTAATACACATCTCCAAAAGTGACGCAATGTATTCTCCTCCGATGTTAACAGAGCATGGCCAGGTAACAGATGAGATGTCGGTCATGGTGTCTGCCCTGACACGTGTCATCTCGGGAGACTATCACTATAGCTCTGCTTCAAGTTCGAGCTCGGAGCAGCCGTCGACTGCCGCCATCATAAAAAGAGAGAGCTCTTTTGGTGAGTTTTCTTGTTAGTAAATATAACTAAAATGCAAATGTTACTCTTAGAATATATATAAGTTATATACAAGATAATAATTAATTACCTAAAAAGTTAATTTAGGCTTGGTTTCTGACACTTATTTATATGAAATTTGCAATGCATTGACAATTACAAGTTACAAAACCACATTACTTACTTGTCGACTTCTAAACAAAAACAAAACCATTTTAGACTATTTTTTCCCTATGATTACAGAAAATTGAGGTCCTGATTTTGTGTTTGGATTCTGTTACATATTATTATATTAACTTCTCACGTTATTTACATATAGATATACAGCTACATGCATCCACACAACAAGCAGATACTTCGCGGAGTATTGTATCGACACAAAATCGTACTCCATCTTTACTTGATCCCTCAGCTTTGACAGCCAGCAGAGCACAACAAGAACCAGCAAGAAAATACAGAGGAGTGAGGCGGCGACCATGGGGCAAATGGGCAGCTGAAATACGGAACCCGCGCAAGGCAGCACGTATCTGGCTCGGTACATTTGACACAGCAGAGGCTGCTGCACAAGCTTACGATGACGCAGCTATCAACTTCAGAGGCAGCAAAGCAAAGCTAAATTTTCCCGAAAACGTACCGGTGCTTTCTCAACCCGGTGAACATCATGTCGGTGCATATATGCCGGGCAATGCAAATGGATCAGAATATCATGTAAATAATGTACCAAGCCGGTTTGAAATCACAAACTCTAGCTTCAAGGATGTCAATAGAGATCATTAATTAATTAGGCACCAACTTAATTAATGGATCATAATTTGTTTAATTGGATCTGCTTCTCCTTTTCACAATTTTTTCTCTTGCGCTTTTCATTTTCATTTAACTAAGAATTAGCATCCTCTTTGTATTTCTTTATGGTTGGCAGGAAGCTTCCTGACAATTTCGGGTTATGCATTTAATTTGACATTGTAATGGTATCTCACATGAAATACTATATATAAAGAATAAGCACAAATGTTATATTCCAATTCCATGTTTCTTTTCTTTTCTTCTTATATACGGGATTATTCCTTTACAGATGTTTCTCAGCATGCATCATGATACCACTTGAACAAAGAAAGTATTAAAGTAGAATATATATCCATCATTGCACACGTTTTATATGTTTAAGAAAAATAAAAAAGGCCTTACTCAATTGATCAGCTTGACCTGATCCAACATTCCATTCACATATTAATATTTAGGATCATTTTTCTCATGACAAAATGATCATGATTTAGTGCGGTTAGAAAATAAGTTTCATTTGCATTTGAAACAACCCAAAGGTACAAATAAGGGGGAAAAACTGAATACTGTATATGGACCATCACAAAAAACCCAAATTTTACGGGTATATGAATATTCGTTACTAGAATCACAGAACTAAACACATTAGATATTTATACTTCTTGGGAGGCAAAACCTGGTGGCTTGCAAGTTGATGAAAAATATATATATATATATATAAAGAAAGAAGAAGATAATATTCAAAAGGTAGGTCTAGTGCTGCATTGTACAAGAAAATTCTAAGTTTCAACATCTCCAAAATGCCATCCTATTATAATTACAATAAAGACTTGGTTAAAATGATAATAACATGAGATAAACAAAGTTGTATCAGCTTAAGAAAGGTATCCGTTGGGCTAATAATTTGTACATAATCATGAGCCTAACTATTATTAACTTTTCGGGAAATTTTGAGTACAACAAACATAGATACACTAGATGATCCAAAGAATTCAGAATCGTTAGATACATCAGGATTCATACTATAAATCAAGATCATTCGATCTTGAGTGTCTCGAAGTATTTAGTATGCCCGTCTTTTGTGTACCTAAATTTTTCCCTCAACTTTTTTTTTATATATATAGGAGTTCTCGAGACCCCATCATGTATTAATAACTATTACTAGCGTTTCGACTCGCGCTCCGCGTGAAGAAGTTAAATTTTCGTATTGTAATAATAAACTTATAATAAATTTTTTTTTTAAAAATTCGGAAAAAATATGATGAACAGTAAATTCACTGTACCGCGAGCAGTGCACGACAGGAAAATTAAAAATATGACGAACCGCGTTTTTACTGTAGCATGAACAGTTTCTGTAGAAATGAACAGTATCCAGTGTTGAGACATGAGTGTATTAGATTTCCCTCAACATTCTATGTAAGAAAATCAGACGGTTCATATCTAGTGTCAGGTACTGACATGATTACGGCTAGAAAGAAACTGACGTTGCTTAAAGAGCTGAAGAAGACAGTTGAAGGATCAGGTAACACTGAAGAGGAAGATGAGTTAACGATTGATGGGCCTTAACGGTCCTTATTAAGCCCAATAAAAAAGAATCGCAATGGGTCTCAGACTATCATCTGACATAGAGACTGACAGGTGGGGTCATCTCTATAACAGAAGAAGTTCAATTGAAAGAATTAGAGAGGATGCATGAATTGGTTAGATTAAAAAGGACTGATTAAGCCTTTGGTTGCCAGGTTCTGAACTAATTGATTAATTCTTCTGTTTTTACTTTGGTAATACTGTAATAGTAACTAGTGATGTAAATGCATGATTATAAAAAAGGCACTAGCTCAATTCTCTTTCTTTTATCGATATGCAAACTCTTCACAAATACTCTTATGTCTTATCTCTCATCTCTATAATGGCTTTGAATCTTAAATAATATCTTGTTCAAATCCAAATTGTTATCTCAAACTTCAATTTTATCTAAGTTTTATTCACTTTCAATCAAAACTTGCATGATGATCTCCCATTGTGAGATCATAACATCTGGCTTCAACTATATATAACAAAAGACCAAATTGGTCTCTAAATCTTCATTTCGTAATGAATTCAAAGACTAAATTGATGCAAATTAAACTTAGTTTGTGAAAAAAAAGTTTGAAGATCAAAATTTAATTTATTTTTAAATAAAAATACTCTATCAACGGGCCCGAACAATAGGAGAGTATCCGAACAAACTATTTTAGGCCTATGCACCGAAAAATATATATTTTCTAAAAACAAAATTCACTTTTTTGAAAAAGGAAATTATGTATTCCTGTGGTATATTTCAATTTCAATTCCCACTTTGTTTCTTATATTCCGTAAATTTCCGTCTAATAATTTGTATAATAGGCAAGTCCTAATTATTAATATAGTGGTAAGATACAAAATTTTCATGGAGAAAATCTGGATTCAAGCTCTGACAAGACTATTTTTAGGAGAGATTTTCAAATTTATTTTCTAATTTGTTTGAAAATTACGCACAATAAATAAAAAAATAATCCGTCCAATAAACCATAACCTTTTGCGAAAGTGTTACTAGTTTACCACTGAGGTATTAGACCACTCGCGCTATCTGACTATCTCTTTATTTTATCCTATAACATCTTTGTTTTAGTTTGTCCCTTCTCTAGCGTGTCGTTTTTCCGATAACAACGACTCAAAAATTAGGCGCTGAGAGCTTGAGAGCGAGAAGAGGCACTATTTTTTCGAATCCGTATTTACTGAAATGGTCAGAAATTTCTAAGGAAAGAATGAACAGTTTTACTGGATGAGTACTGTAGCAACGCTGTAGCAATTATTGTACGAACATATCAAAAACGATGTAGCAGCGTTGAGAATAAGATGACGAACGGCTATTGTAATTCCACGAGATACGAATTCTGTTTTTTTTTTTCTTTTCGAAATCAGAAAACATAGCAAGAGAAACAATGGACTTATCGCAACTGCACGACGCTCCCTCCTCCCTATTCTTCGACAAGGTCGCTGACATCTGCATATTCATTGATTGGAGGTAAGTGAAAATAATTCAGCACGCTGGATCAAGACTAACAACATTGATTTTTATCAAAAAAAGACTAACAACATTGACGACCAAGCAATACTATTCATTGACACTTTTGGTGGTTTGGTTTGGTTTGGTTTGGTTATTAAAGCGAGTGAAATTGCTGGGATCAAAAGAAACTGCATCTACTTTTTGAAAGAAATAGAAAGTAATGCCGCATATGGATCGAGTCATCAGGATAGATATAGAAATTAAATAGGACTAAAGAAGTTTTTCAATGTCCTTTCAAGAAACCACTTTGCTGGTTTATGCCTAGTCTGCACCATATTCATACTCCATGATCCTTACAATTGATCGATCGAGCTCATATTCTATTATATATATCAGGCGTTATATATGCATGCAGTTTTTCTCTTTTAATTCTTGTTGTTACTTATTTTGAATATATAGTTCTCTTGTTATATGGTGCATGAAGTACTGGATTCACAAGGGTACGTACTATATATTTGAGTTATGCACGCTCAACTTCAAAATTCAATGACACCCATATTTGTAAAATGTAATGCTCTGTCGTTATTATATATCGTGTTTTTTTACATTATTTAATATTAAACTAGAAATCACAACGAATGCTTTTGTCATGAAATATGTCTTTGTAATTAATATATCTATATTAAAGAGAAAATTTCTATAATTTGCTTTGAACTAACTACTTCCAAATAATGTTTTTGAATCAATCAACACCACCCTTGGAAACGCATTTGCCAAATTAGCTTTCACTTCTCCTTAATTCGTTATTACTAAAACTTTTCATTTCGTATGTTATTAATATTATTTAAAAGTATGTTGGAAAAGTTAATTCATTGCCAACGCTAGCTCCACAATGATCGAAAATTTGATACAAGTATTTATACAAAGTACTTTTTTCTTTTTTATATTGTTAACTTATTATGAATATATTAATTGAGTTTAAAAAAATGCAATTCCCATGCACAATGATTTAATAATAATATATGCCCAACTAATAGTTCATAATTTGGGTATTAGTTTGTAATTTAAGACAACGCTAGCTGAAAGTATATATATGGAACAATTTTCGCATTATTTATACCCAACAATTGATATTATATCTTGCTATTATTAAAGTTTACTATATTCGGGGTTTCTCACTTGAACACGACTCCAAACTTGTTATTAGTTTAAATAATAAAGAAATATTGAAGTTTATGATAAAATTTTAACTGGTTTATTAACATTTCGGATTAATTATATGACACAATATTGATTTCAAATCACAACTCCACTATTAACGGATTGCAATAAATGATTTAGTGGATTAGACATTAAAAAAAACTGCTAAATAGCAAAGAAGAATTCTCGAAATTCTTAAAGAACTAACTTTTATTAAACAAGAGATTACAAATGACTCTCTTTTAAGCAAAATATTTTATTCTTACGAAAACAACAAACTTTTATATTAAATTTTCATGAAAAGACAACAACTATAGTGATAGAAATTGTTCTGATTTTCCCTCTTTCAATGGTGACAATCCACTCGAATGGATCAGACGATGTACTTCGTATTTTGAGATGTATACAGTCCTGATTCATCACAAAGCACAACTAGCTACTCTTCACTTCAAGGATCGTGCTAGTGAGTGGTTCGATGGTTACTTGATTGAACATGATCCAGCTAACTAGGATCACCTCACACGTTTGGTTTTGAGACGATTTCAAAAGGTTTCAGTCAACAATGTCATGGATGATCTCGAAGCTCTACATCAATTAAGATATGTGGATTCTTACATAGATCAATCTGAAAGACTCAAATCTAAACTCCTCTTACAAAATAGGCATTTCTTCCCTACTGATTTCTTTGATGCCTATATTTCAGGCCACAAGGATGAAATTGAACCTCATGTAAGATCTCATAAACCAAACACACTAGAGGATGCTTTTGAGTTCTCTCTTCAGATGGAGTGTGCAGTAGAGCACACTCTTAAGAAGCTAAAGTCTTCTCAAAGATCCTTCCCTTCTTACTCCTCTACTTACTCTAAGCCTTCAACTGACCAAAGCAAATCTTCTGCTGTTTTCAAAACCCCATTCATCCCACCTCCAACTTCCACTAAAAATGCCTTGTTTGACCTAGGGTTCTCAAAATGAAGCGGGTCGGGTACCCGTGGATCCGACCCGTCCGGATCCACGGATTCACGGGTACGGCGGGGCGGGTTTGCACGGGTCCGAACCCAAAACACCTAACCCGACCCGTGATAAACCCGGGCGGGTCCAGACGGGTCGGGTCGGATCCGTCCAACTTTTCGATTTTTTTTGAATTTTTTGAATTTTTTGAATTTTTTTGAATTTTTTTGAATTTGTTTGAATTTTTGCACGGTTCCACGGGTCCACGAGTAGGGCACGGGCGGATCTAGGCACGGGTCGGGCACGGGTCTACACGGGCACGGATCCAGACGAGTTTGGGGGATTTGGACCCAACCCGACTCGTGCTAGATCCGTGGATCCGGGATCCACGGGTCCGAGCGGATTTAGGCACGGTCCGGGCACGGGCGGGTAGACCCGCCCAGATTTTTTGAGAACCCTAGTTTGACCAGAGAAGAGCTATCGATTTATGCTTCAAATGTAGTGAAATGTACTTCCCAGAACATCAATGTAAAGTCGGATTACAAATGTTATTGGGAGACTCTAAGAGTGATCATTATGAAGAACATGAGGATCCTTCAGTAGTACTGCCTAACACCAAGCCTGATTCAAATCTTGAAGAAGCAGTGGTCTTTATGCATAGTTCTTCTGGCACACCATCCATCACTACTATGAGGTTTAAAGACACCATAGGGTCTCAACCAGTATATGCCTTAGTTGATAGTGGGAGTACCCACAGTTTCATTGATCCAGTGATCCTAAAAGGGCAAAATTGTCAATTAGTTGAAACTGCCACTATGATAGTAATGATTGCAAATGAGGCCAAAATGATGACAGATTTCAAATGTGTAGCTCTTTCTTTTTCAATTCAGGGTGAGGAATTTAAAATTGATCTCAGATTACTTCCTATTAATGGCTAGATGTTATATTGGAAGTAGACTGGTTATCAACTCTAGGGCCTATGAAAATCGATTGGAGCAAGAAATGAATTGAATTCCAGAAAGAAAACAAGCTTGTGACTTTACACCCTGAACTCAGATACACCCTGAACTTGCACCATTACTAGACCAATATTCTGATGTATTTGAATATGTTCTTGGCTTATCACCTGCCAGAGAAATTGATCATAAGATCCATCTTCTTCCCAATTCTCAATCAGTCAACTTGAGCCCTATAGATACTTCCATTTCCAGAGGTTGGAACTTGAAAAGATCATTGAGTATTTACTTGCCAGTTCAGTCATTAGGCCATCTACAAGCCCTTTTGCTTCACCAGCTCTCTCAGTCAAGAAAAGGATGGCACATGGAGGTTGTGTGTAGATTATAGGCAGTTAAACTCTCAAACCATCAAGAACATATATCCAATTCCTATAATTGATGATCTCTTGGATGAACTCCATGGTGCTCAATTATTTTCTAAGGTATATTTAAAATCAGGTTATCATCAGATTAGGATGAACAATGCCGACATTCACAAGACATCATTCAGAATCCATGAAGGTCACTTTGAATACCTGGTGATGTCCTTTGGTCTCACCAATGCTCCAGCCACATTCCAAGCATTGATGAACCAAGTCATTAAACCTTTTCTCGAAAGGTTTGTGCTAGTTCTTTTTTATGATATTCTCATCTACATTCCTTCTATGACCTTACATAAAGAGCATTTGCGATTAGTCCTAGAAATACTGAGGACACACTCTTTATATGCCAAGCTGTCTAAATGTGAGTTTGGCTTAATTCAGGTAGAATACCTAGGTCACATCTTCTATAGTTCTAGGGTAGCTACTGACCTTAAGAAAATTGAATCTATGCTCTCTTGGCCCAAACCTAAAACTATCAAACAGTTAAGAAGGTTTTTAGGGCTCACTGGTTACTATAGGAAATTTGTCAAAAACTATGGAATCATTAGTAAACCATTGACTACATTGTTAAAGAAAAATGGGTTTACTCGACATCAAGAGGCTGAGACTGCTTTCAATCAACTTAAGCAAGCCATGTGCCAAGCACTTGTACTTGTCTTGCCTGATTTCACTCAAACCTTCACACTAGAAACAGATGCTTCTGACCTAGGCATTGGAGTTGTCCTCATGCAAGGAAGACATCTCATTAACTACATGAGCCAAGCCTTATGTGCTAAAAATCTAGCCATGTCTACATATGAGAAATAACTATTAGCATTGACCCCAATGCAAAAGTGGAGGCACTACCTCCAAGGTAGAAGTTTCATTATCAAAATGGACCATATTAGCCTAAAACATTTGTTAAAACAGAAATTAACTTTTACCTTCCAACACAAAAGCCTTTGTAAGTTGATGGACTTTGATTATGTCATTCAGTACAAGAAAGGAGTTGAAAACTTGGCAGCAGATGCCCTTTTGAAGACAAGTCAAGGATGAAGAGGCCTATCTCCTTGTTGTTACTCAACTCTTACCATCTTGGGTGGAAGAATTAAAAACCAGTTATGAAAATGGCCCTTGGTCTTAAGAAGTACTGACTCGGATCAAGGTACAGGCACCTTTGGACACTGGTGTTACAGTTCATAAGGGGGTGATAAGGAAGAATCTTAGGTTCTATGTGGGTACTACTGCACATGGGTGGAGACAAAAAGTGATTCAGGCCATGCATGACACCAGTATTGGTGGTCACTCAGGTATCTTGGGAACTTACCAAATGATTAAAAGTTTGTTTTACTGGCCTAAACTCACAACCTCAGTAATTGATCATGTTAGCACCTGTGACATTTGTCAGTTGAATAAATCAGAAAGAGCTGCTACCCCTGGCTTACTTGAACCTATACCAGTACCAGATGGGGCTTGGTAACTGATTACAATCGATTTTGTCATTGGATTACCTAAAAGTAATGAGAAAGACGTGTTAATGGTGATCATTGACAAGTTCACTAAATATTGCCATTTGATCACCCTTATTCATCTTTTTTATGCTAAAGAAGTAGCTCAATTTTTTTGGATTCAGTGTACAAATTACATGGGTTACCTCAGAAGATTATCACTGATAGAGATCCCATTTTTATAAGTCATTTTTGGAAGAAAATCATGGCCAAACTAGGTTCAGTTGAATTTTAGCACAGTCTATCATCCACAGACAGATGGCCAAAGTGAGAGGCTCAACCAGTGTATTGAGACATACTTGAGATGTATGATGTTTCAACACCCAAAAACTTGGGCTAAATAGGTTTCCCTGGCAGAATGGTGGTATAACACCAATTTTAATACTTCTCTTAAGCTCACCCCCTTTCAGGCTTTGTATGGGTACCCCCTCAGTTACAATTAGGTTACATGCCTAAGAGTAATAATCAAGCAGTTGATGAGATGTTAAAGGGGAGGCATGAAGCTCTTAAGGTACTCAAGGCTCAATTACAATTATCTCAAGAATGAATGAAACATTTTGCTGATAAAAGAAGAACAGAAATGAGTTCAGCCAAGGAGATTGGATTTACTTGAAATTGCAGCCTTATAGGCAAGTGAGTTTACAAGGGAAGGGAGAATGCCAGAAATTGAAACCAAGATTCTATGGTCCCTTTGAAATTATCAAAAAGATTGGTGCTGCTGCTTATCAATTACTTCTGCCAGCAGGGTCCCACAACTCAAGTCAATGCCAAACTACCCATATTAGGCCCTGAAGGGAAGTTAAAAATTGAACCTTTGGCAATACAAGATAGGCGATTGGTTAAGAAAAATAATACCCAATGGTGGAGGTCCTTGTGCAATGGTCTAATCTAGATACTGATGATGCTACTTGAGAAGAATTTGATCAATTAAAGGAGTAATTTCCTCTGGATCGACTTGAGGACAAGTCGCAGATGAATGAAGCGGCATTGTCAGCTATTAAATCGAAGAATGAGCTTCTAAAGATAGAACCCAAGGAAGAGTCAGAAACGGGCCAAGTTAATGGACCTAGCAAAATGGACGTGTCACTTATACATGACATAGAATGACAAAGAGGACATGTCAGGAGAATCTAAACTTCATCTCTCTCATTGGACATGAAGTTAAAGTTAGTTGGAGATTGTCGCATCGTTGGTAAATAGCTGACCATTTCAGATCCATTGCTTTTATTTTTACTTTCACTTTTACTAGAGTACTTAGTAAATGTAATCGCCTAGTATGTAAAGGCATTAGGAGAAAACAAAAAAGAGATCAAATCAGTACTCAATCCTGTTATTTTTTTCATTACTCTCATGATTTTGCTTTCGAGTTTAAATAAATTTCATTTGAAAATCCCAATTTACCGTGTTCTTATCAATTTCTTCATTTTATTTGCAATTTCTCATCCAATTAGCTCAATTAGTTCAATAATTAGTTCAATTTCTCATCCAATTTGAAAATCAGCACTCATTACATAAAATGCGGAATACGTAAATGAAGTTCGTCAACAATTTACGTTAAGTTTCTAACTCGTATCTACTCACTCTCATGTTATACTATTTCTAGTCATTTTTTACACGTCTGGTTAAGTTTAAAACCTATACCAGCTATAGGCTAAGCTAAACTAACCATACGAAATTTTACTTAATGCGAATTGTACGTATCTAACAAGTTATTTTTGAATATAGAAATTAGACTTTCTATTAAAAAGGTTTCCAAAATTAATGTATAAATGTATCAAATTATTTGCGCGATAAATATTAATTAATACGTGATTGACGGAGATCTAAAATTAATTACTAAACTGCACAAAACTTTCATTGAAACCCGTAAACCCGTAGTACAACTGTACAAGACTGCTTGGGGTTCAAGTCGAAGCAGGAAAACCCCAAAACCCCGGGCTTGCGCCGAGTCGAGAGAGAGAGAGAGAGAGAGAGGTGGTGTGCAACTAATGGCGGTCGAGAAGGCGGGAACCTCTTCCGGCGGCGCAGAGATCGCCGGAGGCTCGTCGCTCGCTCGTTTCCACAAGGTCGTTCTCGGGTGGGACTACCTCCGCCTCCTCTCCGATTCCAAGGTTCTCTTTCACAAACTACTCTCTTATGTTCTTTCTCCGCTCTCTTTTCTATGATTCTATCGTTTTAAATTTCGTCTGATTTGTGCATTGTACAAGCAGAACAGGAAACAGGCGGAGGGTTTGAAGGCTGTGAAGAACACATATGCGAATTTCACCGAGTACATCAGGTTTTTTGAGCCCCTCCTTTTCGAGGAAGTTAAGGCTCAGATTGTACAAGGCAGAGACGAAGAAGGTATGTATGCTATTTATTTAATTCGAGAAATCTGCAACTTAGTCGTGTAATTTTAATGTTCCTTTTTCTCCTTTTTAACAGACGAGACGGATTGGCAAAGAGGTGCTATTGCATCCTGTGCTGAATCAGAAGGATTTCACAAGTTATCGATGGTTGTGCTCGAGAACTTTCGCGAGGAGGTGTCAGAAAATGATCTCTTACTTCTCTCCACTCAAAAGGTATAGGCAACATTGCTGGTTTTCTCCTTAGCTTTTGTTTAACATATTTATTCTAGTATTTAGTCTGGTGCAAGATTACAAAAACATGATATATCAAATTAAAATGAATTCACATGTGGGTCGCGCCAACCTTCTTGTGGCTGGATTTCTGGACCAATGTTCATGTGTGGGTAACTGGGACAATGTTGTTTCTAAACAAATGACAAGTCCAATTGGACTAAATATTTTTTATCAGAGAAATATTTTAGGATGTAAAGAAATATAAAAGAGGATCACTGTGGTGTTCGCAACCAATAAGTTTGTCAATCCAGTCTCATTAAGTTGACCTGACAAAATCCCATCAGGCCAATATCATAGTTTGGAAAATATCTAGGTGGGCATTTCCTGATCTAGGAAATGTGATTTTGCTTGATTAGAATGGCAGGGATTTTTTGGGAACTTTTGGATGAGGGCATATTGGTTATATCTGGGAAGGTTTTGGTGTAGTGGGGGATTCCTATCAAGGCATCATGACCTCTCTTTTTCTCTCGTCTAGATATTTTTCGGTGCACATTTCTATCCTGGCAATCACCAGGTAAGTACCTTGTCTGATTTTAAGCTATCCCAGGATGGATTGTGATCAAGCTGATTTACCTTTAGATAAAGGAATGGGGACCTGAACACAACTGGATATGATAATTTTTCAATTTAATATGTCTGATTAACATCTACTATGTCGAGACCTCATCAAGCTGTGTAACAAGAAGGGTATTTTTGTTGGTTAAAATTTTCAGTTTGACGAGGGGATAAAACCAAAGGCATATGCATTTGCATTGGTGGAGAACCGTGGAGGCCAAGAAACCATAACAATTCGCACATTTCTAGCTGGTGAAGTAAAAGATCTTGAAAAAGCTGTGCCCGAGCGCAGTCAGCGGTTGCTTCACATTTCTTCTATATTTCAATCAGCCACGACCAAAAGCTGCCTTTGGATTCACAAAGTATGCAACTATGTGCCAGTTCTGTTCTCGGAAATTATGAATGGCCATGAATGATTTTCTTTTTTAATGTTTTGTTATCGTGAAGGGGAGCCTTGTCGCAACGGTAAAGCTGTTGCGTTGTGACTAGGAGGTCACAGGTTCGAGTCGTGGAAACAGCCTATTGCAGAAATGCAGGGAAATGCTGTATACAAAGACCCCAAAGTGGTCCGACCCTTCTTCAGACCCTGCACAAGCGAGAGCTACGTGCACATGGCTGCCATTTTCTTATTTTTTTGTTACCGTATAGGCGTATATTGCTTTGGTTTAGCTTTAAGAGCAAAAGAAATTGAAGACAAGTTCAAAGTACAACTAAACAGAAGTTGGTTAAAGAAGGAATACCTCATGTTTAACCTGGCCATATAACACAATAATTCTAACAGATATGTAGCTTATCGACCATTATGCGTGAATATGTGGCATTGCACTCAGTGTCGCAGCTTCCTTTCAAAGATTTGATTCTCTCGGCGACAGAAAGAAACAAAATTGAAGGCCGCGAATGGAATGTACCAGCTCCACTTATGGATTACCTTCAAACCAACCTCAACGAATCCCAGTTGGATGCTATTCATGTGATCTTTCTTTCTTTATTATTTTTTATAGTATATTTGGAGATTGATATTTGAGAGTATCTTCATTCATAGTCCCTGAAGTTATATGTTCTTGTTTTATTCCACAACATTCTAATTGATGAATATTTGTCTGTTCTAAAGGAGATGATATTCTTATTAGACAGATGTAGAACAATACATTTTGGTTTTTTTATCATTGGAAAATTAAGTCCCACCAATGAAAGAATAACATATTTTGTTTTATTCCTTTTGAAAGATAACAGTTAACCAAAGTACCAAACTAGCATAAACCATAATGCTTCAGAACACAAACTGTAAACTTTTGTAGCCTATCACAACTGTCCTTTCCGGGCTTGGGACCGGCTATGTAAAACAAATGCTGGTTTTTTCCTACATTAGCTAATTGTTGATATTTCTTATTGCAGGCTGGTCTTTCTCGAAGGTCATTTGTTCTGATTCAGGTTTGTTCACTTGTAATTTAGTAAGTTTGCTTTAATGTGCTACGACAACAAAGCCTTTAATCCCAGACAAGTTCGGGTAGGCTAGAGATAAAAGAAACCCGATCGGAGTACTGTAAGAAAAGATAATATTATAATAATGATAACAAATAGTAATACTTAATGAATAGTAATAGTAATAACACTAATAATAACATCAATAGTAAAACTATACTATAAATCATAGGAGTCTAACCTGCTCCTCTACATCCCTAGCTCCTAACCAAAAGCATATAATACTACTCCTAAACCCTAACTTTTAGGTCATGGTTCTGGTACGTTAAGGTCCCAAGCCCGGAAAGGAGGAGGGTTGTGATAGGCTTGGCGAGCCAACGTAAAAATTTAGCAAATTTTAGAGAAATGAAATCCAATATGGACTTCATTTCTAGCCTACCCCAACTTGTTTGGAATAAAAGGCTTTGTTGTTGGTTCTGGTACATTAATCGCTAACATGCTATATGAAGGAAACTCTTTTGGTACATTCCATGTCTTCAAGCCTCTTTTTACTGTTTTCCCCCATGTACATTATAGTAAAGTTTTGTTTAATGTACTATTTGTTTTTTTTCCTCAAAAAGAAAAAAAGTTCGGGCAGACACTTGAACTAGGAGAATTAGTTATAATCCATGTAAAAGGATGCCAAGTCTGCAATTTGTGTAATATAATAGTTAATTTGATATTTTTATTGTCACACCAATGCTTGAACTTTTTGTTCATTCCATGGGAAAGAAAGATGGACATTTTATTTCCATTATTATCTTTATTTTGACTGGTATTATATGTAACATTGTCTGGTGTAGGGTCCACCAGGAACAGGAAAAACACAGACAATTCTTGGACTTCTCAGTGCTGTTCTTCATTCAGTACCTTCTAGATTGCAATTGAAGTAACTCTTGTTCTTTGGTCATTATTTGTGTTTTTGTTTAGAAAATCATCAAAGGTAGCTTAATTTTCTTACTTTCTGCAGAGGAGGCTATTCTGCTCGAAAAGAAGTGACTGGGCTTGAATTTGAGAATAAGTAAGTCCTGAATTGTTTTACATTTTTATCACTTCTTTCTGCCTGTATGTTCTTGCAACTTTCCTATGCTTTTTACCCCCCAGGGAACTTTTGAATTTGTCTTTTGTGGATCATTCTTTCTCTCAATCAAGTTGTATGAAGTAGAAATATCCTATAGTTTGAAACTTCTAATATATAATATGTTGACAATGAGAGGAGTCATGTGGAACAGACATTGGCAGGATTGATCGTTTTCAAATAGCATTTACCAATCATCGTGTAAGCTAATATTGAAAAAATTTAGGCTTAATAATTGGCTGAAGGCATCGCCTTGGTTGTTGGGCGCTAATCCAAGAGATCTGATCTTGCCAATTGATGGTGATGATGGTTTCTATCCTACTGGAAATGAACTGGTAGCTGACTCTTTCCATGATTGGAACCATGTTTGTATATTTTGTTCTAGGTTTTCTTTATGGCTTTCTTCAAAGAATCAAACTGAACACCAGTATAACCTTGCAAAACCAGAAATATTGAAATGCGCTCTAAAATTTCATTGGTATGTATCACACAGAATAATTTCATTTATACCCAATTGTCCCTCTTTTCCTGTTATTTATAATTTACTCGAAGATTACAGTGTTCAAGGAAATATTTTTGGTCGACTTGAAAAGTAAATGGGTATGAGAGCATATGGAATATTTTTGTGTCTCCTTGGAAATGATTTTTCTTGTTTTGCAATTTTTTGTTACATTTGACATTTCCTGTAATACTTATGAAATTGCCTCTCTAGCAACTCTCTCTCTTACATTTCCTACCTTAATTAGAAACCAGAAGTTGTCAACTCAAACAGGAAGTACCGAGCTCATGTGTTAGTTTGTGCACCTTCCAATTCTGCCCTTGATGAGATAGTTTTGCGTGTTCTTCAATCAGGTTTTGTTTGCATCTTTGTAGCAAATATTCTTAGATGCATTGTTTGCTCGATATACTAACATAATATTGAAAAAATAGGAATTCATGATGAAAATGATAATGTGTACAATCCTAAAATTGTGCGGATCGGACTGAAGGCCCATCACTCTGTCCAAGCTGTGTCCATGGATTACCTTGTAAGTGCCCTCTACGGCTCTACCCTTCTTCTATCTCTGACAATAATTGGGTCACTTACATTTGGTATACAACAACAACAACAAAACAAAGCCTTTTGTTCCAAACAAGTTGGAGTAGGCTAGAAATGAAGCCCATATTGGATTTCATTTCCATAAGATTGGCTGAATTTTTACGTTGGCTCGCCAAGCCTATCACAACCCTCCTCCTTTCTGGACTTGGGAGACACTTGCATTTGGTATATACCAAGAAATTTCATCGTTGGTACCAATCGATAATGTCCGCTGCATTTGCCTTGTTTATATGAGCACTTTCAAATTTAATTAAACATCATACACCTGGCAGGTACAAAGGAAACTTGCTGCATCAGGTGGTAATAGAGCTGGATCTGACCGTGATAGAATCCGTGCCTCCATTCTGGATGAAGCTGCCATTGTTTGTTCATCATTTTCAATGAATTCAATATAGTTTTAAATGCAAATATTGAGAACATGACTCAAGTTTTGAAACTATGCACAGGTATTTTCAACTCTAAGTTTCAGTGGCTCATCAGCTTTTAGCAGGATGAATCGTCCTTTTGATGTTGTTATCATTGATGAAGCTGCACAAGCTGTAAGTGTACCTTTTTGTATTTATCAAAAAACAAAGCTTACTTTAATTAAACTAACATTTGTGCATACATCTTTTTAAACAGGTCGAGCCTGCGATATTAGTACCTTTGGCCCATGGCTGCCGACAAGTTTTTCTAGTACGTCTTAGATAAGCATTGACTGTTAAGTGATTCTAAATAAAATATAGAATCATAGGGAGGTAGGATAAGTTAAAAGAGCCGAGAAAGGTACCTTTGACTGTTCCTTTTTTTTTCCTCTGAAAGGTCGGTGATCCTGTCCAGTTACCTGCAACTGTTATTTCCCCAATAGCCGAGAAACTTGGGTTAGTATAATTCATGTATTCTTATTGTACATCAATGGATGCATCTGTATTGTATTGTTTACTTATCAGATGGAAAATTGGTTGTTTTAGGTATGGAAGGAGTTTATTTAAAAGATTTCAAGAGGCTGGTTTTCCTGTGCAAATGCTTAACATTCAGTACCGCATGCACCCTGAGGTATGAACTAAAATTTACCACTATATATAGAATTGGGGGCAGGTTACTGAACCTAATATATATAATAAATGTATGGCTGTCCAGATAAGCAAATTGCTCATTTACAGGCAAGTTTCCTAAACTTGTGGGCATTTGTGTCTGGTCTGGTCTACAGTCTTATTCTGTCAACAAACTTATTTGTTGCATTTTCCCTTAGAAGCACTATCACCAATTGCTACATCCATTTTGATAAATGAAGTGTTTTATCTTTTCTAAACAGATAAGTTTATTCCCATCCAAGGAATTCTATGGTGGATTCTTGCAAGATGGTGAATCAGTAAACAGAAAGCGCCCCTGGCATGAGTACCAATGTTTTGGGCCATTTTGTTTTTTTGACATAGTGGAAGGCGAGGAGACCCAACCATCAGGGAGCGGATCTTGGATTAATGAACAGGAGGCTGAATTCATCACCACATTGTATCACCAGCTGGCGACTCGTTATCCTGAACTTAAGACTGGTCCATATGTTGCTGTGATTTCACCATACCGACACCAGGTCAAGATCTTGCGTGACCGGTTCAGAGCCACATTTGGAGAGCATGTTGATCAAGTGGTAGATATTAACACTGTTGATGGTTTTCAGGTATGTAAAGCAATTTAGTTATGACAATAAAGTGCTATGCATATTAAAAGAATGGCCTGAATTGATTTATTCTATTTCTTTCCCTTTATACAGGGAAGAGAAAAGGATTTGGTGTTATTCTCGTGTGTCAGAGCGAATGAAGGGAAAGGAATTGGTTTTGTTTCTGATTTCAGGCGTATGAATGTTGGCATCACCAGAGCTCGAACCTCTGTTCTTGTAACTACTTCCTCTCTGTATATGCATGTGTTTGTGGGTTTTGACTAAGAGTAGCAATGTAGTATTCTTTTAGGTTGGATTAGCATATTTTAATAAGAAAATGTTAGGTTCAACCCTCCTACGGGTTAGTGCTGAACAGTCGAAAATGTTCTTCAGATGCATTTTTGGTTTTCTCATTCTCTATTTATGAACTACTTTCAAGTTTAAGATAACTGATGTGTTCATTGGGGGTTGAGACTTCTGTTTTAACAGAAATCAGAATAGAAGCTCATTAATGTGCAGAGTAAGATCAGCTGTAATCAATTCATGAAATATCAGGTCCAAGTGGGGCAAGTAATTCTGACCTAAACCCAACTTGCTAATGCATAATGTAGGCCTTAACTAAGTGAAGCATTTTTCGGGCTTATGTAGAATGCTAATTTTGAATAACTTGGGCTTAATCCAGGTGGTGGGGTCAGCAAAAACACTGAGGCAAGATGAGCACTGGAGCAACCTTGTAAAGAGTGCAGAAGAGCGTAGCAAACTTTTTGAGGTCTATTTCTAGATGCTTTCTTATTTCTGTTTATATGTAATTCTTGTTACTTGTGCAATCAATCGGACCCTTAACTTTTGGTGTGAAGACCTTCACATCAATAGCGTCCGAAATCTTATGTTGGTTTTCAGCACCTTCCATCCTGATCCCAAACTTCTCCTCATGAAAAAAATTGCATCATCATATGGTGTATACATTTATTATGTGCATTTTGCTTAATGGGATAAACTTTGATCAGGTGCCAAAACCATATTCTTCATTCTTTGGCGATAATAAATTGGAAGAAATGCGAGTAAAGAAACCTCATGAGATGGAGCAAGAAAAGCAAGCAATGGAAGGAGTGAATGATCCAACAGAGAAGTATCAGCCATTGAATGTTGATAACGGAGAGAACAATGCCGAAGATGATGTGCCTTGTGGTTATGATGACTTGGATGCTGATGTTGGTGATGGCTATGGTGACGACTGACTTTGCATGGCATGAAAACCATTACCAAATTCTAGATGCATTTTTTTTTCTTTGAAGAGTTCACACGCCTTCCTCATTCCTCAAGTTCAATAATAGTAAAGTCAAATACTAACAAAACAAAGATCATCTGTTGTGATCAAGATCACTTCTTTATTCTTATTAGACCTGAAATTTTGAGCTTCGTTCAATCTAATTAGAACTGGTAATATATACATAAAATTTTATAAATCATTTTTATATTATTTTATAGAAATAAAATTTTATGAATTATTTTATGAAACATATGAGTTGTATATATGTGATATGAAAATTTACACATAATATAATTTATATCATATGATTTACAAAAATGTTTTACAATATTAAATTTAATGTGATATAGAAAATACATACAATTTGAAATATTTTATAAGTAGATATTATAAAAATATAGCATAATATTATTTATGGTATGTGATGTACTTATATATGTATATATAATATGAAATATTATACGTGTATAGTATGAAAAAATATATATCTTGATATTCATACATTTAACGAGTGATTTTTGATATTCATATAATTAATAAAAAACATAATTAGTAATGAATTAAATATAATAATAAAGATACACAATTAATATGAATAGAACAATACGACATATAGTATATAATTATTATGTTTTCAATTGTAAAAACTTCATAAAATCACTCTTTATATAATACACAAAATAACTTGTGACATTTAATCTCTATAAAAATAAACTATCAAGATTCATATTATCTTTAATCAATGGCCAAAATTGAGTTCCAGCTGTGTCCAACTCTTTGCAGAGGGGACATAGAAGGGAATATATACTATTGTAGGTTAGTAACTTTGTTTTGATGGGCACTGAAAGCATGAAAAAAAGAATAATGTACATGAACTTTTGTCTGTGGATTCGTTAAAATTTCCTGATGTCCATCAAATGCAATTCTTGGTTGAACTTGGAGAAAATGATATTGATCACATCAAATGATTTGATTTATGTTTATTTAAATTTTGGGTGCTAATGTGCTACACTATTTGAGTCTTCAACAGTGATAAGTTGGGGTGCAGAAAGTGAAGACATTTTAATTATTCTTGTTTTCAAGATGGGCATTATTAAATACTTGTAATAGTTGATTATTGATTGGGCAATTTTGTTCTGGATTTGGGTTAAATCTCGTAGGAATCATAATCTTGTGATTTATTGGCATCCTCAAATTTTTTTTACCGGAAGAAATACTTGCATTTACTTCACCAATTACTTGTGAAGAATTAAAATTCAAACAGAATTATGTAAAATCTCTCATTTGGATTTCATTATGAGTTGATTTCTCATTAGACTGTATCATTCAGCTATGTGAAGATATGCATTATGTGTGGGCCTGCAATCGTATATTTGTCAGTGTTCATCTTTACTGCCTTCACATGTTTTTACAACATTGTGTTTGTTTACTTACGGAAGCGAAAAACATAAATTTAACAAGCCTTTTCACATATACCTTCAAAAAAAAAAACAAGCCTTTCACGTAACCAAGCCGCATTCATTTGGTAGAGGCCTTCCATCGAACCACAGAAATCAGAATTACATCAAGGAACTAAGTTCAATCAGATTTAATTCCTACACTTAAACCACTTCAGATCTTATATAAATAACAAAAAAAGATATAATCTGTGATGATCTCCCTCATCAATAGTTTTCCCCCACTCTTTTTTCTTTCAAAAACTTGGCTGAAGCTCAAGCTGCCTGTCTCTCTCTCTCTCTCCAAAGTAGAACTATAAACTTGTCCTCACAACAACAGATAAGCACATGCAGATAGCATGGAAATACAGAATGACAGCATAAGGACGAGCAGGGGCGGATTCAAAGGCTATTTTAGCTTGGATACTGGAGTTGAGATCAAGCTCCGGCACAAACTCATTAAAACTCACTAAAATATTACTAAAAACTCATTTTTCACTACAAAAATAATAAAAAATATATTAAATTTTGCGTTTTTCGAAAATCAAATCCGAGCACTTGTCCTTGAATAGCTCCGCCCCTTGGGATGAGATGTAATACTTGCTAAAGGTTTAATGCATGAAGAATACAAGGGGAATATCCAAGAAGATAACTTCATTGCATCTCACTTCAAGGCAAACTATATGTTTTTCCTCTATCATGTGGTTTTCTTTTGCCCTGTAACTCATTTCATAATGGAATTCCCGAAAAAAAAAATATCGAAATGAAAATTCAGGAAAACAACCGTACCCATTTTATTTACACTTCTACCCAAGGACAAACTCAGAATCTTAGTTTGGAGAGTGCGGAGATTCGAATCTGATCCAACATTCGAAAAAGTTCGACGATGCTCAATTCAAACTGTTATCGTATCTTGTTAAATCTGACCCATAGCTGATAAATTGTCGGAACTTGATGATCCGAAATCTAACTCGATCTCATCAATTTTACATGTTTATTATAAAATAGATTTTGCATAGATAACTATATAGCAACATTGATTGTTATAAAATACTCATCAATTTTATATATTAAATGTGACTCGCTAAATGTAGATATTGATTTACCTGATTAGATGCACATTTACTAATGATTCATCCTAAAAAACCATAGAAAATTAAAAGTTGATTAGCTTTCCTATTTAAATTATAAGAAGTCATCTTGTATATGATATATCGTTATTTTTATACTCAAAATCAAATGATCTTCTAAACCACTTCGATAAATTAAGATCATCTGACTACTACTTTGACACACCTTAATGCATCATTCTACATATTAAACTAATTATTTGTACAAAAAATTCTCCTAAATAGAATAAAAATAACACATGAGATTTTTTACACGTGTTTTCATTAAAATCTATACAATTTTATGCCTTTTCATACAAATCACATCTAATGTATTTGTGAAAATTAAAATATTCATTCTTTTCCATAAAAAGCTACATGATGACCACGTACTTTCAAATATTCCATGTGAATAAAAATTTGATACTATACTATAGAGAAAAACAAATATTATATTGAAACAATTAGCAAAAGAATGTGATAATTTGTTGCTAATGATCATATGTTTACTGAAGTCTTGTCCTATAGTGCATTATTTTTTACCGTTCAATTTTTGAAATTAGAGTGCGCTGGTTAGCCTTCAGATTGAAGGATGCTAAACCCTCAATTCTTCATTGTTGTTGTATATAAGTGAACATTTCTAAAAATATTGAAGGATGTCTAACACCTCCAGCCTCCCCCTCTCTCTGTCCCTGGTTCTACCCAACCATTTATTTTTCAATAGAAAAAAATAGAAGAGTTCAGATCCAGAACACGAGTCATCATTTCATCAAGTAGATTGTTTTCAACAAAGAGTCTAGTAATACTAGGATCCAGTCACAAACGAAATATTTATACCAAACTACAACAATGTAGCACTTAATTCACCTCATCTGGACCAGATAAACAACTTCCATCAGCGAGCTTCATATTGAACAACTGCATAAAGAAAAACATGAAAATATTAAAAATCTCCATAAGTCTAGGCTTCAACCTAAGAAAACAAACATGCTTGCTGCAGTCAGGTTTATAAGCTCTGAAATAGAACAGAGGCACACTTTAAATAGGATTTGAGCATTTACACAAGAAATGCTACTATAAGTCTTCATCTGCTGCAGGTCTTGTGAGTGCAGCAGTAAGCTGAACCACTGGTCTTATAACAGGGGATGGAAATAGAGCTATTGCCTCAAAAAAACAAACATTCATGCAACCAAAAAGGATTTGCAAATATCTAGGTGAATTTACACTTACTCTGGCATGCAAAAAACACAGATGTACTTTTGTTTTTTTTATAACTAAATTATGATGCCAAAATTTGGGCCTACAGCCTACTACGGCATACTACATGAAAATAACAAAACAACAATAAAAGGGACATACCGTACCGACAAGATGTCTCATGCTTCTGTTTTACCATATGGTTTTGTTTTACTCGTTCACATCGAATAAACAACAAACAAAATTTCAGCATTACATGCAAGGTACGATCATTTTACCAAATATTGAATAAGCACCAGTCATTTAAGATATTTACAACAATACCCACGGGTTTCCATAAAAAAAAAGATATTTACAATAACTAAGTTTTTCTTTTTACAAATCATACATATAAAATTATAAATCATAAGAGCTTTATCCTCGAAATGATTGTACTTGTACCAGTTCTGAGTTCTATCATGAACAAAAGAAATGCAACGCTATATATAAATGAATTTAACGAACCCAAAAAGAAATTAACAACAATTGAGACTTGCTGTGCTAGGATGATGAATTCCTATGCACAAAATCTCACATTATGCTATCCAGCTGACAGCAAAGTTCAGAATAGAGAGAAACATAGGATTTTGAGTAACAAAAAGGGGGGAAATGAATTTGCCTTTCATGTGTAAAGGCCAGCTGAATTCAGTACAGACACAACTTGAAATCCATTTTAAAATAGCAAAATAGAGTTCGCCACCGATCATACTAATAACTCCTTAAATTGAGCTGTATCTCTACGATCTCATCTGAACTGAAAGTATCCTATAGTTATTCCTAATGATTTGATTGTCTAAACAGGTATTATGGAAGGGAAAAAGAAAACTACGGACAAAACCATACAAATAATCAGTATTAATAAAACTTCTTATGATCCTCTTTTATTAGCCTTCAAGAAAAACTTCTCCATACCAAATTGAAAATTATATTGCTCATTTGCCTTTGTAAATTTCCTTTTGTTTAACCATTTTTAGACTTCTCGTAGGTTGATTTGTACATTCAATGCACAAATAGCTAGAACATGTAAAATAACATTTTTCAATTATCTCAATCCAAATCACTAGCCCCTCTATGTAAAAACAAAATTTTCTTCATTTGCTGAAATTGGTGAAGTAGGCGGGTTGTCAGACGAGAGGAATTCAACAAGCGGCTTGAATAGAACGGAAACATGGTTGGAGATGATATGGAAGAGTAAGTAGCGGCACAAGGTGAGGTGCAACGTGAGAAGAGAGATCAGGAGGTGGCAAGAGAGAGAGAGAGCAAATGGAGGGACGATAATAAATCCATTACAAGCACTTCTCCCTCTGAACCAGAAAAGCACAAAGCAAAGAGGAAAGTACCTGGAGAGAGGAGGGGCAATATAGGTATTTAGAAAATTTTGGATTTATTGATTCATCTTAGATGATGGTAAAGGAAAAAGAATAAACTCATTAAAATTTCAATTTACTAAATTTCTTTTTTGTAGTGACATTTTGCCAATTTGCAAATTTGGAGCGACAAAAAACTAATTTCTCCTTGAAAAAAAGCAAATAGGGAGAAAATGCAACACAAACCGCCTCTCTTTCTCCAGGAACTCCCTTCATAAAAAACAATAGAACATACATGATACATCTCTTTTGTCCCATTTTCTCCATTTTTGTTGAACTTCCTTTCTTAACACTGTCTGGAGGATAAAAAATAGAAGATAATAGAATTGAATGATAAGAGATTTTAAAACATTTCATTTTTATCCTTAGCCTTCATTTAAAATTTCCAATCAAACAAGATCAACTAATTGTTGATTTTTTCTTTTGTCCAAACAGAGTGTAACTTCAGAATAAGTCTGAGGAGATAAGGCATACACAATCTCAATTTTTGTAACTTCAGAATAATTCGATACTTGATATGATCTTCTAATCTTCTTCTACCCTGATTAAATCCCCCTTTGTCAAAATACAAGTTACAGCTAACTAGGTAGAAGTTGAGCCACTACAGGTCCACTAAAGTTGCAGAAAAAGAATAGGCCTTTTTATTGGGCAAGTAGCATTCTCAGCATAAACCATTTTTGGTTTGCTTTCGAAGAAGCTATCCCAAGTACTTTCCATGAAATCTAGAAGAATTTGTAGTACTCACTATCATTTTGTCCAAACTTTAATAGTGCCATCCACTGATGATGTCAGCATACATGCATCCTTCGGGTGGTAACTAACGCTGGTCACCTGTCGACATGTATAAATAAAAGAAACCAATTAACTTGGTACATATGATTATATGAATTCAACCGCCAACAATGTAAGAGAAAAATTAATGAAAAACAACACAAAATTAACCCAGTACCACAGAATTGTGTGCCCTAAAACTTGAGACAATAGATGCATCAACTAAATCCCAAAAATAAATGAAGCCATCCTCAGATCCACTTGCCACATGCGCATCTGTATTCGTCAGGCAACAATCCATCTTGAATGACTGCAGTGAAGGAGTTTGCAATGATTTAATAATAAACGAAAAAGTCCATCTAAAAGAAGGGCTGATTATACAAGTTTTTTTTTTACTTCTTCAAACATGTTTTGGGTGCAACTTCGTTTTTGTTATAAAATTAAGTGGTGGGTGCTCTGCACTTGTATAAAAAAAACTTCTTCAAACAAAACTTGTTATTATGTTTTAACACGGTGTAATATTTACCATACCTTGCATTTGTGGCCCTTGTATTCCTGTAGAAGTTCTCCAATAGACCTAATAAAGAAAAAATCGACTCAAATTGGAACAAATATACTCAAACAAGCATTTCTATTTGAAAAGGGAGGTATTATGTTAGCATTCTCCAAGATGCCAATCCCCATTCTCATGGTTCCATATTTTCATTATACAGTGTTCAGAATTTAAGAGCTTTTACTTCTGTTTCGGTTTTTGTATATAGAAACTGGTTTTAGTGCAATGCTTGATTTTTGCAAAATGAAAAAAAAGTTGGACTGGAAACACAGATAATGCCTAGAAGCGATCACATGTAAAAAGGAATCATATGTCAAGACTAAGTATATTTTCCACCTCTGTATATTAATGTATGTATTATCTGAACTAAGAAACAAATTAAATTACCTATCTAAAAGCCTCAAAGTGGAATCCAAGCAGCTAGCCAATACACAATTGCCATCATTTGACAAAGAAATGCAGTTCACTGGATGGCCCAACTGGTCGACAAGTTCTCTTATAAATGTCAAACAATTAGAAATAAAACAAAACAATTTAGCCATGGAAGTAACATTTGCACAAAAAAAAACAAGATGAGAATTACTTACCTACCAATGCGAATATCGAACGTACGAATAGTGCCGTCAACACACCCAGCAATAATTTCAGTTTTTGTGAGATGAACTGACATCACACTGTCTTGAAATGTATCAATTATCTGCAAAAAAAATCAAGTTCAAAATTAATGCAAAGTGGTGATTCGATTTCAGAAACTGGTTTATGAGCTTGAGCTGAGAAACGGCACCTGAATTGGCTCAGTACTTTGAGATCGGCAATCAAATGCGCGCACAGAGCGATCATATCCAGCTGACACCACCACAGAATTATACTCATTAAATTTCACTGAGTTAACCTGAAACAGGATTGTAAATTAAGATAGTTTGTATGCAAGATGTACAGCTCATAAGTCATAATGTTGTTTCACAGCCAAAAAGTATAATGGTATTAGCAAGAACAGGAGACCTAATACAAACCTCACTGTTATGGCCACGAAATTTTCTAATAACACGGCCAGTGGAAACATCCCAATAGAACACCTGCCGGTCGCCACCACAAGACACCAGCTTTGCATTATCCCTAATATTTTGTTCATGTCAAATGATGTTAATTTGAACATAATACACCAGCATTATCCACACAACACCAGCACAATACATACCTCAGCTGTTAATTTGAACAGCCTTATTTGTTTATTTATTTTCTTTTTGGGTGCACATGCATTTGCATAGTCTTACCAGCAGTTCAATCAACTCATTTCAACAATTGAAACCCATTCTCTCAGAGATAAAACTACACGCGAAGAGAAATAAACTGAAAATTGGCGGAGAGAAAGGGACAAGTGAGTTACGTGGTGACGTGGACGTCGCGGACCTCACGACCGTGTGATTTGTAGGTCTTGATGTGAATCCCGCGGTGGGGATTCCACAACCGGAGAGTCCGGTCCTTGCCACAGCTGAGGCAGTAGTTGCCATCTCCATTGAACCTCACCGCTAGCACCGCTCCTTCATGCCCGTTCAGCACGCTCGATTCATTCACTGGCAACTCGGCCCCACTCGCCATTCCTCTCGCACCCCGCCTATGTGCTCTCTCTCTCCTCTCTCTATAGTAGGCCTCGGCTCATAAATGTTTCATGTCATGTGGTACCTTTGGATTTGTTTAACGTGCATAACGATGATAGTTTCGTTAACGAATGATTAAGAAATTTTGTTTCGTTAATTGTTCGTTAAAAAAACGATCAAAATGATGAGAACAAAACAGAATGATCAAATTCATTCTCTTTGCTCTTCATCCATCTCTTCTATCATCACACTAAGAAAACCACGAATTAGTGGTGAACGATTCTAATCATATACCAGAATCAAATCATTCATCTCCTCATTCGAACAATTATTCATCTCATCTTTCATCACCTTCTCACAACATAGTGTTTTTCTTTGAAATCAAAACAATTCTAATAATACAGAGTCACAAACGAAATTACGAAACAAACAATCACGAAACAATATGGTTTAATCGTTTCGTTATTTAAACGAAAGATATTTCTTTAATCGTAATCATTTTATTTGTCACGAAACGAAACGAAAAATTATTAAACGAATAATCATTAACAAGCCTACATGTGGGTCTAAAGACCAATTAGCTACAACTTTCATCATTGACTCATTGTTAGGTCAAACTCAATAAATAAAGTTTGAATTATGTATTATATAATTAATATATTTCATATTGTCATCAATATTACGAAGAGTAGTATTACATATATCATAAATATAATTAATTTATATAAAGACATAATACATATTTTGCTAAAATTCTGGGTACAAATACATATATAATTTAATGTGAACTAATTATAATCGTTGATGGACCGATTATGATTAATTCAACTGATGCTAGTGTTAAAATGTCAAGATCATTGTTTAGGCCTAATCAATTGATTTGGGTAAAGATACCAAATAAAACATGCTCAACATAATTAAGTATATATACATACATATATATATATATATATATATAGAGAGAGAGAGAGAGAGAGAGCTATGCTATTATGCTTCAAGAAGCAAAAGGGAGTTTTGCTTCACATAATCTCAACCATTCGATTTCATCATGACCAATCCTGAATTGTGGACCTAGAAAACTTGAAATTGAAAGTCAGTAAAACACATACTAAACCAGATTTTAAAATACATGAGTGATTGGAGAATTACGTCAAAAAGCTCAAATTACATAGAAGCCCTAAAAGCCACTGAACCTATTGAAGAACCCGCGGTTGGTTTTGTAAAACCAACTGAAGCAACAAGAGGCACATCAACCATAATCAAGCAAAATAACACAATAATACAACTCTTGGTTAAGATAAGCGAAGGAATTGAAGATTGTTAAGAAACCGTCCAAGATATCAGAAAAGTTGTAGCTGAACAAGCGTCAGCTGGGACAAAATTTGATATCACAAATACAATCGAAGATCTAAAAAAGAGTCTAAATAAGCTAAGTCTAGGAGAACTAGTTCCTAGACCCAAAAAGAAGGAAGTACCATTCTTCGTGTTTAAAGATCCACGAAAAATATTTGAAGAAGAGAAGAAGAAGTCCTCGTCTTCTTAAAAATGAACCGAACACGAACGGAAACTATTACGAAACCACGACCGTCTATATCTAACCGTGAACAGAACAACCGTAATGAAAACCAGACTCCAACAATAGATGATCAAATAAGAAACTACAGACGTGGTCATAGATTACGTCAAGAAATCTCAAGAAGATTACCCGGAAGGCGACAAATCGGGTATAACAGGAGTCTAGAGTCACAACTAAACCCGGACGCAGAATTAGACGTATCCCAGTTTAGAAGAGCGCAATCTGTTCCAGCAGAAACGTTGTATCAAGATGGTTGGACGTCTACACAACATCGGGTTTATCAGCATTATTCTGACCAGAGAATACTGACAACGGGTGGACAACAGTTGGAGTTGCCATTCATCACACAGCAAAGCTATGAAGAAATTCATAGGTCAGGCCTCCAACACTTGCACATCAGGTTAATTATGATTAGGCTGTACACTTTACATCGCAGAAACGCAGGCGTCAACGCACTGGTTGCTATCCGAGACACCAGATGGGCAGATGACAGGTCAATTATTGGCACAATGGAAATGGACCTAACAGCCGGTACCCAATTGGCTTATCTTGCACCCAATATCATGCTTAGTATAGCAGATTTCTTTAACCATATCCAATTAGTTGTCCAAACTCATGGATATGAGAATTGGCAAGCAGGCGAAAGTAATTTGCTGTTAACAAGATCACTGATTGGTAGATTATCAAATACTAGTTACACTAGTTTCAGATATAACGTACAAAGGGTATCTGACTATTTGGCTAGTAGAGGTGTCCAGGTAATCCCCGGTCAATCACACACAACTGAAAGTTTACGGGGTTTACAATAGGTTATTAGACCACCCAGTGTAGCAGAAGTACAACATCCTCAAGAAGTTGTTATTCGTACACGATCAGACATTTCAGTGCTGTTAAAATTCAAGAATTATTCTGCTACAAAGCCAAATGAGGAACCATCAGTTGGTGTAAACGATGAAGAACATCTATCTGATGATGAAATTACTCAAGAGATGAAGAAAACAATGAGGAAGAAGACACATATTGGGAGTCTATCAAGCTAACGGCCAGTCTAGCCGAAGATATAGAAGAAGAACCTATATGGGACCAAGATGAAAATGATGAAGAGGATTTCGTGAATCCTTTCGCGAAAGGTGGTGGGAATGACGATGAAAAATTTGAAAAATTAGAAACAGAAACAGTATACGTTTTAGGCCAAGACCCAGAAACTGATTATCCAATCCTAAAACAATTCCTTGATAAACCTACCACACAACACAAAACTTTATCATCCTCAGTAACTTCCAATTACAACATACCACCTCAGCCAACTATGAGATTAAGAAATTATCCACCAGGAGGTCTTAGAAATGATCATGAGGCAGGAGGTAGTGGAGGATATATGCAAAGACCCAGAGGCTTACCCGGAGGTATCGGGAGACATCAGAATGAACAATGGAACTTGCCCACAGCAATGCAAGAACAAGGCGCGATGTTAGTTCTACCAGAAGACATTGGCCTATACAACGATGTGATATCCAGATGGGAATCCATAACTCTAAATCTAATAAGTGAGCGAAACTTTGATAGTAACAAAACAAAAGTACAATTCATCGAGAACTTATTAGGTGAAGTTGAGAAGAAGATCTGGATACAATGGCGTATGGCGTTTGAGGCTGAGTACTTAAACTTAGAGGCCATAGCTGATGATACGCAGAACGTTATTTCACAAATAAGAAGAGTCCTGATATTAGAAGATCCATACCAAGGGACTACAGATGAGCAGGATCGCGCGTATCAAGACCTTGAAAGATTATCATGCGAACATGTAAAGGACCTATTTCTTTACATGAATGATTTCAAAGTTCTAGCGGCGAAATCGGGGAGGATTTACCTATCTCCCGAATTATCTGAGAAGTTCTTTAGGAAAATGCCGCCACTTATAGGGAAAGAACTCGAAGAAGCTTTCAAAAAGAAATTTCCTGGCAACACAATTGGGGTAATTCCCCGGATACACTTCTCCTATCAATATCTAGCCGAAATGTGTAAGAAGGCTGCATTACAACGAAGTCTAAAAGACTTAACAATTTGTAGTAAAATACCCATTCTTGGTTACTACCAGAATAACAGAAAGAAGTATGGGTTGAGGAAAGCCAAAAACTATAAAGGAAAACCCCATGATTCACACGTAAGGGTTTTCAAGCGAAAACATTCGAATAGGGTTTGAAAGTGTAAGTGCTTTATCTGTGGCAAAAAAGGTCACTTTGCCAAAGATTGCAGAAATAAAAATGGCAATCTAGTTAGAGCAGCGGTCATAGAAACCCTTGATTTACCAGATGACCTGGATGTTGTCTCTATTGATCTCAATGAACCGGACAGTGATGCTATTTGCAGTGTATCTGAAGGAGAATCCGGTAGAACTGAATATCAAGTACGTACGGCAATAGAAGATTTACCATTAGAAACAAACTTGATGTTACAAATAACTGATTTCGGGTGGAGGAGTAAAATACAATTACCCGAAAACCAAGAAAAATGTGAGCATAGCTTTAATGATACAGAAGTCCAAAGCAGTTGCAGCTTCTGTAAACTTACCATTAAACCGGAATACGGTAAAAGATGTGAAGAATGTGGTTTACAAATCTGTTCATTATGCGCCCCGTTCTATTTTGGGATACAAGTTAAACCAAAGGTTTCCTTACAATCGAGACCTTATAACAATAAAGATGCACTCATTAAAGAATTAACAAATTACATAGTGTATCTTGAGGGTGAAAATGAAAGGTTAAAACAAGTGTTGAGAGAACAAGAACTAGTCAAAGATTTGACAAACGATTTTAACAACCTCTCTACACAAGAAAAGAATAAAGAAAAGATAGAGGTAGAAGATGTAACGGAAGATGAAACGGCAAACGTTCTATTCGAAATTGATGAATCATCTTACAAAGCCGAAACCTCTACACCACACCATGAAAAGAAAAGAATATTCAACCGACTATACAATCTGATAGTTACGTTTGAAATCCCAAACGTAAAACCATTTGAAATAAGAGCTATCTTGGACACTGGTGCAACAAATTGCTCAATTGCTCAAACATCAATTCCAGAAGAAGCTCTTGAACCTAGCCCATACCCTGTTCAAATCACAGGAGTTAATTCAACCCAAATTGCGAATAAAAAGCTGAAAGGAGGACAAATGATTATTGGAGAAAATAAATTCAGGATCCCTTTTACATATAGCTTTCCAATGGGTATGCAAGACGGTATCCAAATGTTGATAGGATGCAACTTCATAAGATCGATGCAAGGCGGTCTTAGAATCGAGGGCAATGTGATTACATTCTATAAAAATGTCACAATTGTTTAAACCACAACAAAAACTGTTGCCCACACAGTTGCAATTGATGAATTGGGATTAGACGAAATCGAATATATAACAATTCAGGATGCGTTATATCATCAGTCCTTAATCACAAATCCCAAATTTGAGAAAAGATTCAGTAGCCTGTTATTAAGGCTTAAAGAACAAGGCTTTATCGGGAATGATCCTCTTAAACACTGGCAGAGAAACAAGGTCGTGTGTAAATTAGATATAATTAACCCGGACCTTACAATAGAGGATAAGCCGCTTAAGCATGTAACGCCGTTAATGAAGGAGCAATTTGATAGACATATCAAAGCGTTATTGGAAATTGGAGTCATTAGACCAAGTACAAGTAAGAATAGAACAATGGCTTTTATTGTTAATTCAGGAACGTCTATTGACCCGAAAACGGGAAAAGAAATTAAAGGCAAAGAAAGGATGGTCTTAAACTACAGAACGTTAAATGACAATACTCATAAAGACCAGTATAGCCTGCCTGGAATTAATACAATCCTAAAGAAAATAAGTAATAGCAGGATTTTCTCAAAGTTTGATTTAAAGAGTGGTTTCAATCAGGTTGCCATGAGTCAATACCCTGGACAACGTTTATAGTGCCAGGAGGATTGTATGAATGATTAGTTATGCCATTTGGCCTGAAAAATGCCCCTGCAATATTCCAAAGAAAAATGGATAATTGCTTCAGAGGAACAGAGGCATTTATTGCGGTATACATAGATGATATTCTGGTATTTTCCGAAAATGAAGAAAAACACGCACAACACTTAGAGGTGATGTTAGACATATGTGAAAAACACGGTTTGGTCTTATCACCAACAAAAATGAAGATCGCAGTACCAGAAATCGATTTTCTAGGAGCTTAGATAAATCGTGGAAAAATCAAGCTCCAGCCGCATATAATAAAAAAGATTGCCAATTTTGATATTGAGCAACTCAAAGAAAAGAAAGGTCTTAGATCATGGCTTGGGATATTAAATTACGCCAGATCTTACATCCCGAAACTAGGAGTTTTACTAGGACCTCTCTACTCGAAAGTCAGTCCACACGGTGATAAACGCTTGAAAGCCTCAGATATTGATCTTATCAGAAAAATTCAGGAATTGGTCCAGAATTTACCGAATCTGAGCTTCCCACCGGAGGACGCTTATATTGTTTTGGAAACTGATGGGTGCATGGAAGGATTGGGAGGCGTGTGCAAGTGGAAACCCATGAAACATGATCCTAAATCATCTGAAAGAATTTGTGCCTATGCTAGCGGAAAATTTGATGTTGTAAAATCAACGATTGATGCAGAGATACATGCTTGCATGGAGACCTTATCCGCAATGAAGATTCATTACTTGGATAAATCCGAAATCACTTTGAGGACAGATTGTCAAGCAATAATCAGTTTTTACAACAAGTCTTCATCTAACAAACCCTCGAGAGTTCGATGGGTAAAATTTGTTGATTTTGTAACAGGTACAAGCGTACAGGTAAACTTTGAACATATTGAAGGACGTTTGAACTCACTAGCAGATACTCTCTCTCGGCTAACGACATTAACTCTCAGCATAAAATGTCTAACAGACAACCAGGAACTAATGTTGGAGAAATTGGAACCAGTACCGGACGAACTAAGCAATGGAGAGAGAAACAATCAGTCAATACCGGAGGAACAAGTTCAGTCATTGCAAGAGAGAATCAAGAAAACCTTTCCACAGATGAGCAACATGCACATATATTCAAAGATCTCAGAAGGCCAAACCAGAATTTTGAATCATACCAAGAGATCGCACAAAGATTGTCCAACACCAAGAAACTGCAGGTGCGAAACTCCTTGGTGGACATACGACAGTTAGTTTCAATTATTGCGCGTGAAGAAAAATACTGTAAGCCATATCAACGCAGTGATTGTATTTTAACTAATAACTACTGGGAACTTAAGGAGCAACTTGAAAAACTAAAAAGAATTGAAAAAGATCTTGAGTTCATCCTTGAGTCCAATGTAAAAATGTAGAGTTTTAGGAAGCTATGGTGAGCCTCTTTTATTTTTGAGTCCAAAAATTCAGTAGTAGTTCATGAGCTGCTGAATTAGTGTGAAATAAATTAAGGTTCAGACTGGCAGGGTCCTACGGGTAATTGCTGTCTTTTTAGGTTGAGTCTATTCTATATTGTGTGTTTTCTTGCTTTTATTTTGCAAATGAAGCCCCTTTACAGATGGACGGACACAAATTCTACAAGAATGGGTTACAGGTGGATGGATTGGAGCCGTTCACCAAGAGTTTGCTTTATCTTGAGTGGAGTGTAGTGCTCAATTATATGAGCACCTTTTACTTTATTTTGAGTGGAGTGTAGTGCTCAATTATATGAGCTGTTAGCTGAGTCACCCACTCACTTTTGTTATCTTTTGCTCAATTATATGAGCACCTTTGTCCTTTGTCTGAGTGGTTAGATGAGTCACCCACTCACTTTTGTTGTCTTTTGAGACAGAGTATTGTGGACATCAATTTATTCACATGTCGATGGGGCCCAATGAGCACCCGATGTGATAAATTAGAATCTAGACTCTTGAGTCTCTTAGCTTATAAATACCTGATGTATTCAGAGTTGCAGGACACGCTGAGAACCAGCAAGTCTTACTTCTCTAAGTTTGACGATATTAATAAAATTCCACTTTTTCCTTTAATTCTTGTTCATAGTCTGCAAATACCTTTCTTACTCTCCCGCATCCGTCGTGATCTGTGAAGTTTGAAAGCTGAGATCTTGAGATCGTACCCAAACCGTGAAGTTTGAAAGCTGAGATCCTGAGATCGTACCCAAACCTGGTATCAGAGCTTATTTTTTTGTTAGTATCCTTCATGGCTTTCTAAATTCTTTCATAATTTCTAGGAAAACAGGGATGGAACGGTCAAAATTTTAATTAAGTTGAGAAGGGAAAGGGTTAATTAATACCGAAAAGCTTGAAGTTTGGGAGACATGTACTTAGTATAGGCGATAAAGGAGGGAAAAGTACCCAAGGGAGGGGAATAGTACCATTACATTCGTAATATTAAGAAGGCACCCAAATGAATGGCTAGAAAGTTTCAATCCAACGGTTTTAAAAGCATGAAGCACGAGATCCATCTACTGATGAAGCACGATAGCATCTCTCTCTCTCTATATATATATATATATATATATATATATAAAGAAAGAGATAGAGATATAGGCTAGGGTGCTCCATGAAGCACCAAACCTCTCGTGCTCCACATCCATTATCTCTTATTTGGAAATCCCAACGACCGATCCGAATCGTTGAATATGATCTACATATTGAAATCTACATGGAGATTAAATTTTACATTTTTTTGAATTTTTTTAAAGATGTAGAAAAGTTGCTAATCAAACGGTTTCTGAACCAACAAAAGTTGCAATTTTTCTACCTCTCTAAAAATAGCACAAAAATAAAAAAAATGTAAAATTCAATCTCCAAGTAGATTTCAATATGTAGACCATGTTCAATGATTCGAATCGATCGTTGGAATTTTAAAATTGGAGATATGATGTGGAGCATTAGGAGTTTGGTGCTCCATGAAACACCCAAGCCTATCTCTCTCTCTATATATATATATAGAGAGAGAGAGAGAAATGCTAGGGTGCTCCATGGAGCACCAAATCGCTCGTGCTTCACATTCGTTATATCCAATTTGAAAATTCCAACGATCAATTCGAACCGTTGAACATGATCTACATATTGAAATCTACTTGGTGATTGAATTTTACATTTTTTTGAAATTTTTTGCTATTTTTTAAAGAGGTAGAAAAGTTGCTAATCAAACGATTTCTG
This sequence comes from Eleocharis quinqueflora, assembly GCA_964058865.1. NCBI lineage: Eukaryota > Viridiplantae > Streptophyta > Magnoliopsida > Poales > Cyperaceae > Eleocharis > Eleocharis quinqueflora. Next base: position 111,037 of record CAXKVX010000933.1, on the reverse strand, counting down.
GACCAACAAAAGTTGCAATTTACCTCTCTAAAAAATAGCAAAAAAATTAAAAAAAAAAATGTAAAATTCAATCTCCAAGTAGATTTCAATATGTAGATCATGTTCAACAGTTCAGATTGGTCGTTGGAATTTTTAAATTGGAGATACGATGTGGAGCATTAGGGGTTTGGTGCTCCATGGATCACCCTAGCCTATCTATCTATATATATATACAGAGAGAGAGAGAGCGAGAGAGAGAGAAAAAAATGTGATACTCGATGTAACGTGGTTCGACTGAAATCTTTTCAAAGCTTTCATCTGTTGGATTAAACTCATCTCTTGTTTGACAATTTGCAAAAGAAAATAATACTAACTTTTTACAATTGAGTTTTGGTGAGTTGCAGGTTTATAGAGGTACATATTCATGATGCAAAGGCTAAAACATGCATGTACAAGTCAAGACAACCACATAGGCATCAAGAGCAAGCCATTTGGGTGTTTCCATATTTATGTGTTATAATAACGCATGCTCAACCTATCACAACGGATGCCCAACCCGTCATAACAGATTGAAGAGGAGAAGTGCTGAAGCAGAGAAGATTTCTGCAAGAAATCCAGAGTCATGTGTTACCATAACGCATGCCCAACCCATTACAACGGGTTCCTAACTCGTTACAACATATTCCCAACCCGTCATAACGAGTTCTTGCTCAAGAGGACTTAGAAGTCAGTGAATCAAGCAGAGAATGACAAATCTGGAAAGCTGGCAACCCGTTAACGAGTTCTGTAACGGGTTACATGATTCTATAACGCAAGAACAAGATTTCAAGATTGCAAGACTTCAAGAAGTGCCCAGTCTATATATACCTTGGGTATACGAACCAAGAAGATCATCTAAGCCCTCATCAAGCTTTCAAGCATACATTTAAGCATCAGAAAGAGCACTAAGTCTTCTCCTACTACTGCCTAACATGAAAAACTTATGATAGCTACAATCATCTAATTGTCAATCCAATAACACTTATTTTGCTAGCTTTGTTAGCATTTGGTGCACTACATTATGTTGTCACTTATTTTGCTATTTGCTATTTACTCTCTCTCTCTCTCTCTCTCTACTATACTTACACTTTATTATCTTGATTTGCTCAATTGCTTTTAGTACTTGCTTGCTTGTGATTTTAGTTAGGTGATTAAGGTTAAAAGTTTTAATTGTAATTGTTAAAAATACTTCTGTATTAGCACTTGACCATAGAACACTAATCTAACAATGTCCACAGGACTCTTCGATTTCACATCGGGATCATACATTATCACAAAATGTTCTTACAATGGTGGATTATGTTTCCCTTACAAAACAAATGGGCAACTAAGAATCTCGATCCAATTAAGAGATCAAACAACAATCCACAACATGATCAAAGAAGGATGACCCTTACATTATCTTTCCACAAGGTCTCGATAATTTGGAACTCAATCACTCAAGTCAAAACTATCTCTCAATTGGTTTTTATAATAGATGATTATATGATGGAAGGAAGCTCCAATCCATCTCAGATTGTAAGAATGAGTGTAGGTAGTTTTGTTGGAGAGAGGAGAAAGATATCAGCTCCTTAAATATCTTTACATAATAGAGGAGGTCTGATTCCGCACATATCGATAGGGCATATCTATATATCGACTCATAAATCGATATGACAATTATCATATCGATTTATTGTCACGATCATCTTAGAAAGATCTCTCTCGATTTAGCCAAAAATGAGTCTGCTAAGCAGGGGTATCGATATATTAATATGGTAATCGATATATCAATAGGCCAATCGATATGAAATCGATGCATCAATATGTATCTTAAACATGTGACGGTCCTTTCTTATTTTATATACTTAGTCATCCAACTGACTGCCATATATCGATATATCGATATGCATCGATATCCATTATTTTGACTTGTTTCAACCTGATTCTAAAGCCGAAATCACTAGAAAAACATAGAAATAGAAAAATCTATCATATGCTTTCAAGGACCAAGTTCTAGTGCTCCAAGGGCTTCAAGATGCATCATGCATCGTCTTGTCATGTCTTGATTTGCCTTGCACAATTTGTGTACCTATACACATAATCTCAACAAAATACATGTTAGATTGCATTTGTTTTGCAAATTATCAAACCAAGGAAGTTGCTTAGTACAACACAAGTGATAATAACACTAGAACAATATTAAGTTAAGCAACATGAGAAAAAGTTTCCCGATAATCAATTCCAAATTTTCCACTAGCCTTGCCTTGTACCGATCAACATTACCATTTGAGTCATATTTGATAGAGAAAACCCATTAACAACCTACATGTCTCTTGCTTTCTGGAAGATCAACTACCTCCCATATTTAAGTCTTTATTAGTGCCTCCATCTCAACTTCCATGGCTTTCAACTATTTTGGATCTTGTTTAGCTTCCTGTAGACTATTTGACACTTTAAGAGACAAAGAGTAATCACAAAAGGATCTCAATTTGTCAGGTAGATGTTTGGTGGAAACATAGTTGGCTACTCCATGAGACAAAGCTAATGGAATCTGAAACACTTCTTGTAATAAGATAAGATACTTTGTGGTGTTTTCTTTAATGCTTAGCACCTATAAATGAAGTACTCTGATCAGAAACACTTCTCATAGAAGCATAAGATGCATTGTGGTGTTTTCATGAATGGTTACCACTCATAAATGAAGTAATCGAGTCTGAAACACTACTCGTAGTAGGATAAGATGATTTGTGGTGTTTTCTTTAATGGCTACCATCCATAAATAAAGTACTCTGATCAGAATTACTCATAAATTAAGTACTCGGATATGAAGCACATAGAGTAGTATTCTATGCATCTTCGTGGTGTTTTAGTGAATTGTTACAACACTTAAATGAAGTGCTCGAGAAGAAACTCTTCTCGTAGTAAGATATGATGCTTTGTGGAATTTTCTTAAAATATTATCACTCATAAATGAAGTACTCTGATGAGAAATACTTCTCATAGTAGGATAATATGATTTGTGGTGTTTTCTATAATGGTTACCACCCGTGAATAAAGTATTCAGATAAGAAACACTTATCGTGGTAGGATAAGATGCTTTGTGGTGTTTTTTTTTTTACCACCCATAAATGATGTATTCTATGCTTCTTCATGGTGTTTTAGTGAATGGTTACCACCATTAAATGAAGTACTCGAAGAAGAAATACTTCTCGTAGTAGGTTATGGATTTTGTGGAGTTTTCTTGAAACATTACCACCCAAAAATAAAGTAATCCGAACTTAAACATTTATCGTAAGAGGATAAGATGCTTGGTGTTATTTTTTTTAATGGTTACCTCCCTTAAATGATAGGTTACCATCCTTAATTGAAGTATTCAAAGAACAAACACTTCTTGTAGTATGCTATAATGCTTTGTGGGGTTTTCTCGAAATGTTACCACCCTTACTTGAAGTAATTCATTCTAAAACACTTCTCGTAGTAGGATGAGATGCTTTGTGTTGTTTTTTTAATGGTTACCACCCATAAATGAAGTACTCTTGCTAGAAATACTTCTCATAGAAGAATAAGATACCTTGTGGTGTTTTATTGAATGGTTATCATCCATAAATGAAGTAATCGGATCTAAAATACTTCTTGTTGTAGGATAAGTTGCTTTGTGGTATTTTATTTATGGTTACAACCTATAGTAAAGTACTCTGATCAGAATCACTCATAAATTAAGTACTCGGACATGGACGATATAAAGTGGTATTTTATGCTTCTTCGTGGTGTTTTAGTGAATGCTTACAACACTTAAATGAAGTACTTGAAGTAAAAACTCTTTTCGTAGTAAAATATGATGCTTTGTGGAGTTTTCTCGAATGATTACCACACATAAATAATGTACTTTGATAAGAAACACTTCTCATGATAGGATAAGACGCTTTGAGGTGTTTTCTTGGTTACTATCCATAAATGAAGTACTATGATCAGAAACACTTCTCATAGAAGCATAAAATGCTTTGTGGTGTTTTCTTGAATGGTTACCACCCATAAATGAAGTAATCGGATCTGAAACACTTCTCGTAGTAGGATAAGATGTTTTGTAGTGTTTTTTTAATGGTTACCACCCATAAATGAAGTACTCTGATAAGAATCACTCATGCATTAAGTACTCAAACATGAAGCACATAGAGTGGTATTCTATGCTTCTTCGTGGTGTTTTAATGAATAGTTACAACACTTAAGTGAAGTACTCGAGAAGAAACTCTTCTCGTATTAAAATATGATGCTTTGTGGTGTTTTCTAAGGTTACCACTCATAAATGAAGTACTCTAATTAGAAACCATTCTCATAGTAGAATAAAATGCTTTGTGGTATTTTTTTAATGTTTACCACCCATAAATGAAGTAATTGGATCTGAAACACTTCCCGTGAAAGTATAAGATGCTTTGTGGTGTTTTCTTTAATGTTTACGACCCATAAATTAAGTACTCTGATCAGAATCATTTATAAATTAAGTACATAGACACGAATGCCATAATTTGATATTTTATGCTTCTTCGTGGTGTTTTAGTGAATACTTACAACACTTAAATGAAGTAATTGAAGAAGAAAATCTTCTCGTAGTAAGATATGATGCTTTGGAGTTTTCTTGAATGGTTACCACTCATAAATGAAGTACTCTGATTAGAAACATTTCTCATAGTAGGATAAGATGTTTTGTGGTGTTTCTTTAGTGGTTCCCACCCATAAATGAAGTATTATGATGAGAAACAATTCTCATAGAATCACAAGATGCTTTGTGATATTTTTTTTAATGGTTACCATCCATAAATGAAGTAATCGGATCTGAGACACTTCTCATAATTGGATAAGATGCTTTGTGGTTTTCTTTAATGGTTACCACCCAAAATGAAGTACTTAGATCAGAATCGCTCATATATTAAGTACTCGAACATGAAGCACATTGAGTAGTATTCTATGCTTCTTCGTGGTGTTTTAGTGAATGGTTGCAACGCTTAAATGAAGTACTCGAGAAGAAACTCTTTTCGTAGTAAAATATGATGCTTTGCGGAGCTTTCTTGAAAGGCCACTCATACATGAAGTACTCTGATAAAAAACACTTCTCATAGTAGGATAAGATGATTTGTGGTGTTTTCTTTTATTGTTACCACCCATAAATGAGGTACTCTGATCAGAAACACTTCTCATAGAAGAATAAGATATCTTGTGGTGTTTTATTTAATGGTTACCACCCATAAATGAAGTAAACGGATCTGAAACTTCTTGTTGTAGGATAAGATGCTTTGTGGTGTTTTCTTTAATGGTTACCACCAATAAATGAAGTACTCTGATCAGAAACACTTCTCATAGAAACACTTCTCGTAGTAGCATAAGATGCTTTGTGGTGTTTTTTTAATGGTTATCACCCATAAATGAAGTACTCTGAACAAAATCACTCATAATCAAGTACTTGAACATGAAGTACATAGAGTAGTACTCAATGCATCTTCGTGTTGTTTTAATGAATTGTTACAACATTTAAATGAAGTACTCGAGAAAAAAAATCTTCTCGTAGAAAGATATGATGTTTTGTGGATTTTTCTTGAAAGGTTAACACTCATAGATGAAGTACTCTGATGAGAAATACTTCTCATAGTAGGATAAAATGATTTATGGTGATTTCTTTAATGGTTACCACCCATAAATGAAGAACTCAGATAAAAAACACTTCTCGTAGTAGGATAAGATGCTTTGTGGTGTTTTCTTTATTGTGTTTGCCACCCATAAATAATGTACTCGAACATGAAGGATATTGAGTGGTATTCTATGCTTCTTCATGGTATTTTAGTGAATGGTTACCATCATTAAAAGAAGTACTCGAAGAAGAAACACTTCTCGTAGTAGGTTATGGAGCTTTGTGGAGTTTTCTTGAAACATTACCACCCATAAATGAAGTAATACGTACTGAAACACTTCTCGTAGTAGAATAAGATGCTTTGTGGTATTTTCTTTAAACATTACCACCCATAAATGAAGTACTCTTGTAATAAATACTTCTCATTGAAAAATAAGATACCTTGTGGTGTTTTATTGAATGGTTACCACACATAAATGAAGTAATCAGATCTGAAACACTTCTTATTATAGGATAAGATGCTTTGTGGTGTTTTTTTAATGGTTACGACCAATAAATAAAGTACTCTGATCATAATCACTCATAAATGAAGTACTCGGACATGAAGGATATAAGGTGGAATTCTATGCTTCTTTGAGGTGTTTTAGTAAATACTTACAACACTTAAACGAAGTACTTGAAGTAGAAACTCTTCTCGTTGTAAAATATGATGCTTTGTGGAGTTTTTTTGAAAGGTACCACTCAAAAATAATGTACTCTGATTAGAAACACTTCTCATAATAGGATAAGACGATTTGAGGTGTTTTTTCTTTAATGATTACTACCCATAAATGAAGTACTATGTTAAGAAACACTTCTCATAGAAGCATAAGATGATTTGTGGTGTTTTCTTGAATGGTTACCACCCATAAATGAAGTAATCGTATCTGAAACACTTCTCATAGTCGGATAAGATGCTTTGTGGTGTTTTGTTAATGGTTATCACTCATAAATGAAGTACTTTGATAAGAATCACTCATATATTAAGTACTCGAAAATGAAGCACATAAGGTAGTATTCTGTGCTTTGTGGAGTAGAAACTCTTCTCGTAGTAAGATATGATGCTTTGTGGAGTTTTCTTGAAAGGTTACCTCTCATAAATAATGTACTCTGATCAGAAACACTTCTCATAAATAAGATGCTTTGCGGTGTTTTCTCTAAAGGTCACATCCCATAAATAAAGTACTATGATCACAAACACTTCTCATAGAAGCATAAGATGCTTTCTGGTATTTTCTTGATTGGTTACCACCCATAAATAAAGTAATCGGATCTGAAATAATTCTTGTAGTAGCATAAGATGCTTTGTGGTGTTTTCTTTACTGGTTACGACCCATAAATGAAGTACTCTAATAATAATCACTCATATATTAAGTACTCGAACATGAAGCACATAGAGTGGTATTCTATGCTTCTTTATGGTGTTTTCGTGAATGTTTACAATACTTAAGTGAAGTACTTGAGAAGAAATTCTTCTCGTAGTAAAATTTGATTTTTTGTGGAGTTTTCTTGAAAGAGTACCACTCATAAATGAAGTACTCTAATTATAAACACTTCTCATAGTTGGAAAAAATGCTTTGTGGAATTTTTTAATGGTTACCACCCATAAATGAAGTAATCCGAACTGAAACACTTATCGTAAGAGGATAAGATGTTGTGTGCTGTTTTCTTTAATGATTACCACCCATAAATGAACTACTATTATTAGAAAGACTTCTCATAGAAGAATAAGATACCTTGTGGTGTGTTTTATTGAATGGCTACCACTCATAAATAAAGTAATCGGATCTGAAACACTTCTTGTAGTAGGACAAAATATTTTGTTGTGTTTTCTTTGCTGGTTATGACCAATAAAAAAAAGTGGTATGTTATGCTTCTTTGTGGTATTTTAGTGGATGTTTACAACACTTAAATGAAATACTTGAAGTAGAAATTCTTCTCGTAGTAAGATATAATGCTTTGTGGTGTTTTCTTGAAAGATTACCACTCATAAATGAAGTACTTTGATTAGAAACACTTCTCATATTAGGATAAGATATTTTGTGTTGTTTCTTTAATGGTTAACACTCATAAATGAAGTACTATGATGAGAAATACTTCTCATAGAAGCATAAGATGCTTTGTGATGTTTTTTTATGGTTACCACTCATAATTGAAGTAATCGATTCTGAAACAGTTGTAGTAGTATGATAAGATGCTTTGTGGCGTTTTCTTTAATGGTTACGAGCAATAAATAAAGTACTCTGATCATAATCACTCATAAATTAAGTACTCGGACAAGAACGACATAAAGTGGTATTCTATGCTTCTTTGTGGTGTTTTAGTGAATGCTTACAACACTTCAATGAAGTACTTGAAGTAGAAACTCTTCTCGTAGTATGATGTGATGTCTTGTGTAGTTTTCTTGAAAGGTTACCATTCATAAATGAAGTACTCTGATTAGAAACACTTCTAAAAGTAGGATAAGATACTTTGTGTGTTTCTTTAATGGTTACCAACCATAAATGAAGTACTATGATGAGAAACACTTCTCAAAGAAGCATAAGATGCTTTGTGATGTTTTTTTAATGGTTACCACTCATAAATGAAGTAATCGGATATGAAACACTTCTCGTAGTAGGATTAGATGCTTTGTGGTGTTTTCTTTAATGGTTACCACCCATTAATGAAGTACTCAGATAAGAAACACTTCTCATAGTAGTATAAGATGCTTTGTGGTGTTTTCTTAATTGTTTATCACCCATAAATGTTGTACTCGAACATGATTCACATAGTGTGGTATTTTATGCTTTTTCGTGGTGTTTTAGTGAAACTCTTTTCGTAGTAAAATATGATGTTTTGTGGAGATTTCTTGAAAGGTGACCACTCATAAATGAAGTACTCTGATCAGAAACACTTCGCATAGTAGGATAAGATGGTTTGTGGTGTTTTCATTAATTGTTACCACCCATAAATGAAGTACTACGATCGGAACACTTCTCATAGAAGAATAAGATATCTTGTGGTGTTTTATTGAATGGTTACCACCCATAAATGAAGTAATCAGACCTGAAACTCTTCTTTTGGTAGGATAATATGCTTTGTGGTGTTTTCTTTAATGGTTAGACTAATAAATAATGTACTCGGACATGAACGACATAAAGTGGTATTATATGCTTCTTCGTGGTGTTTTAGTGAATTCTTCCAACACTTAAATGAAGTACTCGAAGTAGAAACTCTTCTCGTAGTAAGATATGATGTTTTGTGTAGTTTTCTTGACAGGTTACCACTCATAAATGAAGTACTCTGATTAGAAACACTTCTAATAGTATGATAAGATATTTTGTGTGTTTCTTTAATGGCTAACACACATAAATGAAGTACTATGATAAGAAACACTTCTCATAGAAGCATAAGATGCTTTGTGATGTTTTTTAATGGTTACCACTCATAAATGAAGTAATAGGATATGAAACACTTCTCATAGTAGGATAAGATGCTTTGTGGTGTTTTCTTTAATGATTACCACCCTTGAATGAAGTACTAAGATAAGAAACACTTCTCATAGTAGGATAAGATGGTTTGTGGTGTTTTATTTAATGGTTACCACCCATAAATGAGCTAGTCTTGTTAGAAATACTTCTCATAGAAGAATAAGATACCTTGTGGTGTTTTATTGAATGGTTACCACCCATAAATGAAGTAATCGGATCTGAAACAGCTCTTGTAGTAGGATAAGATGCTTTGTGGCGTTTTCTTTAATGGTTACGACCAATAAATAAAGTACTCTGATCAGAATCACTCATAAATTAAGTACTCGGACATGAATGACATAAATTGGTATTCTATGATTCTTTGGGGTGTTTTAGTGAATGCTTACAACACTTCAATGAAGTATGTGAAGTAGAAACTCTTCTCGTAGTAAGATATGATGCTTTGTGAAGTTTTCTTCAAAGGTTACCATCTACTAATGAAGTACTCTGATAAGAGTCACTCATATATTAAGTACTCCAACATGAAGCACGTAGAGTAGTATTCTATGCTTCTTCGTGGTGTTTTAATAAATGATTACAACACTTAAGTGCAGAAACTCTTCTCGTAGTAAATTATGATTCTTTGTGGAGTTTTCTTGAAAGAGTACCACTCATAAATGAAGGACTATAATCAGAAACACTTCTTATAGTAGGATAAAATGCTTTGTGGTATTTTTTTAATGGTTACCATCCATAAATGAAGTAATCTGAACTGAAACACTTATCGTAAGAGGATAATATTCTTTGTGTTTCTTTCTTTAATGGTTACCTCCCTTAAATGAAATGTTACCACCCTTAATTGATGTATTCAGAGAACAAACACTTCTTGTAGTATGCAATGATGCTTTGTGGGGTTTTCTCGAAACGTTACCACCCTTAATTGAAGTAATTCATTGTCAAACACTTCTCGTAGTAGGATAAGATGTTTTGTGATGATTTCTTTAATGGTTACCACCCATAAATGAAGTACTCTGATCAGAAACACTTCTCATAGAAGAATATGATACCTTGTGGTGTTTTATTGAATGGTTACCACCCATAAATCGAGTAATGGAATCTGAAACACTTCTTGTAGTAGGATGTGATGCTTTTATGTGTCTTCTTTACTGGTTACAACCAATAAAGAAAGTAATCTGATCAGAAACACTCATAAATTGGACATGAACGGCATAAAATGGTATTCTATGCTTCGTTGTGGTGTTTTAGTAAATGTTTACAACACTTAAATGAAGTACTTTAAGTAGAAACTCTTCTAGTAGTAAGATATGATTCTTTGTGGCGTTTTCTGGAAAGGTTACCACTCATAAATGAAGTAGTATGATTAGAAACACTTCTCATAGTAGGATAAGATACTTTGTGGTGTTTCTTTAATGGTTACCACCCATAAATGAAGTACTATGACGAGAAACACTTCTCATAGAAGTATAAGATGTTTTGTGATGTTTTTTGAATGGTTACCACTTATAAATGAAGTAATCGGATCTGAAACACTTCTTGTAGTAGGATAAGATGCTTTGTGGTGTTTTCTTTAATGGTTACCACCCATAAATGAAGTACTCAGATAAGAAACACTTCTCATAGTAGGATAAGATGTTTTGTGGTATTTTCTTGATTGTTTACCACCCATAAATGATGTACTCGGACATGGTGCACATATAGTGGTATTTTCTGCTTCTTCATTCATGGTTTTTCAGTGAAACTATTTTCGTAGTGAAATATGATGCTTTGTGGAGCTTTCTTGAAAGGTTACCACTCGTAAATGAAGTACTCTAATCAGAAACATTTCACATAGTAGGATAAGATGGTTTGTGGTGTTTTCATTTATTGTTACCACCCATAAATGATGTACTCTAATCAGAAACACTTCTAATAGAAAAATAAGATATCTTGTGGTGTTTTATTGAATGGTTACCACCCATAAATGAAGTAATCGGACCTCAAACACTTCTTGTAGTAGGATAAGAAGCTTTGTGGTGTTTTCTTTAATGGTTACGACTAATAAATAATGTACTCTGATCTGAATCACTCATAAATTAAGTACTCGGACATGAACGACATAAAGTGGTATTCTATGCTTCTTCGTGTTGTTTTAGTGAATGCTTATAACACTTAAATGAAGTACTTGAAGTAGAAACTCTTCTTGTAGTAAGATATGATGCTTTGTGGAGTTTTCTTGAAAGGTTACCTCTCATAAATAATGTACTTTGATCAGAAACACTTATAATAAATAAGTTGTTTTGTGGTGTTTTCTCTAAAGGTTAGTACCCATAATTAAAGTACAATGATCACAAACACTTCTCATAGAAGCATAAGATGCTTTGTGGTGTTTTCTTGATTGGTTATCACCCATAAATAAAGTAATCGGATCTGAAACACTTCTTGTAGTAGGATAAGATGCTGTGGTGTTTTCTTTACTAGTTACGACCCATAAATGAAGTACTCTGATAAGAATCACTCATATATTAAGTACTCGAACATGAAGCACATATCGCGGTAAGCTATGCTTCTTTATGGTGTTTTAGTGATTGTTTACAATACTTAAGTGAAGTACTTGAGAAGAAACTCTTCTCGTAGTAAAATATGATTCTTTGTGGAGTTTTCTTGAAAGAGTACCACTCATAAATGAAGTACTCTAATCAGAAACACTTCCCATAGTTGGATAAAATGCTTTGTGGAATTTTTTTAATGGTTACCACCCATAAATGAACTATTATTATTAGAAATACTTCTCATAGAAGAATAAGATACCTTATGATGTTTTATTGAATGACTACCACTCATAAATGAAGTAATCGGATCTGAAACACTTCTTGTAGTAGGATAAAATGTTTTGTGGTGTTTTCTTTAATGGTTACGACCAATAAATAAAGTACTCTGATCAGAATCACTCATAAATTAAGTACTCGGACATGAACGACATAAAGTGGTATTCTATGCTTCTTTGTGGTATTTTAGTGAATGTTTACAACACTTAAATTAAGTACTTTAAGTAGAAACTCTTCTCGTAGTAAAATATGATGCTTTGTGGTGTTTTCTTGAAAGGTTACCACTCATAAAAGAAGTACTTTGATTAGAAACACTTCTCATATTAGGATAAGTTATTTTGTGTTGTTTCTTTAATGGTTACCACCCATAAATGAAGTACTATGATGAGAAACACTTCTCATAGAAGCATAAGATGCTTTGTGATGTTTTTTTATGGTTACCACTCATAATTGAAGTAATCGGTTCTAAAACAGTTCTTATAGTATGATAAGATGCTTTGTGGCGTTTTCTTTAATGGTTACGAGCAATAAATAAAGTACTCTGATCAGGATCACTCATAAATAAAGTACTCAGACAAGAACGACATAAAGTGGTATTCTATGCTTCTTTGTGGTGTTTTAGTGAATGCTTACAACACTTCAATGAAGTATTTGAAGTAGAAACTCTTCTCGTAGTATGATATGATGTCTTGTGTAGTTTTCTTGAAAGGTTACCACTCATAAATGAAGTACTCTGATTATAAACACTTCTAATAGTAGGATAAGATACTTTGTGTGTTTCTTTAATGGTTAACACCCACAAATGAAGTATTATGATGAGAAAAACTTCTCATTGAAGCATAAGATGCTTTGTGATGTTTTTTTAATGGTTATCACTCATAAATGAAGTAATCAGATATGAAACACTTCTCGTAGTAGGATAAGATGCTTTGTGGTGTTTTCTTTAATGGTTACCATCCATGAATGCAGTACTCAGATAAGAAACACTTCTCGTAGTAGAATAAGATTCTTTGTGGTGTTTTCTTGATTGTTTACCACCAATAAATATTGTACTTGGACATGATGCACATAGTGGTGTTCTATGCTTCTTCATGGTGTTTTACTGAATGATTACCACCATTAAATGAAGTACTCAAAGAAGAAACACTTCTCGTAGTAGGTTATGAGGCTTTGTGGAGTTTTCTTGAAACGTTACCTCCCATAAGTGAAGTAATCTGAACGGAAACACTTATCATAAGACGATAATATGCTTTGTGATGTTTTCTTTAATGGTTACCTCCCTTAAATGAAAGGTTACCTCCAATAATTGAAGTATTCGAAGAACAAACACTTCTCGTAGTATGCTATGATGCTTTGTGGTTTTTCTCGAAACGTTACCACCCTCGATTGAAGTAATTCGCTCTGAAATACTTCTCGTAGTAGGATAAGATGCTTTGTTGTGTTTTATTTAATGGTTACCACCCATAAATGAACTAGTCTTGTTAGAAATACTTCTCATAGAAGAATAAGATACCTTGTGGTGTTTTATTGAATGGTAACCACCCATAAATGAAGTAGTCGGATCTGAAACAGTTCTTGTAGTAGGATAAGATGCTTTGTGGCGTTTTCTTTAATGGTTACGACCAATAAATAAAGTACTCTGATCAGAATCACTCATAAATTAAGTACTCGGACATGAATGACATAAATTGGTATTCTATGATTCTTTGTGGTGTTTTAGTGAATGCTTACAACACTTCAATGAAGTACGTGAAGTAGAAAATCTTCTCATAGTAAGATATGATGCTTTGTGAAGTTTTTTTGAAAGGTTTCTACTTGAAGAAGTGTTCCTACGATAAAATGAAGTACTTCATGGTGTTTTAGTGAATGGTTACCACCATTAAATGAAGTACTCGAAGAAGAAACACTTCCCGTAGTAGGTTATGGGTTTTGTGGAGTTTTCTTGAAACATTACCACCCAAAAAATAAAGTAATCCGAACTGAAACATTTATCGTAAGAGGATAAGAGGCTTGGTGTTATTTTCTTTAATGGTTACCTTCCTTAAATGATAGGTTACCACCCTTAATTAAAGTATTCAAAGAACAAACACTTCTTGTAGTATGCTATGATGCTTTGTGTGGTTTTCTTGAAACGTTACCACCCTTACTTGAAGTAATTCATTCTAAAACACTTATCGTAGTAGGATAAGATGCTTTGTGTTGTTTTTTTAATGGTTACCACCCATAAATGAAGTACTCTGATCAGAAACACTTCTCATAGAAGAATAAGATACCTTGTGGTGTTTTATTGAATGGTTATCATCCATAACTGAAGTAATCGGATCTAAAACAGTTCTTGTTGTGGGATAAGATGCTTTGTGTTATTTTCTTTATGGTTACGACCAATAAGTAAAGTACTCTGATCAGAATCACTCATAAATTAAGTACTCAGACATGGACGATATAAAGTGGTATTCTATGCTTCTTCGTGGTGTTTTATTGAATGCTTACAACACTTAAATGAAGTACTTGAAGTAGAAACTCCTCTCGTAGTAAGATATGATTCTTTGCTCCATTGGCTCTCTGTGCAATTTTTAGGGTGCCTTTGACCCTATTTGTCGAAATTTTTGGGCCATTGGCCCTCTATGAAATTTTTCCCTTTTTTCATCTGAACCGTCATAAACAATCAACGCTTAACGAAACTCAACGCTTAACCGCCAATGCTCATTCTTCTTCGAGTGCATCATGTTCGTACTATGGACTTGGACTGGATTGGGGACTTCCATTTTTCATAATGGGCAGGGCTGCTTATGAACATAATATCCGCCGATTAACAATAACAGGCCTATTAATGTATCCCTTCCACCTCCAGGAGCCGTATTCTCGGGACTCATTTTTTATGAGTGTTTTCTGTCTCCGTTAATTTGGACAGTTCAATTAGAATTGAACGACTGACCGTCAATTATATAATTTAGAAAGGCTTTTGTATTATAAAATCAGATTCGTTCAATCAAATTTAACAGTTCAAATTAAACGTGTGCAGTGAACACTCATAAAAAATGATTTTGGAGAATATCGTTTCTACCGCTCCTAGTTTATTTTATTTTTAGCCTCTTCCTTCATTAGAATTTAATTTATCATATTAAATGTTCATACCACGAATTTGATGATTCCAAGGGTTAACTTTTCTGAAACAAAAAACAGTTAATTAAGAAAACATTTTTGTTTAAATAGAGCACTTTGTTTTTGGTCCGAGAGCGGTAGTCCTAGCATAAAGCCAATCAAGGAAGGTGATGAGGTTTGCATTGCTTACACCGACATCCTACAACCAAATGTACGTTTGTATATTAGTTTTCAGAAAACTACACAAATGATCTCTAAATTAGTTGCCCATTTCCTGGTTAGTCATTGAATCTGCTTTCTACAATTTTAATCCCTTATGTCATTTTAAGTCAAGAAATTAATAAAAAATCTAGTTGTTGGATGCTTGCATGTAAAATCATAAAATGCTCAAAACAACAAAATCTGCAATTGCAGTGACTACGATTTATTAAAGACTCACCTTCAAACAGTAGAAATTGGAATATTCAGGGATGAAATGGGACTGAAAGGAGACATAAGTAATATTTTAGGGACAATTTTTTGCAAATGATTGGCTTTTTTTACTATTTAAATTAATCTGATGACTTATTTTTCTGATCTTTTCAGTTTGATGTCGTTATGTTTGTTTTTTTACAATTCGGGGCCCAAGGCATGTAGATTTATGGTCAAAGTACGGTTTAGTTGCCACTGTAGCCGTTGTACTCAATCACCGCAAAGCTATGTAGATTATATTCTAACAGTGAGATAGTCTAAATGACGTTAAATTTCAAATCAGTTTATCAAGATGTCATTATCTCTATTTTAATACAATTAAAAAATAAATAAATCTTAACATACCCAAAATGCCCTCTTTCCTTCTCTCTTTTATTCTCCACCTCTTCTGCCTCTCTAATGGCGGGTCCCGACGACGGGAGCTTTGACAATTGGGCTTTTATGCATTTTGACTTCCTGATTTTTTTCTTTTTCTTTTGATCGTTTTCAGTGCGGCTCGAGAACCATGAACTCACACAAGGGTACTATCACCTGTACCAACAATGCTTCAGGATATGAATGTCTATCCGATGCGGTTCAAGAAGCTATAGAGGAATATACACTACCTGATAACCCTAAATTGTGTTGCAAGTAACTAGAGACCATGCTATTCCAAATTTCCTTTGCCAATTCTGTACATACAAGTGAACTTCCTGCTAATAGATTCTCTCTCCACACGCTTCATCATCTGTCACTTATGGTTTACATGACACTTGCATCTGCCTACAGATTTAGATCTCAGATTTCAGACAACGAACATTCTTTCAGTTTGTCCAGGTTATCAGTTACCTACTCGACTCTAATTTCTTTTTCTGCATATAATTTGTTCTTGTGTGAACCTTCTCTTATATGGCTTCGACTTCCCACCTTTTGTTCAGTACCAGGGAAACAGTGCTAAATTTATTTAGAAACCAAAAATTGGAGCACTCGATAACATCGAAGTCTCAGTTGCATATAACTGGAGATAGTTTGTCTCAATATGAGTTTCAGGTAATCACTTGGCAATTTGTCCTGTGTGTATCAGTATTGTTGCCCCCATGCTGGCCTTTCTTGGTTCAGAAATCTCTGTACTTAGAAAATATAAAGACTCCAATAGATTCTAGTTGGACTGGTTTTTGGAGAAAACCAACCTAGGATTTCTCTTAGTAAGCAAATATGTGTTGTGTGCGAATTGAAATTAGAGAAATTTGATGAAGAACAAAAGAAGGATGTCTATAAGTTAGCTGTTCATTTTCTCATCCATGGCATGTATTTGGCAAACATATGTCATGGACCAAATTGCCATTTGATAAATAGAGCTACAAGTTTGCTCAATTGCTGAAAGAAAATGCAACACTAAAAACAATTCTCTGGATTCTGTTAATTTTCTGGCTTTTTAGTTCAATTTATTTTTCATTTTGCATCTGATTTGGAAAGTCTTTTACTTGAATTCTCATCTTCTGCTATTTTGAATTGGAGAAAACAAAGGCCCATGAGGGAGTATCAGTATGTACCTACCACTTTTGTACTGGTCTCTCAGAATTGATGAACCAGTAAAGTCTTTATGCTTTTGTGCTCTTTGTGGAATTATGCTTTAACATTTTAAAGAGATGTCATGTTGGTGTGCGAATCACTTTGCTGCTTTTCTTGGTTGGTAGTTGCTTTCAAAGCAGCTGGTTCCCAAATGGTGGTGAAAATGCGGAAAGTTGGAAAAACAAAAGCAAAGACAAAGTGATAGTATGTCACCAATGCTTTGAGAAGTTCTCTTCTTTTGAAAATAATGCATTTATCTTTGTCCCTTGATTCTCATTTTCAAACCAAAGAATATTCCTTTTAAATATCTCCATGTTCCAGTTCTCATTCTGGCACTGGCACCCAGTTTTACCATCATTTAAATTTTGATCTTATTATTTCTTTCAAACATTTTTTTTCAAAAAAAAGTGGGTGTGGGTGTAAGTGTGTAACCACAGATTTCACTTAAGCCATATGAACAATTTCTTTCAAACATAATTGAGGCTTTTTGTGTCTCGGTTGTTCGACATCTGATAAAGAGATGCATCCTAGACTGAACCAGACTTGGCCCACATGATAATCCAATCCAATCCAATCCAATCCAATCCAATCGATTGTATAAGCCCAACAACGACAAAGACATGCGTAGGGGGTTGGGATCTTCTGTTTCTTTGCTTAACTGACCTTTGTATTTCGAAACTTTCTGCTCTGTACAAACTACAAATGATTCAACTGTGAACTGTAACCGGATGCTCAACATGTGATAGCAGATGTTACACACTCAAGATGACAGCGGATCCAACAACTGAAAGAACTACCTACCTATCAAAATGTCGACATCTGTACTCTACTGTGGCAATTAGTATCCGTAAACCATGCCCATCTTTCCTTTGGAATTTGCACTTTTAATTAATTAATTAATTAATTAATTGTCGTTTATTTACGTTCATTTTTTATAGCTACCACGAAAATACAGAAATAGATCAAGTATTTTTTTTTAACATAATTTAGTATATCGGATGCCAACGAAAATAAAATGAGAAAAGGAGCATAATTACCTAAAATAATTATGTAGTTCTTGACACTATTTCATGAGGTAACATTCTAATGTAGCTTAGAATTAGATTGTGCATTTTTTATTTGTATAATAAAATACGACTGAAATTGCTTTTGTTCTGTCTGCCGACACTCTTTTAAAGGTCCACTACGATTTTTGTGTTGTGAAATGAACCTTAATTATTGGTCTTTTCCAAAGGTTATTATTAATTTATTAAGCAACCGGGCCCCACCTTGGCTAAGCAAATTAACCCAGTGACTTTCGAGCAAAGTGCCTTTATTCTAGACATAATTTCATATACATCATTTCTAAAAACACATTTTTTTTCCAAAGTTTATAACATCATATATTCCCATTTCGCTTATATATATTCATTCAAGAGCAAAATTATGGTGCATGCGCATGCATCGTGCTTGCATGCATTGAGATTCGATGTGCACGAATTTCAATGCGCATTGAAAGATTCAAATATACAAACACGATACATGTGTATGCACCATAATTTTGCTCTTTATCCAATATATTATTTCTATATTACAAATAACCTTATGTTTAGAAAATTCATCGTTTACTCTCATCATAAACAAAATTTTCTTTCAAAATTGTATTCTCAATCTGTCTAAAATATTCTGACTATTATGACTTTAAAAGAAGTTGGATCAGATCGGTCGAATCTTTATGAATTAAAAAAAAATCATATTATGTCAGGTAGTTAAGACAGACTAATTGAATTAAATCATATTTTACTTCTAAAACAATAACAGACTAGCCGAATCTATATTTAATTGGTACATATCAGACCAATAAATTAGAATTGTCAAGTCATGTGTTGGTTTGGATTCATTTGAGTCTCCATCAGGTTTCACATCGTCATTATTTGAGTTCAGATCACTTGGACTATATAAAAAATCGTCACAAAATATTAATTGAGGGATTAATTTGATTTTTATGGTATTTAGTCAAAGTTAATATAAGTCTTTGATACAATTGATATATCATAAAATCTTACTGGATAAATGTAAGTGTGATGATAATTTGAAAAAAAATAATGATATTTGAATTACAGAATTAGAAGAATATACATGAAATCCTACCTATTTTAAATTGACCCCATATCACGCAATAATCACTCAACAGGTGACTAGGTGAGTTAAGTCTAATTATTACACCACGCAATAACTCACAAGTCTATCGTCATAATTTATTTAATTATTGGGGCATAAGCCTAACATTTTTTAAGTTTCAGAGTTTGTATATGATATTTTGCATAAAATTTTGGTTGACATGGATCAATACATTCACAGCTATCTTCTTCTTTTTTTTCTTTTTTTTTCTCTGAGTGATTGTTATCAAGCTCTCGTCAAGATTTATATATAATATATTTTCTAATGAAGTTATCCATTAATTATCGTAAAATTTTGGTGCTTCAATTAACTAATTGTTACCTGTTCCGAATACGAACTAAAAACAATTTGTTCGAGTTATAAATTTTAAAAAAGACGCTTATACAGTGTCTCCTGTTCTGCCTTCATTTTTCCGTTGACACTGATGCATGAATCTTACGCTTTGAGCACGTATTGACTTTAAAAAAATCATACTTTTTAAAACATCTCAGAGCTGGCACCTGATCTTTATCCATTTCAAAATTGATCTGTCACATTTGCTTCTTTTTCAATTAATAGGCATGTGACGATGCGCTTTGACTATGGAACATTGGGATGGCACACCGAAAGATGAAACGAAAAAGAAGTGTTGAAATATGTACAAAGTATAACCAGAATCAAAATATCAAATACACTATGTTTTACAATTAACTAAGATTATAATAACTTGATAAAAATGAAACATGCACTTAGGCGTTAATGTCCGCGATTTTGACGTTCATATATCACCTTACCCGGATATTATATAGCATTTCCATTAGAAAATATCTCTGGTTTATTAGTCTCTTAACATCTCCCGTTTCTCAGAAATGGATACAACCCCAATACCAACATGTAAGCGCATTATGTTTGATGAAATTGAACCCATTTTGGATGGGAATGGAGAGGATCCAATGACCTTGATATTTGAAACAATATATTAACTGATTAATTCACGTGTTAATCACCAGAGCCACAAATAATATCATAGCATTATCAAAGAATCAGATGCTTGTAATTAATCAGTTCAAATCAGAACCGTCCACGTACCCTTCCTTGGCTATGGTACTATGCTAGTCATCCCCTTATTTATACCCCACAAATCCTCCAAGCTCAAACCATCACACTACACTTGTACATTCTCACTACCTATAAGTAACTCTCAAGTCTAAGTTCAAAGCAAATTAACTAACTACAAAAATGGCACACTTGTTTCACCACAAGGATAAGAAGGAAGATGCTGAGTACTCTAGCGAGTATGGCAGCGGGTATGAACAAACGACCGTGGAGACTGTCGAAGATAGTTACGAGACATACGAGAAAGAAGAGAAGCAACACAAGAAGAAGGAGCACCTTGGTGAATTTGGCGTGGTGGCTTCTGGTGCCTTCGCTTTGGTATATATATTTCTCTTAATTTTATACATATTTATTTATTATGCTTACAGCTTTTTATATACATATATGATATATCCATGCATGTAAAACAATGATGGTTATTTGTTGCATAGTAAAATTTAACAAAATCAATAAAGGGATATCATGTCAAAGAAAGCCATAATTATTCTTCAAAGCAGACATCTAGATGAAGGATAAAGTTTAATTATATTAATTAATTAATGAATTAACAGTATGAGAAGCACGAGGTGAAGAAAGACCCAGAGCATGCACATAGGCACAAGATAGAGGAGGAGATTGCGGCAGCGGCGGCTGTTGGCAGCGGCGGTTACGCCTTCCACGAGCACCATGACAAGAAGGAGGCGCACAAGCAATCCGAAGAATACGAAGGTGGCGAGAAGAAGCACCATGGCTTTTTCGGTTAAATCGTACTAATTAACTGTGTACAACACATCTAGCTTGGTGCTGGGGATGTTAAGTTGATCGATCGCATACGTATAAGCGGTTTCTCTATGTATCTTCGGTTTGTCTAATCTTGTATGTATCTGTTGTGACCTAAATAAGAGTTGAATATTGGTGTATTCTGAGGTTTTGGTTTGGCTTAATTTGAAAGCTAGCTTGCCTTGTATATATTATGTATAATGTTTTACTAATATGATTGAATATTTGCTCTTGTTTATATAGGGATTTGATCTTTTAATCTTCTAGTTTCATTTATCATCAACGAGAAAAGGATTTAGTTTTCACATATTTTTTCTAAAATTATTGTTACCTAGCTAGCATCCATCACAACGAACAACATGATGAACATCACATGACCGTAAATTGCTTTAACATTTCCATGTTTTAAGCAAATGAAACGCCTGTAGATCTCTAGTTTCAACATAAAAAATAATAATAATAAGAAGAAGAAGAAGAAGAAGAAACCAATACCTAAGAAATTAGAAATGCAGAATTGAAAAGATGTTTTATCTCAGAGGCTCAGACTTGATAACAATATCAAGATTTGCAGATGTAAGAACGTGACAAAACATATGTTTCCACTTAATAAGAAATTAATTAATTAATTAATATAAAACCATGTTGATGATGCAATTAATTATTCTATTTTGTTAGTTTAAGGTCGCTATCTTTCCATCAATTTTGGGCTCCCCTCTGGCTATTCTCTTGCCTCAGTGCAAGGAAAAGTAATTTTATAGAAAAAAAATATTAGAAATTGGAATGTATATTTGGTTTCCCTGCAACATTAAACTTTAGGCAAGATATAAGGATTGTATTGATTATACACCTTTTGAATGAAGCAAATTGAATTTACATTTTTGTTCTATTTTTATTTTTGTTAAGACTAGCAAGTAAAAACATACAAAATATTTAGAACATTGAAATAATTAAGTCTCGAATTAACACTTTATAGTACTATGTAGCTAATAAATCGTTGGGTGATTTTACTGGGTGACAATTAGCAGCCCTATTATAAGTGCAACTCATAAAATAAGAAAATGAATTAAGTTTAATTAAATTAATAAAAATACAAGCAATGTGGCGCTTTCTTAATTGTCCCCAGAACTGTGCCTTATGACAAAGAAAGGAAAGTTACTACTTTAATTGTAAAGCTTAAAAATATCTAGTTCCCCTGTTTGACTGTTTCTATCTACTTAGCTAATTGTGAAATTAATATATATATTTGTGAAAGTGCCATGTGAAATCTGTAACTGTTTTGTGTATATCCAGAAATCGAAAAAAAAATACTTAATTTCTACTGCCAAGTGCTAATTAAATTAGTCTTTGCGTTTTGAAGCCTTAAAAGCCCATATTTTAATCGGGCCTGTGTCAAGCCTTAAAAGCCCATATTTTAGTGAGAACATGAAATCACACCCCAAATAAAAAAAAAACCATTTGGAATTACTTCCTATGCTTATATATTCTTTTGTATATTTTTTTATTCATTGTTTCTAGGTTTCCAACACACATTCACAAACAAATCAAAAAATATACTTGAAAAAACTCTCTAAAAGCAGCCTCTAACGGAGCTTGAATCTCAGACCTCTCTCATAAAGATCTTATGTCTCACTACTACATTAGATAGAACTTGACATATTCTTTCGCATTACTAGACGAAAAATGATAGATTTCTTTGATATAGACATCATTTAATTAGTGGTAGTTAGTGTTCACAGTTTAACTAATATAACGTGAGGGGAACCAAAATATAGAGAAGAAGAGCATGTGAATTATTAGCTTTCAATCGAAGATAAGAAGAATTAAACACTTAAACTACGACATTTTTAAAAAAAATTAAGCTTCATTTTGATTCCCCAAATTCCAATGTTATATGAAGCAAATTTTAATTTTTTCGTGGCATCAATAGCCTTCTTCTTCGTCGTCGTCGTCGTCGTTGTCGTCCGACGTTCTTATAAAAGATAGTTGCAACTGACTCGAAATAAGTAATACATCTATCTCCGTCAATGTTCTTTTCTAGAACAGATCTTTTTTTTTTTTTTTTTTTGTACAATGAAAATAAACTGTTGAGATATAATGAATAATAAGATGATAAAAGTTTAGTAATTCATGTTCTTTGCTAATGTATAATTGTTACGAGCATAGTAGTTATGCTGTTAATATTGTGAATGTACATATATTATGTGGATGATATTTTTGTGAAACATGTTTCCAAATTCAAAATTGTTTTGGCTGCACTGATGAATTCATATATGTACTCTTCTGCAAGCCATTTAAATCTACCAGGTCAAATTAATAAGGAATGGCCAACATAAGGATCCCCATTTTTTTTAAAAGAAATTTGTTGCATCAGATCTTTTGCATTAAACATTTAGTATTTAAAACTGATGAACTTACCTATAGTTAGTCTAACCTTGACATTGTATGGGGGAAAATACGAGAGGGAACTAATTTAGTGACAGCCTGTGATCAACTACTAAATAAATGTTTAAACATTTTTTAAACAAGTGCTGGTGAAACAAATAAAAAATAAAAATGCAAAAAGAGAGACATGGTAGCCACTGCTCTTTTATGTCGCCGGGCCTTATCCATTTTAGAAATATTTGTTTCCACGTTATGGACCCATAATTAGGAGTTGGAGGAAGGAAATCATTTTTTAAAAATAAATAAATTTGAAATTCATCCGTCCTCAAATTTTTGCCAAAAATAAAAAAGCTTATTTGAACTTTCATTTACAACAATTAATAAAGAGCAATGAGATATGACCCATAATAACTAATTAATAAGAAAAGATATGTCTCGTGCATTCACGTAGGAAAGAATGTGGGCCCGTCTAAATCGTGTTGTTTACCCACTATTTTCTCTCTTTGGTCTGTAGGTTTTGCTAAAGATAAAATAAATAAATGACAAAAGTTAAATAAAAATATTGTTTACATTATTTAACTGTCGGTTTTATTTTGTAAAGATAAAATTTGTCTTCTTAATGTCACATTACCAACTTTTTATATTATTATTATAAAACTTGTCTCCTTATTCTCAATCAACATAATTTTTTCCATTTTTTTTTAGAAATTAAACAGTATCTCGCATTACATGGCCATGAATCATGACAATAAATATAGTGATGTTGATACTAAATGTGTTATTTTATTATCATTTAGTTAAAACCAAAAGTGGTTATGCAATGCACCAGTTTCATATGAAACTACAACTAGAAAAGCTCGTTTAGTAATTCGTACTTATTATTTTTTGTAGTATATGGCGTTCAATTTCCATGCTGCCATTCGATTCAAGCAGCGTGTCCCATTAAATTTGATCATGCTGACATGCTCTTTGCATGATCCACAAATTTCGCCATGCGCACAGAAGCTTCAGTTTAGACTAAGTTTAGATAATAAAATATTATCTCTTGGGAAAAACTGGAGTACACAAAGATAAATACACTAGTATATCGATTTTAATCTAAAGTGTGAATTTTAATGTATCTAACGATCGGAAGTGACTCGAAATATTTAATTTATTTATTTTATGTACCTAGCTTTTCACTTACCTCTTCACAACAAATTAATGTCTGGTTATTTTTTTTAAAAAAAAATTGAATGTCTTCTTTATATTAGATGATGAATTCGACATTCAATTTTTTTTTTAAATATCAAACTGTTCACTGGAGTTTGAACCAGCGACCTGTGTGATAAAATTAATTAATGATAAACGTAATCTAGCTGAAGTCACCTAACCAAACACAAAGATATAGATTTAGATGAAATATATATAGTCTAAAATTTTAAAATTAAATAATTATTCTTCAGAAATTAATTAAATCGTAGTTACTTTTTGAATTATTGAAACTTTCATATGTATCAAGTTTCTTATCTTTTCCATTAAAAATAATTCCATACTCGTAAATTTCTAATTTATGCTAATTATAATTAAAATAATAAATTCTTTTAAAATCGAATACTTAGTGTATTACGGATAGATATGCAATGGGGCAAGAGGGGTTGGATTTTAGATCTCTAGCTTGGCTTTAGATTTTGTTTGGGTCTTGAATTGAATCAGGTTGGTCTTAAACATCACAAAAGTATCAAATCGGATCATATTTTGTGATATCTGATTATAAATTCAATTATCAATCGTGAATATTGATAATTAAGTATCTCATATATTTATTAAATTAGAGGAGATATAGCTCGTCATGTGCTTTCTCAATTTTGGAAGCATCACCGTTGCTTTCAATTTTCAGCTGAGAAATAAGATAATGGTATTGAGAGATAAATTAGAGAAGCAAAAAATTTGTTTTCTAGTTTTGCGGTTTATTATTATCATAAAATATTAATTGAAGTTTTAATTTGAGTTTTACAACTTTTAAGCAAGATTAATTTGGAATTTTGAATATATATAATATATTATATATTTTATTAAAAAATATGATAATTTTATTAGTTTAAATATAAGGGAAATTTGCCAAAATGCCACTCGATAATCCATCAATTGTCAAAATGCCACTCGATAAGAACAAATTGCTTAAATGCCATTACATATCAGTTTAACTTGTCTAAATGCCATTATCTTCAAATTAATACAATTAAATAATTAATTAAATTAAAAATACCTAAAATACCCTCTTAATTGATTATGTGATTCTTTACAGAAACAGAAACAGAATCACACAACACTCGACCGAACCAAATCGGTTCGAGAGACAACTCAGTCGACTCGCACAGTCGCACAAATCGCAAAGAGAAAAGAGAGGGAGACATGGACGACGAAACCCTAGCTCCGTCGTCTGCTCCGCCTCGACGCCCTAGCTCTGTCTTCTGCTCCGGCTCGACGAAATCTTGCTCCGCCTCGACACCCTAGCTCTGATTTTATGACTGGACTCGACGCTTCTCTTCTCCTCGATCGCTAATATCAGTAAGTTTTATGTCGCATGTATCCTCACTGTTGTGTGAATTTTTTGTATTCAAGATATGAGAAAGGATAATTGACATTAGAGCAAACAAAATCAGACATAAAATTCATAAAATCAGTAACTCACCTGAACCCTTGTTGTCGGTGTGGAACCAGTAACTCGCCTCTATTCTGACATTAGAGAAAACAGAATAATGTATGCATGCCGTACTGGTGTAGGAGTGCTAGCAGCACCAGTATTGTTGTAGGAGTGCTAACAGTAATGGTGTAGGTGTCGAGTCAGCACCAAATTCATGGCTGCATCATCTTAACAGAATCACTTAACAACCACTATTAACAAGAGCCTATGTGCAGGTGTGATACCAAATTCATGCCTGCATCATCTTCAAATGCGGTAAAATCGTGGATCATTCCTAATGGGTAAGAGATTAGAAATTAATTACACATGTCATTTGATTTCAACAAATATAATATTCTATTATATATTATGTTTTCTGTGTAGGGTTGATGCAGAAACTGCTTTTAAGATAGAAGCTAAGGTCGATGGATTTTGGAACAAGCAAAACGATGGCAAAAAGGTGTATGTGAAAGGAATGATGTTGAGATGGGTCATGGATTCGGATCGTTTTTCGTTGTGTGACTTCAATAGTGATTTAGCAGAGGTGTTAAGTTGGGGGAGGTGTCAATCTCCTCAAAAAGATGGCACAGAAGCTAGTTTGGAATCAGAGTCACAAATTCCAGAGATGTTCAAGATGTATGAGAAGGAAAGAATTATATTGCTTCACGTGGTGGTGTGTGATACAGCCGAAAGTGGTCAGCACTCTGGTTCAGCACTTGATATTGGTAGTCAGAGCCAAGTAGGAAGCACAAACATAGAAATGTCCCAAGCTGATGATCCTGATCATTATGAATATGTTGGTTTAGATGATGAGTACTTATATATTTCTGAGGAGGAAGGTTTTGAGGAGATTCCTATCGATTCAGATCCCAACTTGTTAAGTACTTTGCTTGAGGAGTCATCTGTAGAAGGTTCCGTTAGGCATGAACCGATAATGACATATGATCCGGAAAATTCCAATATAGAGGTTGGAGCATCATTTCCGAGTGTCGAAGACTTTAGGAAGGCATTGAGGCATTTTGCTATAAAGAAGGAGTTTGAATATGTCACCATGAAAACTGATAAGAAGAGGTTCATAGGAAGATGCAAAGAACCTAGTTGTCCCTGGAGAATTCATGCCTCTATTGTCAAAGAAAACAAATCTTTCAAGGTATGCAAGCATAATTGTTTCGTACTTGTGTGAATTATTATTCAATTACTTGTGCTAAACTTATGTAATTGTAGATCAAGAAGTTGCCACATGAGCATACTTGTCCATCTACTACAATGGTAGATGGAAAGATGGCCTCTAAAGCTTGGGTATCGGATAGAGTAACTGATTGGTTAAAAAATAATCCATCGGCTGGAGCGATATATGTGAAAAATAAGTTGCAAGACGATTACCGTGTCAAGGTCACCTACAACAGAGCGTGGAAAGGTAGACTAAAGGCTCTTAATCAAATTCATGGTTCATGGGAGGAAGGCTTCAAGATGTTGTACAATTTTAAGAGCGAGTTAGAAAAGGTATCTCCTGGCAGCATCGTTGAGATAGATGATGAGTTGGTTGGCAAAAATAAGGTACGGTTCCGCAAGATATTCGTAGCACTTAAGCCATGCATAGATGGATTTCTTCATGGTTGTCGACCTTACTTAGGAGTTGACTCGACATTTTTAACAGGCAAGAATAATTATTGCAAATTCATACTTAGGAGTTGATTTGTACGGTTCAACAAGATATTCTAACTTTTGAAATATTTCAAATTGGCAGGTAAGTACAGGGGTCAATTGGCATTCGCATGAGGTATTGATGGACATAACTGGTTGTACCCTGTTGCGTACGGCGTTTTTGATTTGGAGACTAAAGAGAATTGGATGTGGTTTATGACGCATCTTAAGAAAGCATTTGGAACTCCACCCGGGTTGGCAATTTCGTCTGATGCCGGCAAGGGACTATGTGGAGCTATTACTACTGTATTTCCTCATTCAGAGCACCAGGAATGTGCTAAGCATCTGATGGAGAACTTTAAGAAAAGATTTCACGGTGATGATGTTGGCAAGCACATGAAGGCAGCATCAAGAGCATACACTACAGCAGAGTGTCAGAGCCACTTGGAGAGGGTTCAGAAACTAGCACCCGCCTCTATTGACTATTTGGAAAAGAATCATAAGCTTGCTTGGTGTAGAAGCCAATTCTCAGAGTTGTCCAAATGTGACTACGAGAATAACAATATATCAGAGTGTTTTAATAATTGAATACGAGCATATAAGGGTTTGCAAATGATAATGGAGAAGTTCGACGTAAGGAGGACAGTAGGTTCTAAACTTCAATGTGCAATTCTTCCAAATGTTACCAAAGAATTGAATGCGGTTAGCAGGAACACCGGTAATTCAAGAGTTTTCAGAGGGGGGGATGATTATGCAGAGGTTAGTGGAGTTGACGCTGATGGTACAATTTGGAGGAACGTGGTGAAGTTGGACCAAAAAGAGTGTGCTTGTAGACAATGGCAACTTAGTGGCAAACCATGTATGCATGAGGTAAAGTTTATTTGCTCTCTTAGAGGTGCTCGCATGAAGGATTACGTGCATGAGTTCTATTCTCTCTGTAAATTTCGGGTTGCATATGAGGGAAAGATTCCGGCATTAAATGACAAATCCAAGTGGCAAAAGCCTGAAATTGACTTCGAAGTGTTGCCACCACACTCCATAAGACCTCCCGGCAGGCCTAGAAAGAAGAGAATTCCGGGATGCCTAGAGGTGAATAAGAGGAGAAGACAATGCAAGAGATGCAAAGGATTTGGTCATCAAGCAAGAACATGCAAGGAAGACGATTCGGAAGCCGCTACAGATAAAAGGTTTGAAAAACTGACTTTCTGGTATGAGCAATATGTTTCTGGTATGTTGGTACAATCTGGTATGAGCAATATGCAGGTACAATCTGGTGAATCTATCTATAATCTTTACTGGCATAAGATTTCTGGTATGCTGGTACAAATGATGCTAATATAGGTTACAAGATGGATTCTTTAAGTTTCTGGTATGATGGTACACCCTTTTCTGATATGCTGGTATGATGGTACACCCTTTTCTGATCACAAACTTTAATTTCAACGATAGTGTGAGTAATACCATAAGGAACCAAGCTCACAAACTTTAATTTAATGAGCAATGTTGATTTATTATCCAGGTGTGTAGTGTTTATTTAAGATATAAGGGTTTTCTTCAATTGCAGGAAGCGACGCAGGGGAACACAGGCATCACAAGAAGTGGCATAGGGGAGCTTCAGCAGTGTTGATGATGCAATGGTTGAGCAATGCTTTGTAGCGTTTCTACAATGTTTTTTACATTTCTTTAATATGTGATATTGAATGTGTACTCAATGTTACTGTGTTAGTCTGTTACAATTTGAGTGTTTTACATTTTCGTTTCTATTACAATTTGAGTGTTAGTCTGTTACTCAATGTTACTGTGTTACTCAACTTTTGAAATATTTCCGTTTCTATTACAATTTGAGTGTAACATTGAGTAACAGTTTCAATAGTTCGGTTTATGTACCTGGGAAAAAGAACTGAGATGAATAGCTTATACAATTTAAACAGTGAACAAATCTCAAGTCAGCATTCGTTGTCAGGATGGTAATTAGGACCTTCACTTGACCAAACAAGCCGGAAATTTCAAATTGTCAAAATTGGTGTGGATGCATTGGTCTAGATTTGTCCTTTGTATAGATCCTCAAGTGAAAAACTTAGGTAGTATAATTTAGCCTTGTCGGGTGACTTGATCTCTGTCAAAATTTGGCACTTAATACTACCATAGGGTGACTTGATCTCTGTCAAAATTTTTGAGTGTAACATTGAGTTATGATTCAATTTTGTTGATTCAATTTGAGTGTTTTGTAGCATAGTACCTAGCACAACTCAATTTCAATTCATAACTCAGTTTCAATACCAACTATTTTTTTCAAAAACTAAATTCATATCTCAGTTTCTAGCATGGTACCTAGCACAGACTCACAATGCAAAACTAAATTCATATCTCAATTTCAAAAACTAAATTCATAACTCAGTTTCACAGACTCAGTTTCTATTATAGCCTCACAGTGTTCGAAAATTCACAGTGTTCGAAAATTCACAGACTCACTAACTACTTGCAAATAATTACAACTAAAAAAAATAGAGCAACAACTATTGAAAATTGTATCATCTTCAACGTTGCAATGTGTTGTGCATTTTGTATCTTCAATTCTCCGATCTCCTTCTTCAATTCTACGATCTCCTTCTTTAGTTCTCCCATCTCCTTCTTGAAGGTTTCAATCAAACGAGAGTGCTATTTCTTCATTTCCACCATCTAATTTCCAAACAGCTCATTTTCCATATTAATGGATTCCTCGTACTCCAATTTCATCAAGAAACATCTCATAATCGTTTTCCCACTTCCAAAATTTACAATTGGGATTCTTCTGAAAAATAAGTAAGAGTGCATCAATAGTGCATCAATACAATGGCCAAATTTTTGTACACAGCATGTAATCAATCAAGTGGCGATTTTTGTACACAGTATCTACAATTGTGAGATTATTATCTAATCAATAACAGTACCTATCTGAATGAAGTGTGATGCAAATATTAGTAAAATTATGAGTACCAATTCTGCAAACATAGTTTCGTAAACAAAAATCTCATATGGTAACACCTTGTAGTTGTCGCATATGTAGAACCATCGGTCTGGATTTTGTAGAGTTTGACTTAAGCGCTTTCTCAATTTAATCCCACAATATGGACAGTTGATTATCGGCAAACCTCTACTTTCTGGTTGGTTCCCGCTGGAACACGTCGATTGCACGTTGATTGACTTCCCACGGTGCATTGCTTCACCTGTTAACCAAATAGAACAGCAATAAGGAACTAAAATACCTCAAATACCTTAAGTACCTATTAACCAAATAGAACAGCAATAATCGTCAGCAAAAGAACAACAATCCATTCCACTTACAGTACCTGTCGGAGGATGCATTGTTTGAAGATTTAGCAGAATCGTTTGCCAGTCGGAACACGCGACAGACGAACCAGAGCGGAACGATTGTTAGGCGGAGGTGCAACGATGCAACAGACGGACCAGAGCAGAGAAAGATCCCGGAGGCGGAGGCGGAGGCAGAATCGATGCAAGAGACGGACCAGTCGATGGTTCATGAATGTTTCGTTGCCTAAATGACTCGATGGTAGGGTCTGCAAGAGACGAACCAGAAATTAAAGGGGTTGTGAAGAGGGTATTTTAGGTATTTTTAATTTATTTAATTATTTAATTGTATTAATTTGAAGATAATGGCATTTAGACAAGTTAAACTGATATGTAATGGCATTTAAGCAATTTGTTCTTATCGAGTGTCATTTTGACAATTGATGGATTATCGAGTGGCATTTTGGCAAATTTTCCTAAAAATAAATATGATATTATGAACTTTTAGAGAGAAAAAAATAAATAATTTAAAAAACTTCAAAAATATAAAGGGAATTTTGCCTCTATCTTAAGCCTAAACACATCTGTACGTACCTACATAAAATGCACATCTTGGATCCAAACAACATAAATCACATTTATGGATACAATGTCCTAATTTATTAATTAATTAATTTTAGCATTAATTCCCTAATTCCCTTCCACAAGGTCAATGGTCCTATGAGACATGTTTCTAACACCAACCCCTCTCTCTCTCTTTCTTCCCTATAAATATCCCTAGGTATGGCTCATATTTCCCCACAGAAAAACAGTTATCTTGGTTTAAAAGCATTTTGATTTGAAGTTAGTTGATATACACAAGTAATCAAGGAGCAATGGCTGAGGAGAAGAAGCACCATTTCTTCCACCACAACAAGGAAGAGGAAGGTCCCGTCGACTACGAAAAGAAGGAGAAGCATCACAAGCACATGGAGCAGCTTGGCAAGCTTGGTGCCGTTGCTGCCGGTGCCTATGCACTGGTAAAAAAAAATTATGTATAATTGTATATATATATATATACTAATACTCAATAATATAAATAAATTAATTAATAACTAGGAATTTTAATTAAAATAAATTTCATTAATTTAAGGTATTAGTTTATGAAAGATATAGTCCTCAAGTAAAATATAATGTATAAGAACAGTACTTTTGGTTCTGCATCTTACCATTTTTTCCCTATATATTTGTTTATAATAGTGATCAGTCATACTACCAATTTCTGTTGAAACTAACATGCCATACAAATTACCCACCAAAAATATATTCAAATTTTGTTTTATTTTCTTTTAAAATATTGTCAATTAATTTGAATAAATTATCTTGTCCGACTAATCACACTTAATTCGTTGACAGCACGAGAAGCATAAGGCAAAGAAGGATCCAGAGAACGCGCACGGCCACAAGGTCAAGGAGGAGGTTGCTGCCGTTGCGGCACTCGGCAGTGCCGGCTTCGCATTCCACGAGCACCATGAGAAGAAGGATGCCAAGCAAAATAAGTGATTTGCATTATGTCCTGAATTAATTATATCCTTATTTATGAACTATTAAGCATCAGATTGGCTCATGTCTTTGGGACATGAATTTGAGTGTTTATTTTTTTTTGGTGAAGTTTGATTAAGTAGTTCTGATCGAAATGTGTGATGTTGCGCTTGGTTGGGACGTTTGAAATAATTTCTACTCTGCATTCAATTTTTGCTTCAGATCTTTTGTATTAATATTATATATATACGGTCACACCTTGAACATTGTTTTGTCTAAAATAAAGAAAGAGAAAAATCATAATTAATGGCTAGCTGTGATCTGTGATCAACATATATACTAAATAAATATTCAAGTATTTGGAAAAAAAGTGCTGGAGGAAAAAAAGCAGAAATGGAAACATTTTTTTTTAATTAGATGATGGCCTGTAGTCTAGAAAGTAAAAAGTAATAAGGGAATCGATTAATAATCCAAATCGAATCTAATGCCGCGCTGAACGTAGCGTAGAAAATTGATTCAAACTAAATTTTAAAAATACAGATCCTGAATCAAATTCGGAGCGCTCATTGCTTACAACGCAAGAATTATGAGCATCAGATACTTCGATATGTGCTGCGCAATAGCAGATTCGGACCCTTATGAATCCACATCCACCAAAAGGGTCAGCATGAGCAAGCCCCTTGCATCCTCACGGTTCAACAATGAAATCTCTGCCCGAATAATGATTTGCTACAATACACAATGCTACAGTACCTGCCCGCTGACTCTTTCGATATCGAGATACCCCACCGAATACAGGTCCACCGATTAATGGGACAAACGGAAGACCCCTCTTCTCCGTTGCGGTCCAACAGAATCTACCTCCTAAGCTCTAGAAGCTTGGTAAGCTTCCAAAAACTATCCTCTACGGAACAAAGACGATACGCAGAGTGTATTTTTAATCTAGATTGTTAGATTAAAGATCAACGCTCTTCCTTTCAAAGCATATCATTTAGAGCTGCTAATGGACGAGTTCCAGTTCATTTTTAGTTCAGTTCGCTAATGAGGAGTTGAAATTCATGACCAAACCAAGTCGATAATTATCTACTAATATCCAGTTCACGTCCAGTTCATCTTATAACCGAATAGTGTTCACTATTTGTCTATAAGCTAACCATTATGGACATGATTCTGGACACTATAGTGCACTGTTCATTTGTAAATTAAAAGCTCTTTCATCATTATATTGAATAACTTATGTTTCTTTGTGCGAATAACTTTGTTCTTTCTCTGTGAAATAGAGAATTAGAACTTGATTGATCTATTGGGATGTTTGAATATACTTTCATTTAATATCATATTGAGACCGCACATAGTCTACAATTTGTCCACATTAGTCCATAATTTGTCCACAATTAGTCCAGTTCAATTTTAGCAATTGAGCTTGGACTGAACTTCAACCAAGATCAAGAAATAGTTCAATCCATAAATGTCAAATAGTGTCAACTCATTTTGTCCATAAATCACCATGTTCATTAGCAGCCCTATTATCAGTTGCGATCGAGCGTTGATTTTAATTCGACGGTTTATATTAAAATACGTAGAGTGCAGAGCTGAAAAATACACAGAGTATACTTGTCTGGTAAGCTTCAGGGGAAGAGAGAGCATTGCATGATCAGTACCCTGCATCTAGATTCACGTGCTTTTCAAATCTAACGGCTCATATTGATAGCCATTTTGGTGGACAACATCAAATGCTAGGTCTGTACTCTTTACAGTGCTACATTTTAAAAGAAATAACTGTGACTGCAAATTTTAAACTAGTTCAATACGTTACTGTTAGAAAGGAAATGGTGCGGCCCACCCCATACGCCATACGCAGAGGATAACATCATCACACAGATTTCTTTGATATCTTACGGCTTAGAAGTTTCTCTTTGATATCGCGGACGGCCCACTCAACGCTCCCTCTAAATAAATCACAGGAGTGACGGTCAATAATTGATTTTTAATCTAACGGTTCAAATTAATTTGCACGCATTAAGTACAAAAAAATGTACACAGAAGATTAGGTTATCAGCATTTTTGTTTGATATGAATGATGGATCTGTGATCAGGGTGTCAACCGTTAAAAACAGAACGGAACTAAGATGTCTCGTTTTCGTTCTGTTTCACTCAAATAAATGGAACGAAAACGAAGATGTTTTATTTCCGCGAATTTGCACATAAATGGAACGGATTTCACTTTCGTTTCCGTTCCGTTCTTTGAAACGAAATAAAAAATCGTTCCATTTCCGTTCCGTTTAAAACGGAACGGAACGAAAACGTCCGAAATAAAAAGATATTGACAGCCCTATACGTGATGCTACATATGGAAGGGGCCATCATATATGCATGCGATGCCACTGTGACCTATTGGTTTTTTTTTTTTTGGATTATTCTATGGTGAAGTACCTACCAATTAATATACCGGGCTGTTTGAGCCGGGCAACCTTTCTTTTTCATCATACAGTACTCATAATTATTACATCATTTTTGTCAAAATTATCCCTTCTGCTAATTTGTTAATCAGTTCATGGAATAATCTCTCATCATAATTGATTTCTTAAACCGGAGCGAGGTGCTAATTCAGGGAGCTTTTATTCTCTGCTAATTTGTCAATATAATTACCTTGCGTTTTCTCAGTCGAACACAACAAAAAAAGGTCAATAATCCTCATTGCAATATCAATAGGAACAGACTGCTACTAAGTGTTGCAGTTAATTTGCACGGCTCCATCTGTTCCAAAATGTGAGTAGTTCAATCTGACTATTATTACATCAACCATTTTTCTAATATAAAGTAATGGGTTCGGATCTGATAGTATTTTCATAAAAAGTAGGATCCTAATTCATATCCAAACCGTTTAATTTGAATTTGCCTAAGGATTCATTGTATTTCAAATTACATGTAATGTTATCATAGAATGACTCACAATTCTTTGGAGGAAGTAGTAGAAGGTCTCTAATATGTAACATAATAAATTAATTCGAGATTATGTCGTTGGTAATTTGCTTTTGGTTTGTATGAAACAGTTAAAACTTCTTGGAATTTGGAGCTTAAAACTTGTTTTGTTGATGAAAACAATATATGGTTGTAATATGATAGTTAACTGATGCAAGGCTCTACTAGAGTAGTTGATAGGTGATGGTACCAGATGTGGTGAGATAAAAGAAAAACACTGATGTAGTAGGATAGCCGCTTGCAGGACAAATGCAAGTATCTAGGGACAAAAAACTATTTTTACTGTTCCAATGAACAGGCGGATTTTTTCCGCTCTTACTAAAAAAAAAGAAATAATAATAATAATAATCTCGAAAAGATGACCATCCTATCATATTCATTAGATATTATAATTTATGTCGGTACAATGTTGTTATATTCAAGGACGGATTCAGGAAATTTTCAAGGTGGTTCAACATTTCGGTTTTTTTTGCAGGTAGTTCAAAATCATGAATATTTTAAAAAAGATTCAAATTATAAATTATTTTTCAAAAAAAAATTCTAATTACATAATCAATTTTGAATTATTTTTTCTAGGGTGGGTCAACTGACCCACCCTGGACCTATGTAGCTTCGCCCCTAGTTATATTACAATATTTATATTGGTGCCAACAAATTGTAATGTTAATATCATGTTATTATGATTACTCGTATTATTTTGACTTGTGTTTATGGGGCTTTCCGAAAAGAGTGAATTCAATTTCCAAGCTGCCCCTCACGCTGTCACGCACCGTGTCCCTGCAGTGTTAGCGGAGGGTTCCCTTGATTATTATTTTTGAAATGGCCCCTAGACTGTTATATTATCTGCATTGACTGAAATGTTCATACGCAAAATTAAACATTTTGGCCCCTAGACTATATATATTATCTGCATGATCCATCTATCTTTTTATTTTATTTTTTGGAAATGGCCCCTAGACTATTATATTATCTGGATTGACTGAAATGTTCATACGCAAAATTAAACATTTTGGCCATGAACTGATGAGGAGGTATAAATTTTGTTAATGGATTAA
The DNA here is from genome assembly GCA_964058865.1 of Eleocharis quinqueflora. Lineage (NCBI taxonomy): Eukaryota > Viridiplantae > Streptophyta > Magnoliopsida > Poales > Cyperaceae > Eleocharis > Eleocharis quinqueflora. The sequence goes on along the minus strand of CAXKVX010000933.1, from coordinate 74,426 downwards.
TATTTCAATATGTAGATAATAAGTCATAATTTTAAAACTAATTTGTTAATTTTACTAATATAGAAGTCAGAATGGTACTTTTGTTGTTAACAGTATGGAGGTTGATTTTAAGTTCTTTTAATATTTTCTACACATAATTTGTTTGAAATTTTTCCTGAAAGAAAAAAGTACAATACAATTTTTTTAAAATTTGAAAAAGTATGAAAGCCAAATAGCCAATTGACAAATCCACCTCTAGTAATAATAAAGGATAAGCAATTAAACAATTAAACTATTTGAAATTAATGCCTAATACATGCAGGCACATCATTAATCCAACAAATTAACAACTATATATATATATATGTATATCACATTTCCGGGTTACTAGCTCATAATTAATTAATTAATCAATCAATTCAGAGCAATAATTACCTAATTCCTTCCCATGAGGTCAAAGGTCTTATGGCCGTGTTTCTCATACCAACCCTCTCTTTCTCCCCTATATATATCTCTAGTAATGACTCATACTTCCTCACAGCAAAACAGTTTTATTTTTATATCCTAGTCTTTAAAAGCATTTTGGTTTAAAGTTAGTTGACATACAGTTAGTTGACATAGACAAGTAATCAAGGAGCAATGGCTGAGGAGAAGAAGCACCATTTCTTCCACCACAACAAGGAAGAGGAAGGTCCCGTCGATTACGAAAAGAAGGAGAAGCATCACAAGCACATGGAGCAGCTTGGCAAGCTCGGTGCCGTTGCTGCCGGTGCCTATGCACTGGTATATTATATTTATATTTACCTTGCATGATAATTGTGAATATGTTTCATGGTTAAATTAAGATTTCACATTGATTTCACAGTGAAAATAAGAAAGCTTACATGTGTAGTTTTTACTCTTATTTCATTTTTTTTTGTACAGTTTGTTTGCATATCAAGCAAACATGCATTCCTTGTCACAACCTAATTAATATAAAATGAAAATTAATCAACTCTGTTGACATCACAGCATGAGAAGCATCAGGCAAAGAAGGATCCAGAGAACTCGCACGGCCACACGGTCAAGGAGGAAATTGCGGCTGTTGCGGCACTCGGCAGTGCCGGGTTTGCATTCCATGAGCACCATGAGAAGAAGGATGCCAAGCACCATAAGTGATTGGCATTATGCCCTTAATTCACTAGATCATTATTTATGACTTATTAAACACCCGATTGTTGCACCACGTTTTATGAATTATTTTGAGTGTTAATTTTATTTTGTGTCAATTTCAAATAAGTGGATATATTGTATGATGTTGTGCTTGGTTACTCTGCCTGTTTAATTTGAATTTGCACTTTTTATATCGATCGTTGTGGGACTACTATGGAAGATTTACTATTTTGCATTATTTTGTGTCACTGTGTAAAGTGTGAACAAAATTTGTTGTTTATATTCCTGTGTCTAATTTAATTGGCGACATATAATACATAAGACTTAATATTACAATATATAATTGGAGAACAAAACTGTCCTTTTGTAATTTCAGTGTGCGCCCATTAAAATAATGAAATTTAAGAAATTTTTTTACCTGGTTGCAATAAAATGTAGTTGATATTTTTACCTTAAATCTAATTTGTATGTTCTTACATACATGCTTTTGAAAAATGTTTATTATTATTATTGTTATTATTATTATATAATATGTATAAAAAAATATTATACTTTTTACATATCACATATGTATCATAATCCACCTACTAATTAAGTAATCAACTAAACTATATATATTATATATCGAGAGAGAGATAAATGTTATTTTGCATTACAAAGTCAAGATTAGTTTTGACATCACATTCAAATTTTTAAAATTTAAAATTCAAACGGTTGATCCAACCTGTTCAATCTCATCTCCATATTTGAATCTTATAGAGACCAAATTTTTTCATTTTTTAGAATTTTTATACTATTTTTTAGAGGGGTGAAAAATTAGTCATATTAGATGGTCCAGAAATCATTATATCAACAAATTTCATACCACTCTCAAATAGTAAAAAAAAAATCCAAATATTAGTAAACAAATCCAAAAAATAAAAATTTGGTCTCTAATGAGATTTCAATATGGAGATTGCACTGGACGATTTGGATCAATTATTTGAAATTTGAATGTGATGTCAAAACTAATCTTGACTTCATAATGCACAATAACATTTCTCTCTCTGTATATATATACATGTAATAAATGAAAATAAAAATAAAAATCAGATAATTAAGATGGACACTTAATAGATGAACTACTCTCATGATTGATAAGGAATCCCTGTTTCATATCTAAGTAATTGAGCTGGTATTGTGAAGCGATGTCTACTAAACCTCATCCATTTTTCTGGGTTGGATTGGATCGATTTCCTTCTATTATTTATACATTAGCCATTTTTCAGAAATTCCTTGGATAATAAATAAATATATATTTTAGTTTGAAACAAATTTTATAAAATGAAATGCAGCATAAAACTATAAATATTAATTCAACAAACGATCTAACAATAAAATAATTAAATTCATATTCTGGATTAGATATCCAACCAACAATGAGGAATATTTACTAACGAAAATTACTAAATAATCTTAACACATTCACCAATTAAATTTATATACAATTATTTACTATTTAATGATAAAAAATGTTCCTATGACATTACATGCCTTAAGCCTTGAATCTTAATTATTTTAAAATAAACATATTTAATGATTAACAAGGTTTGATGGCGCCGTGGCATGTCTATAAAACCAAACCATTTTTATTGTTTTTTATTGTTATAAAGTAACAGTTAAATATATAGATAATAGATCAGACGGGCAAGCTTGCAAACATCGGGCAGCCCGTGAAAGATGAAAACGCCTTCAATTAATTGTACAGTATTGAACATGGGCCAAAGGCAAAGCACTCTACACTGTTAATAAAAAAACACGGGCTTGTTAAATCTTAAAACCAAGTCGTAAAGAACGGCCCGAAATATAAAGAAAACAAAAGGCATCCAATGAATCACTGAACTTAAAAAGGCATCCATAATTCATTTTTTATGAGTGTTCTTTGCAGGGACGGATTTAAGATTTTCATCAGGAGATGCAAGATTTATAATATTTTTTTAGAGGAGACAAAATAACACAGATTTTCAAATATACATGATTATTTCGCAAAAAATTTTGAAAAATCGCACAAATACACTAAATTATTTTGCAAATTGTTTTTCCAGAGAGGCACTTGTCCCCCTGGGACTACCTGCATCCACCCCTGCCTCTCTGCACGCACTAATTTGTATCATCCGATTAGATCTGAACATCTGACCGTCAATTATATGATTCATGAAGACTTTTGTATTATAAAATCATATTCGTTCAAATCTAATTCAACAATCCAGATAAATAAATGTAGAAAGCACCAGGGGCGGACCCAGGTTGTCCCGGGGGGCCAAGTGCCCCCTCAGAAAAAAAAATTACAAAATAATTTAGTGTATTTGTGCGATTTGTCAAATTTTTTTGCGCAATAACCATGTATATTTGAAAATCTGTATTATTTTGCCCTCTCCTGAAAAAAAAATATAAATCTTGTCCTCTCCTGACGAAAATTCTAAATCCGTCCCTAGAAAGCACCCGTAACAATGAGGCCCCATCGATTCAGATTTCGAGTCGTCTGGCCCTTGGATCAGAACAAATAGAATTTTGAATCGATATGTATTGCAGCAACTCAAGTTTGAGATCATACCTGGTATGATATTGGTTCCTTTGATATGTTTTGGGAATTCGAATCGTTACATATTACTATATTAGATAGGATAAATTTTAGGGATCCAATTGGGTTGTGCCACCTCTGGCTTAGGCTATCTAGTGAGGAGATGGATTTGTATATATTCTCTTTAATAAAGTGCCAAAGTGTTGTTCATTATTATTCAGACAGCACTATTGCTTGTCTGTGTACTATGCAAGCTCATGTAGGGTTCCAAATTGTCACCACACATAATCAAACGCTTTGTTTATAACTGAAGATTTTTTTTTTTTATTCTCACCCCAAATATCGGGCGCTGATATTCACACCACAAAGTTTGTTATTAACACCACAGGCATTTGATTATTTTAATTAATGACAAGTTTATCCTTAATTAATTTGCTGCGTAATAGCTAGTGGTTTCCTTTTTAAGTAATTATCTTACATTTTAGTTGTATCTCAATTAATTTAAACTTTTATATGCGATACTTTTCAGTGACAACTTGGATGATATTAAGAAGTTTTTGTGCACTAAACATAATTATTTAATAGATTGAAATTTCTTTCAAGTTGTATTCTTATTTGTTACTGGTGAGTAAATGAACTGCCATGTGTTCAATTAAAATATATTGTCAAACATAGGTATAATTTGTTTTTTTGTTTAATTGAATACATGTGTAAATTTAAATATTATAACACAAAAGAAAACAAAAAAAGAATAGAAAACACATAACGTTGTGTTTTCCTTTAAAACAATGTCTGTATTATTTCATTTTTTATATATGAGGACCCGCTACGACCTCGGATATTTATTATTTTTTCAAATGTTTTTATGGAATCATGTGCTCACGAATGTTTGAATTAATGACCTCTCGAAAGTCATCCTAATTAGCTACCACTTGAGTTATTAGATCATTTGCTGTATTATTTGATTTTAATTGTTGTTGTTGTTTCTTGCTAATACATAATTAGAAAGACAAAATAAAAAAATAGACATTGTTAAATTTATAAACATAGTATCACCTTACAAGCTGAACTTGTTAAATTTGAAAAAAGTATCATGTTAAATCTTTTTCATATGTTTTTAACATTTTTTTAGTTTGAAAAGTGTCGCTCTTAAACATGATACATGTATTTTTATAATTAAAATAAAAATATAGCTCATAAAAAATTTAATTAATTGACTGGTACAACTAAAAGGTAGAATAATTACATTAAAAAAATGTATGACTAGTGATTGGATGCATATTTGCATTCTATTCAAAGTTTGGTTGGAGTAGGTGTAGTGCCGGAGCCACGTATATCCAGGGAATCCTCTGAGAAAAAAATTCAAAATTAATCATGAATTTGAATTTTTTTTAAAATATGCTTATAATATGATTTTTTTAAGAATATGTGTGATTTTGAATTTATGTAAAAAAATCATAAATCTTGAACTCCTCTGTCGAAAATTTTGAATCCGTCTCTGAGTAAGTGCTCAACAAAAAAACATAAAATATATTTGTGTTTGTTTTAATTTATATTGAATTAATTATCACTACAGGATCAGGATGAAACTAAATAGGAAACTATCTTTGAAAAAAATGCTAATTAAAATAAAGAAACGACTAGCAGTTACGTAGGGAATTAATTAAGGGATAAATTTGTCCATTGATTAAAATAATAAAATGTTTGTGGTGTTAATATCAAGTTTTGTGGTGTAAATATCAGCACCCCAAATATCCATCTAGATTCTATATTCAAGATCACCAACATCTTTCCATCTCTCTCACAAACACCACATACAAAAATGGAGGTTGAAAAGTAGTTACCATAAATTGAAGAGAAAAATGAAAAACATACTGCGGTCTTAACACTCTTAGCTGGTAAGAAAATAAGATCAAGAGTTTTGCAGTGTGAACCTCGAGTCATGTGAGAAAAATTCAGATGGGTCCCATTTAATGTAATTCTGGTTTACTAAGTAATGCACAACTTTTAGTTATTCTAATATGATTCAATGAACAAAATAATTGGGGATTGATGGAAAATTTCACAGAGGATCAAGGAACAAATATTTTCTACAGATAAAATCAATGATTCTAAAAAAATATCACAAAAAATCAATAACGTAACTAATACTTGCGTCCTAAAGTTTTTTAGGGGCGCAAAAAAATTGTTATAAAACCTTAATAGAAATGCACGGTAGTTGAAAAAAATGAAAAAATTTAGAGACGCAAGTAATACTTATGTCCTTGGTTTTTTGTGAAATTTTAGGGTGCTCTTGGTCATATGTTTAAAAATGTTTGTTCCTTGGTCTTTTATGAAAATTCTTTGGGATTGATCTTTATAAATGTGGTTCCACTCCAGTTGATTTTGAAATGGACATTACAGTTGCACTTTGGAATTTGTAATGAAATCAATATCAGATTATTTATTCACGTTATATTTAATTAATTTATATTGGTGCCAAGTTGCATTTAACTAATTATTTTTTATTTTATTACGATTAAAATCCTGTTATGCGACAAGAATGAAATGTGCTCAAATTATACCATATATATATTAAGAATAAAGAGTATTCTGAGCCATGTGTATTGTCCATGTACAATGCGTATCACCTGTCGTGCTGTAATCGTGCAGCCTTATGTGTAGACCGTTCGATTGCGCTGAAATTCGTGCAAAATCACCGAAAGAGGTCTGCTAAAAGATCCGACGGTCCATGCGTTGCATTGCTAAGTGAAGCGCGCACGCGGCAGAGAACCAAACCCGTGCAATTGCAATTGCAATTGCATACATCCGAAATGAACTGACAAATGGTACCAGCCCCACATAACCTCAATTTGAATTATTGATTCAATTACTTGATAGGATTGGACCTACTACAGATAAATTTAATTGGTTGCTGGTTTTTTAAGAGAAGGTACAACAATAAGCATAAAACTTTACCAGGCTATATTTTTTTTTCATCAGTCCTACCGACACCGACAAAGGAGGGGAGGCGGATTCAAATTAAGAATTGGGTGAAGTTACGGTGCTTGCGTATCGGATTTTTACGAATCTCGATGCGAATTGGAGGATCTAGATACGCAAGCACGATACATGCGTAAACACCATAATTTTGCTCTTAAGAATTTACTTGATCAGTACTTCATGGTTTTGTTTTTCTCATTTTTCTCTAATTATAAAAAACAGGAAATTACTCATTCCGAATAAATAATATATATTCCAAAATAAACTGAAATTTTATGATGATAAGTTTCAGAAGTTTTGTTTACATTCAAGTACATCGCGGATATAGATATTTTAAAATACAAAAACACACAACAAATCGCATATAATTTTGTACAAAATATAATATACGTTAAAGAAAAAAGAACCTCTTTGATTCATAGTAATAAATAATTAAAAATATTAATTACGTGGGTTTTGCTATGTATTCCTCTTGTAAAGTTTGTTATTATATTTTTCACCTTCTTTCTTTTTGATTTTCATACTAAAAGTTACATCATTGATTGGCACAAGAAAAGTATAATATATATATATATAAATAAAAACGAGGGTCCATGCATGACACTCAAGTCTAAATGACCTTAAATTTTTGCCATCCAAGTTTCAAACACAGCTCTCACAAATATATATATATATATATATATATATATATATATATATATTAAGGTCAATTCTTCTTTGGATCCGAACTAAGCTGAACCGTCTACTATTTATAAACGATTTGAGAACCAAAATGAATTAGAATTTGTGCTGCTCAACTAGAATGCGTAAGATCTGACTATTTTGGTTCATTTAAAACAAATTAAGTTTTTATGGTTAATATTCACAGCAGATTAGCAGACTCATTCTATATTTAATTCTAATTTGTTTATATATATGATAAAAAGAGCAACTCCATAACAATATCCTAATGTGCATAATTAGAAGGTTCTACACTTAACTCTATTTTTTATGATGTATATCAGTTACCACAGAACCGCAACATCATATGTAAAAAGTTCTAAAACTTAATGTATGGAGACAATTAACCAATGAACCCCAACAATAAAGTAACTAATGTTGAATTAATTACATGCATTAATACTTTTTCCAACTTTAATTTAATGCTTTATCCACTCTTCCACGCGGTCACAAGGAAAACTTCAAAAGGTAGTTAGATCTAACTTTCACATGGATAATTCATAATTATGGATCAAAATATCTTACATTTCCAGATTTACTGGTGGAGTTAGTATCTAAGGCACTATTACCCAATTTTTCTGAGCATATAGTTGTAAACATCAATCTTGGGTCACAATAACCCCACAAAGCAATTAAACAATATCAATATATTGTTCTGAAGACTTTGCACAGGGCAATTTAGTAAATTCATAGCTTCCCTCCACCCCCTCTTCTTCCTATATAAACCCTACACATATGTCATACTATCCACAGCAACTAATCAACTAACCATCTTCTCTAATAGCATTTGCTTAATCAAGTATAGTAGTCAATCAGAGATCTAGGTAGAAATCAATGGAGGAGGAGAAGAAGCACCACCACCTATTCCACCATAAGAAGGAAGAGGAGGGGCCCGTTGATTACGAAAAGGAGGAGAAGCACCACAAGCACGTGGAGCAGCTCAGCGGGCTCGGTGCGCTTGCTGCCGGTGCCTATGCTCTGGTAAATTTAGCTATGTGCATACAACACTCTAGTGCAGTTAACTTTGATTGTATGCATAAAATAAATTATATAACAATTAGACATTTTAATTATAAATAAATAAATTTCGTCAATCTTACGTAATTTTAGTTTATGAAAGACAGTTCCTCATGAAACGTATGATTTATATAAAAGGCACTTTTGATTCTGCATTTTTCCATTTCTCCCTATGACATTTGTTTTAATTAATAGTGGTCGGTCACAGCACCAACTTCTATTAATTGAAATTGACATGCCATAAAAATTATCCACCAAAATCATATTCAAATTTGTTTTAGTATCCCCATTTTTTTTCAATTCAGTGAATTATTTAACATAAATTAACTCTGCCGACAGCACGAGAAGCATCAGGCAAAGAAGGATCCAGAGAATGCACATGGCCACAAGGTCAAGGAGGAGGTTGCTGCTGTTGCCGCACTCGGCGGTGCCGGGTTTGCATTCCACGAGCACCATGAGAAGAAGGATGCAAAGCACCATCAGTGATCGGCACCATATATTCTTAATCCGTTCCTTATATTTGAACTGTTATGCATTGAGAGATTTGGTGTGTTCAATTAATTTCCTTGATTTGAGTGTACTTAATTTTCTTTGATGTTTAAATAAGTGTGTTATGTGACTTATGTCAATATCACACCGTTTGTACTGATTAATTCGTGTGTGGGTTCATGTACTTGCTCTGATGTACTGAGTTCTGCATTTTTTTAAGTTACTCTTTGCAGAGATATATAATTGCTTCGTTCATGGGTCTTTGGAGTAACTCAATTCTGTGCCGTTTATATACTTTGTTTTCGGCTATATATTTGCAATGTTCAAATATTTGGGGGCATCTTTTATTATTTTTATTATTATTATTATTATTATTATTATTATCATTAGGCAATGGGGTATTCTAAAAGATGAATACACTGAGTAGTTCGATCCATCTAGATCGTTTAATTCATCGAGATTGGTGAAAAATGACTCTTTAGAAAACACAAAAAGGTTAAAGTGAATCACTTTTCACCAATCTCGATAAATTGAATAATCCAGATGGGTCGGAGCAGTGGTGGAGCCACATGCACCCAAGAGGTGCAGCTGAACCTCCTTCGATTTTTTTTACAAAAACGATCATATATTTGAAATTTTTCCAAAAAAAATCATGTATTTGAATTTTTTGCACAAATGACCATATAAGATAAATTTTTTAAGAATAAACATCATTTCGAAACTCCTAAAAAAATCATAAATCTTGAATCCCTGTTGAAAATTCTGAATCCGTCCCTGAGTGAAGTACTTTATATTACTTGGATTGAATTTCATCTCCAGCATATTCAACTTATATGGGACAAAATGGATACTACAGATGCAATTGGGAATTTGTAACGAAATTAATCTCAGAAAATTTATTCACGTTATATTTAACTACTTTATATTGTTGCCAAACCGCGTTTGATGCTTATTAAAAATTTGGGCCCAAATCAAATCGAGTTTTATCCGATAAAAAATATATATATAAAAACTAGATAATGAGGCCTAGATAAAGCCCATTATTTATTCAATACTTTCTGCAAAATCTATTGCCCAATCCAACACAAAATTATGGGACTGATAGCTCATAAGATATTATATCTACATAGATGGTTCAGTTGAACAGCATCGCTCTCCTTGGTTAAGCTTGTTTACAAGAGTAAATCTCTCTTGCTTTTTGGGATCAGATCTCCACAATCAAACCAAATTGAATCTCTAATCCTTGGCCAAGCAATCCCATAGTAGAACCGGTCCCTCAACCACCTCGCCATGCCCGACCACCATTGTTTGCCGCTACCGCCTGCCTGTTGTACCCAGCCGGCTAACCATGCCCCGGCAACCAGCCATGTCACCCTCCATTTCCTCTCATCCACATACCTGTTATCATATAATACACATATCTAAACATTAGTTTCGTAGAGTATATTCAAATCAACGACTTTAATGATTTTTCAAACTAGTGAGGTGAGATATGTATGTATACGTAGTTACACTTTGAAATTTTGAATATGTACCTCTTGAGTGCCTTATCCACCCACTGGTTGTCGTTTGCAGCCATTGTATGAGCTTGATCAATGCATCTAGCAAGGATGACGGCATCCTCGAGCGCAGAGCACCCGCCTTGACCAATATCAGGTGTCATTGGGTGCATTGCATCACCAGCTACCGTGACGCCACCATCATGAGTTTTGCCAAAAGCAATATTCCATGGAGCCCTAAAGAGGAGCGGTACCCATGATAGGGTCGAGCGATCAGTCCGTTTGATAATGGATAGGAATTCCGAAGGCAGGTGTTTGGCTATGTTCTTTTCCACTTCTTCCAGTAATAACTCCGGATCAGTCGATATATCCCTTTCTACATCTTAGTTAAAAGGTTGTTTACAAATTATTGCAACTTATAGAGATGTATGTGTACCGTATAAGCATGTTTAATTGAGTGAAAAATATGATTTACTTACCTATTGAAGAATAAGTGACTACAAACCAGTAGATTTCCTTTGTATTGATAGTAACAAGTCCAGACCTGGTACCAGCACCTAAATACTGTTTCACTCCCTGGAATCCATGGCCTTCGGGAAATACTGCCAACCCTCGAGCAGCCCACCGACCCGAACTCAATGGCTGAGATAGGCCCAACCTTTGTGCAATTGCTGAGTGAACCCCATCACACCCTATTACCACCTAATAACATGAATTGGGAAACTTAATTAAGATCAAATTAAATCAAATGAATTCATATGAAGATGTGAACAAGCAAATACAACCTAATTAATTAAACATATATATTGGGGCTAGCTATAATTTGAGTCTTTTCCAAGTACCTTTTTTTTTAATTCTTTTGAATATAATTCAAGTACCTTAGCTTTGATAACAGTACCATCTTCCAAATGCAAGACAGTAGCCTTGGAGGAATCTTCTAATGTCTCACTATTAATGGAGATCAGCTTGGAAGAGAACCTAATTGTATCTGGTGGCAGTTCTTCTGCCAGCGCCTCGAGCAACGCCTTCCTGTGTACTGTTCTCGGCTCTGTATACTCCCTATTTCCAGCAAAATCGTAACAATTTACATCTAGATTTCTTAACAAACAAATTAGTAAAAGTTGAGCTGCAATTGTATGTTCCATTTTCCTTATAAAAAAAGCAAGTAGCTTTTATGAAATACGTACCTATTATCTTCTGTACCAGCGAAGTCGAACTCTCGAGTAGCCCCTGTGTCCAAGTTTGTAACCAATGACCTGAAATATAAACATAATCAGAGTTCCGATGATAATAATACAGATGAGCATAACTGAAATTAAACTTTGCAAATTAACCAATTAATAATTTACTTACTTGGCAAGAGGTTGATAAACAGACTTGAGTTTATGATCTACTCCAAGTGCTTTCAGTGCATACCAGGCATTGGGAAAGAGAGTGAGTGCTGCACCACCTGCGCGAAGCTCAGGATTGCGCTCCAAAACCCGTGGCTGGAACCCGACCCGATTAAGTGCCAAAGCGGTCGCCAGACCGGCAATTCCTCCTCCAACAATTACTATTTCTTCTTCTATCATCATGTTTTTCTTCATGTCTGTTTTGGTGTTCTAAGGAGTCTAGCTTTTGCTTGTATATATAAGCTTCACACATTGGTTGTTTGATTGTTTGCCTGTTTGGCATTTATATAGCAATAATGTTTATACAGACAGTAAGAAGATTCCAGGACACCACTTATTTGCAAAGGGCGTGGTTGACAAGAAAAGGAGCTCATATCCAACTTGACTTGCAGAGATTATTACTAAAGGTAAATTTATGAGTGAAAGTTGATGGAAATAAAATGATTTTTTAAAAGCATGAGCATTTAAAATCTGTACCAACTTCAATTTTTTCAATAAAACAAAAGAGGAAAAGTAAAGAAAAAATTAATAACATAGTTTTTTTTATTCATTGTCAGTAAGTTATGTTGCACGAGTGCGAGTACGAATATCGTATTCGATACGATACGGATGCGGCGATATAGTGATTTCAAAAATTCTTAGATACGAATGCGAATATATGTATTAAATTTTAATTCAATATATTATAATTTAATAAATAAATTAATTAATTAAATATTAATAGTATGGCTTGTCTTGAGTTCAATCCTCCATGTTTCATTTTTCATTTATTTTTCTAGCGATATAACAAAAATTACCATTGATTTTACAAGATCTAGTTTTCACATGGAGTATCGAAATGTTTGAAGTGTATCGGAGATCAAATTTGTCGGTCAAAGTGAATAAAATAATCGAATACGTCAATTTCGGATTCGCCACGTCACGGATATGCCACATGGTGTATCCGATATGCATCCTAAGGAGTATCAAGTATTCAAGTATTGAATAAGTATCCGATACAAGTATGATAAGGTACTTAAAGTATCCAAATAGTATAGTCCGTACGCTTATAACACATATTCACAAATATATCAGAAAATAAATTTGAAAAATCTCTAAATGTAGCATCTAACTGAATTTGAACTCCTCGTGAAGATTTTTGTTTCATCACTACTCTATAGTGTTACGTGTATGAAACAGTATATTTGACAGTCAAAACATATCTGCCAAGTTCAGTAAATAATTAAAATCTAAGTAAAATAGGGACTAATTACGTGGACCAGTCAAATATTGTAGGCTGAAACTTGAGCTAAACTGTGACGTATTCAGATTTGTCTTTTCCCATGAATCCCATCATACAGGAAGAAGTTCAGACGGGGAGAGAGAAAACGGAGAGGGAAATAATGTTAGGGCAAATAAAAATGAAAATCAAAAACAATGAAAAAGAAAATCAACGTAGGTCTGAGACTGGGAATAGGCAGTTGGAATGGAATGAGATATTCTGTCGTAGCCTACCGCGCATAAAAATACTGCACAGTACATTTTAATTTTTTATTTACATCGAAATTCGTGCAAACTAAATTTTATAATATCAGATTCTTCTGAATCAAATCTGCGTTGTTCATAATATATTTTTTATACAGTAAAAAAAATCTGAATCGTTCATTTCTGCCGCGCACAGAAGAGCTACTTCCAGTTGGATTGTTGGAATCACCTACCGCTCGGTACGGCGCTGGACGAAACTTGAACCTATGGTTCGACCAAAAAATAAAATATTCCTGTTTTCATATCTCGAAACTTAGCGTTCATTCCATGCTGAAATCGGTGTTGTTGTGCGGTAGAAGACACGAACTGGCACTGGGGCATGGGCGTCTGAACAGTAGATCAGACGTTGGGTCAAACTATGACGGCGCAAACCAAATCATGGACTAACATGATAGATAAATTCTCAATTGTCTTTCTGCAAACCAAATCATGTTAGATAAAGCCTCAATTGTCTTTCTGCAACGCTGATTTCATAATAATAATCGAATGCCTCCTTTCCACAGTTCTAGTTGCTAAACATATACATAACCCCGCATGTATCAACCCGGTACACAGAAGCCGTTAAACGTAGTTCTCACTTGATCTGTCCCCAGAAAGGCGGAATCGGATTAAGTGACAGCTCACATGGCCGCTGTTATCTTCCACAACCATGCTTCGTGCTGGGTTCCCTATCTCAAAAGATTTTTATCACCATAGAGGATAGAGCTAGATATCAATAATTATTCCATAGGCGGTTATCGGAAATTTAGACATGATCAGGGCATGGGCATCATTAGCAAAAATAGTTGAATATCAGGATCATTTTATTCACAACGCAAATCATGACAGGAATGTGCTAAGGAAGAAACTCATCCAAAATTATGACACACAAAAACATTTGTTTAACTACAACTAAAATAGGACGGCTTACACAAAACTGAATTGCTGAACTTAATCTAAAACCCATTCGACAAAATAAAGGAAAGAAAATTGGGCAAGGAAAAATAAATAAACTTACCCATCTTGGATCAAACAATACTACATTTTAGTATTCTTCGTCAAAAATGGCTCACTAGAGCATATTACTAAATGTCCTATCACCATTGTTTCTTCTTAAAATTTTTGGAACCCTTTGAATTCTTCCGAGTAAAATTAAGTCTCTCTGCATCATCGTCTCCATCATCCTCACCTCTCCTCCTTTTCTTGTTTGTAAAACTCTCCTTTATTTTCTGTGAAATTACAAAAGCAGTGAACTAAACAAGATCCAAAAGGGCAAATAACAAGTTTCTAAGATTATCAATGCAAGTTATGAACTTGTATTCCCTACCATTTGTGAGATTCTCTTAGCATCGGACACCCGTTCAAGGAGCATAAGTACCTCAGATTCCTCTGCAGGATACTCCTCAAGCTTCTTTCCTACACAAAGAGGGAAGGAAGGAAAATTACCATATGCAAGAAACTCATACATGTGCTATTGAACAACAAATGCTTTCTGGGATTATTATCAAGATGCAGACATTTTCACTCATCATTTCGCATATTTTACTCATTAGTGTTTCATTCAGTGAGGGTTGCTTAAATGAGCCACAAAAATTTTACTCTGTATTCATGCAATCTACAAAAAGTTCACAGTAATATATATTTCAAACTCCATGCAATGTTTAAATCCTATCTAGCAGATTAGCTGCTAGAACAAAAAAAATCATCAGAGAGATGTCCATACCAATGAGCTGTTCAATCTGCAAGTACCACTCAACTTCATATTGATTAACAAGTGACACTGCAAGCCCGGACCTCCCTGCACGTGCAGTTCTACCCACACGATGTATGTAATCCTGAATTCCATTTATAATACTAAAAGTGAAAAAATAGTACCGATAGAGGACAAATTACTTACAAATCTAGAATTAGGTGAAATAAAAACAGATATTCAGGTATAACAAAGGCATATGGAACCCTAAGTCAGA
This sequence comes from Eleocharis quinqueflora, assembly GCA_964058865.1. Classification (NCBI taxonomy): domain Eukaryota; kingdom Viridiplantae; phylum Streptophyta; class Magnoliopsida; order Poales; family Cyperaceae; genus Eleocharis; species Eleocharis quinqueflora. Next base: position 59,167 of record CAXKVX010000933.1, on the reverse strand, counting down.
ATGTGCAGTAAGAAGACCAATTCAAAGCCGGCTTTTCTAAGTCAATTATCACTATCAAAAAGGATAAACGCAAGAGATAACATCAAGACTTCAAACATTAAGTACGAACCTTGGAATTTGTTGGGATATCATAATTAATAACCACATCAACAGAAGGGATATCAAGTCCTCTGCTTGCAACATCTGTACATATGAGGATATTGCATTCTCCAGCCTTAAATTTATTTAGAGCACCCAATCGCTTTGCCTGTTAAAATAAATTGTCAGGAAAAAGTTAACTTTTACTTGTTCACATGTGAGAAAATAATTCAAAGTACACAGCCAACCTGGCTCATCTGGCCACTAATAGGGATGGCCTTTAGACCAAGATTTCGAAGAATAAGAGACAGGAGCCTTGTCCCTTCACATGTTCTTGTAAAAACCATTGAGGTACTTCCTGGCATCTCAGTCAAAATATACACTAAATAGCAATCCTGAAAGGAAATAAGAAATATATTCATGGTTAAAAGTACACAAACTGACAACTAATAGTGGTTCCTTAAATAGGAAAGTTGGCACAGTTTGTAGTAGAAATTTTGGGATTCCTAGATTCCTTTACAAACCAACATGGAGTCTAATGTCAATTTTATACTATATATGTTGGCAAGGTTCAATCAGTCCAAATAGTTAGCCAAGGAAACTGGACTTTGCAATATGCCCATCGAACAAACAGGCTAACAGGCTGGATGTCTTTTCAACAGAACTGACCCAAAATAAACAAGAACCATTGTCAGACACTGCTAACTACTATAGATTCAAGAATACAGAAAAAGTTAGTAAAAGTGAGAGAACCTTGTATTTAGCAGGAACGAGGCGAAACTGTTGCTTAAGAGTGTCAACAGTCGAGTACTTAGAGGCAGATTCTATCTGGATTAAGAGGGGAAGGAATCATTAATACAAAACATCAGAGAAAGACCTTAGAACTTCAAACAAAGAACTACATGAATGTAAAAAAAATATCATGAAGCAAAGGCAATACCTTAACAGGGTTCCTAAGACACGCTCGTTGCAGTTTGTTGACCTGGGAAAAAGAAATGAAACTTAAAGATGTTAAAAGTTCCAAACAAGAAAGTCCAGCAAGCAGTGTGCACAGTTTTCAGTAATAGTAAAGATGATTAATAACTCTAGTTAGCATAGATGACTGAATTAGGTAATCATTAGGAAGTCTATTTTTATTAATTGGAGGAAAAAAAATAAGTTGTAACGTAACATCGCTTGTATTTCACGATAAGGAGATATTAAAGTGCAAAGTTATATCTGGCATAATATTTTGCACCATCATCAATGATGACGGTCTCCTGGGTTGCAGCTTGCCTGTGATAGTTTTTATGCTCCACAGGGAAATTAGATAAATTCAGCCGAATAGAGTCGCAGGCAACAAAATATGAAAAAGAATTAAACTTTACGTTAAAATTACCTTGTTTGTCATAGTAGCAGAGAATAGGTATGTTCTTCTCTCCTTGGGAATAGCCTTCAGTATATCATCAATGGCTTTCTCAAAGTCCAAGTTTAGCAACCTATCTGCTTCATCCAACACCTATTCAGATCACAAGAGTAAAATATTGATGATGTCACTAAGACAGCAAAATAATTATTCTCATTCCTAATAGCTGATAACAGCTAAATACAAACTGGTAAAAGAGATTCTACCAAGTATTTCAATGTCCGAAGGCTAAAACCTTTAGTGTTTGTTAGATGATCCAAGAGACGACCAGGAGTAGCCACCTAAATACAAAAGATAATAAACATCATATCACTTGTGCAAAATTGCTATGCTGCATTATAACAAAATTATCATCTGCTAGTAGCAAACAAACTACAAAAGGGTCAACAATTACCACAATATGTGGTCGCTTTCCAAGTGACAAGGCTTGCTGTACCATGTCAACTCCACCTACAAGCTAAAGTAGATAAAACCTACTATGTTAATTTCTTCAGGATTTGTTAGGGGATAGGGGAAACGCTACATCACCATCTTACTGTACTTACAAAACATCAAAAGAAATAGCTTGGATTTTTTTGAGAAAAAAATGATAATGTCTAGATATTTTGAACTCACAACAGAGCACTTGACTCCAATTCCTGATCCCAAAGCCTCAAACTGCTCACCTATTTGAATTGCCAATTCCCTACATTGAACAGGACGAAGAAGCAAAAGTTGTGGTAAGGAATTTAATAGATGAAGCAACAACTGGAATAAAATTGAGTAATAAAAACCTAGTGGGAGAAAGAACGCATGCGAAAAAAGGACTCTTATGTTCGAGCAAAGACTGGAGAATTGGAAGAGCAAAAGCACCAGTCTTCCCTGAGCCAGTCTGTGCCAAACCAATCAAGTCTCTTCCTGAATAAATAATAAGAAAAAATAAACAAATAAAGCTGATTATACCTTGGCTGAATGCATCAAGTAGGTAGTTACTTAAGCCCCATTACAACCCAACTAATCCTTTAATATTGATTTCCTCTAACCATATAGAACTGCGCAAATATGCATCAACTAAGGTTCAAGTAGGAATTACATAAAACCTCGAATCCAGCAAGAAAACAACACAAGGTGGAAATATAGGTATGGAAATTGACATACCAGAAAATCACTGGCGTGACACTAACTCATTTTGTGTATGAGAATGATTCGTTAACATGTGCAAGTATCAAATTCAAGCAGTAACGTGTGCATAACTGGGATTAATTTCTGCATTAATTCCATAAATAATGTACCTATGAGGTTCAAATGCATAATTAAAGATGGACAAACCAACAAATAAAAAACTTCAATTGCTCTGAAGTTACTGACACTTAACAATCTACTTCCAGTTGGATTAGCAACAAAAAATAACTACAATGAGACAAATTTCATGAAAAGAAAAAAAAAATTACCTTCAAGCGCATAAGGAATTGCCTCAGCTTGGATTTTGGAAGGATTCTTCCAGTTCAAGGTCTCACATGCCTCCACAAGCTCGGCGCATACTCCAAGCTCTGCAAATGTCTTCTCCTGATCTTTTTCCTTAGCTTGCTCCTCCGCCATGGTTGTGAAGCTCGGTAGTAGTAGGGGCAGAGAGAGAGAGAGAGACCCGACGGAGAGGAGAGTTGATGAGAGCGTGCAAAGAGAAGATAGGTGAGCCTGACAGAGATAAAGGAGCGCCGGAGAGGAGAGGTGACTCTGGTGACGGAGCGAGAATAGCGCTGGAGAAGAGCTGCTAGGGTTTCTGGCTAGGGTTTTTGCTATGTGCGATCGTGTGAGATAAGACTAGGCATCCAGGGGTCTGTATCTGGTTTGGAAAGGAGGGTCTACATTTTGTCGTGCCTCCGTCTCCCTTCAAATCTAACCATAGAATAAAATTGAATAAAAAAAATCATAGAATAAAATAAAAGTGATAAGTGATTGATATTTTAGAAATATAATTGAGCACAAAAGAAGTTCTCTTAAAAAAATATGAAGAATTTTCACGTAAAATATATAAAAAAACTAATTGTAATGACATCAAATTAAATTTAAATTGAAATTAAAAAAGTTGATCTCCCAACTTCCGATAATAATATCGAGTTGATGCACTAAACACAAGAGCACAATTATAATTGTTGAATCTTGCTCTCTTACATACAATGGAATGATCTCTCAATCAAAGGTTAAGCAGAGAACTATGGAATGATCTCTCAATCAAATCTTTAGCAAAATTTGTATTAATTTGAGCAAATGAGATTGAATTTTGACAAAGAGTATAGCTAGACTCTCGCTTTTTTCTTCGGAATTAGCGTTGCGAGCCCGGAGTTGTCTTTTTTGGGACACATGAAGATGGGACACACATGGAAGGCTGGGTTTTGCCTACTTTACCTCATGTCAAGTTTGTGCGATCTAAATATTCAAAAAGTTTATATATAAGGGATTTTCAAAATTCTTAGTCTGTATTATTAAATGTGTTTAACTAAATTTTCACATTTGTGTTCATAGAAATTTGAACTTATAATTTCATTAAAGTCATTCTAATTAGCTACTAGAGTTACTAACTCATTTGCAAATGTTAAAATTTCTTCAATTCTTTTTCTAAATATACAAATCTGACAGGCTTGTTATTTGAGTTCATGGTGTTACCAGCATGTCCCAAGAGTTGCTTTCAGAAGGTTCGAATAAGTCAAAACTAGTAATGTTGGTACATCTATTCTTCCAAATCACATTGTTAGGCAATAACGGGGTAGATGCAGGATTTTAAATTTTAATCAATAGGGTGCATTATTCGGATTGCAATAGTTAATCAGGTTCAAATCCAACATTAATCGGATTTTTTTTGCACCGTTAGTTACGGACTTACAAAATCACAGTCCACAGAGGGGGTCAAAAATTCAATCCAAGGGTTAAATTGCGTTTGGACCCAATGATTACTACTATTTTTCAAAATCCAAAAGAGGTGAGCTGACCCTCTAGTTACACATGCATCTGCTAGTGAGGCCAAGGAACTCATGTTCGACGATAAAAGCTTAGAATTAGTAGAAGCTTTAGTTGTAAGGGGACCTTAAGCTTGAAATAAAAAAGAGTCATAAATAATTTTGGTCTAAGAATCTGAACAAGCTCAAGTCATATGAGAAAAAAGATTGTTAAGAAGATGTTAAAGCGCACAAGCTTTTAAGAAGGTCTAACTGTCTAAGAAGGCATAATTGTATGAGTGCTGAATATGTAATTGAACTGGAACTCATATTGGGTCGTACGAGCCCAAAAAGAACTAAGCCCACCACTACAACATGATGGTTCCATACATTTAAAATTTTCTTGCTTAATTTTTTTTCCAATCAATTTCAAATTTTGAAGTAGAAAACAACAAAGATATACGATCAAATATTACATAAATTCAAAATTCGAAGTAAGCCAAGCCTACTTTCCTCAAATATTACATAAAATACAGATCTTAGTTAGTTACTATTTGTTTATTATATAAATAGTTACATCATCCACAGTACCAATATTCCGAATCGCCGACCTAATGCGGAGCCTCCTATTCGGCCAGTTTCCGGAAACAGATCCCCACAATCAAACCATGACCAATTTATTATCATTGGGAAAATGAACCTGTAGAAAATCTGATATCTGAACCACCTGGCTGCTCCTGACCACCACTCTTTGCCGGAACCGCCGCTGTGTTGCACTCTACCCGAGTACCATGAACACGCAAGTTATTTTCACATACCTTTAATCTTGTGTATTTTCACACTTTTAGTTATAAATTCTCATGATCACACTCACACACACGTTCATGTTCATGGTATGTCAATTTTATGATGAATGATTATATCGAATGAGGAAAATTTAATTTATGCAAGTTATCGAGTTTAAAAAATTACTTCTACGCCTCCTTCAGCCAATGTTGGCCACGAGGAGTCTGACTTAGACAACGCGCAAGGATCACAGCATCTTCTAGCGCAGAGCATCCTCCCTGGCATGCTTCAGGTGTCATCGGGTGCATCGCGTCGCCGGCAACAGTGATGTTAGTGCTGTGGAGCCGGCCTAGAGCAATGTTCCATGGGGCGGGAACGTGGAAGACAAGCGGGACCCATGTCAAAGTCGAGAGGTTTGTGTTTCTTACAACAGTTAGGAAGTCTGAAGGGAAATCCTTGGTTATGTTTGTGGCCACTTCGTCGAGTATTAGCTCGGGGCTTGATGGCATGTACCTGTCTGCAACTTAGTTTTTACTTTTTAATATGTAATTTATTTAGAATAAAGTTTTCTTTTGAGGAATTAATATTTGTGTAAATAGTTATAAATATAACCCTAAAAAAAGATTGAAATTATACTTTAGCAATTGACCATGACTGATATAGGTGCAGGGACTTCAATAAAACAATCATGTAAAAAAAAACTGAATTAAAGAAATTGTAAAAAGGCAAATGATTAATGAGATATTAATTTGGGTGCCTGAGATGGAGAGCAATTGACCATGACTTATATAGGTGCAGGGACTTCAATGAAACAATCATGTAAAAAAAAAACTGAATTAAAGAAATTGTAAAAAGGCAAATGATTAATGAGATATTAATTTGGTTGCCTGAGAAGGAAGCTTTCTCAAATAGGGACTAATGAAATTCATTGGAATTCAGAGGGACCAATACAGCCCGAAGGTCTCCGAGTAAGTAATGCCTCGATTCCATTTTGAATCCATGGTCTTCTGGAAATACTGACAGGCCGCATAACGCTGACCGACCAGCTCTCATTGGTTCTGACAAACCCATCCATTGGGCTACCACTGAGTCATGAGTGGACTCCATCGCAACCGATTACTACAATACTACCTAGGAATTTTGAATCATATATAGTTAACTGGAGATCACCCAAAGATAATCATATCGTAACTTTCATTGTTTGAGATGGCTTTAATTAGTAGTGTTAACTTCAGACTTTTAAAAAACATGGTTCTAACCGTTTTAACTTGAAATTTTTTTTGACGTTAAATCCGTTTAAACAGGCCATTAGATCCCGTAAAAAGACTCCGTTAAAACTGTGTAACCGTTAATTGTAATGCCTTATAGTTAAGAACCGTTAAATAATTTTTAAAAGCTTGGTTAACTTACATACCTTTGTTTTAATAATAGTACCATCTTCCAAATGTAAGAAGGCAGCTTTGGAGAAATCTTCTAATGTCTCACAATGAATGGAGATCAGCTTAGAAGAGGACCTAATTGTATCTGGTGATAGTCCTTCTTGTTGGCTAGAGGTGGCAGAATCCGATCCGATCCGACAAACCCGTCCGACCCGGTCCGACCTGAATCCGACCCGACCTGATATTTTGATAAAGTCAAACTACCCGAATCCGACACAAGCCGACCTGGGATGATCCGTAACCCGATACGAAGTGACACATGAGCGACCTGAGCCCGACCCGACCCGACGCGAGACGACTCGTAACCCGAGATGGCGCGACACATGAGGACCCGACCAGACCCGAGATGATCCGTAACCCGAGATGGAGCGACACATGATGATCCAAACCCGACCCGACCCGACTTGACCTGATACAACTTGTAAATTGATCTAATCCTATCTTGTCAACATCATAATTTAATTTTACTAACAAATTAACAACAGAGAAAGTCAAGATTTACTTGTACAATTCAATAACGCGATCCGATCTTGTCCGATTGAACTTAAAACTCAAAATAATACTTGAAAGTTGTCGGTGCAACCCGACCCGGTCTCGCCCGACCCAACCAAAGACCCGAAAGTTGTCGATGCAGCCCGACCTGAAACCCGACTGGGTCTCGCCCGACCCGACCCGTCACCCGAAAAAGATCGACGCAACCCGACCTGACCTCGCCCGACTCGACCCACGACCCGAAAGTTGTCGACGCAACCCGACCCGAAATCCGACCCGACCTCACCCGACCCGATCCCAACCCGACTATTATAAACGGTCAAACTAACCCGATCCAACCCGACCCGACCCGGCCCGAACCCGCCCGACCGATCCGACTTGCCACCTCTATTGTTGGCCTATAGCCTTTGTTACAATATTTTAGTGGAAGAGAAAGAAAGAGAAAATAGCTGAAAATATTTCTTTTATATTACAACTACACAATACAATTTTGTTTCTTTGCTCACTTGCACTTACAAATGACAACATCTCTATTTATAGGCTATAAAGTACCTCTTAGTTTTTCTATGACTTAAATGACATTAACTATAACATAAATTATTGCACCTCACAACATGACCCTTCAAATTCTAACCCTACAAATTCTAACCCTTTAAATTCTAAACAATTAATTAACATAGAGACTAACAAAACATTAATTTCAACACTCCCGCTTAATGTTTTTGTCTATCATCTCCAAAAATCTTCTAACATATGCAAATTTGTTGTTTCTTCAATTGTGTTGGTGGTGTTTCTACAATCCCTTCATTTTTGTTTGTATCTTCATTCTCGATAATTTTTTGATACTTGCTACTTGTCATTCTTCATGACTTACCTTCGTATCTTCATTATATTTTTTATAACTCACAGCGATTCATAATGTCATCATTCCACATCATTCTTGTTAGCATACATCTGTAGTCATTTCTTGCTTGCAAAATTAGTTGTGGTTTCATCCCCTTCTCAAATTGCCTGACTTTTCAAGTCATGTACATGCGAGTTTCATACTCACACCGCGATTTCTTACCGCGTCTGCTCATGTGGCTCCTCACCACATCTTCTCATGGTCTTCATCTTTTTTTCTCTCGACACTTGTGTCACTGACCTTTTATCCAGCAACCATCTCTTGTGTCATAGACTTTTCTTTTTGTGAGTCATTACTCACATCGGTTTCACTTACCGATAAATTCTTTCAAGCCCATGGATAGAGACTTCACCACACTTTTGTAACACTCGCTGCTTGATATATTTCTCTCATCATTGTCAAATTTTTTTTCTTCTCCTCTTTTAATATCACTATTACTCAAAAATATACATCCAATATTTTCTAGAAATAATCATCCAGAAACAGTTCTCAATTTTTTCACATTTTTAAAAGCTATTTTTCAACAACACCACAAAAAAATCCTTTCTTTTCCTCATCTCTTTTTTTCCAACAAAGCTCAACCCACTATATTTTTCTATTAACCTGACACTTTCTTTTCTCACAAAAACCAAAATAGGGGATTCGATTTTTTTCACTTTTTTGACACAATTTTTAACAACTCAAATAACTCATATACTAAACCAAGCTGAAAATAACATAACACTTAACTTCTTTTAAAAACAAACACCGAGACTCACCATATTTTTTTCCCTTCTCTCTTCTTCTCTCTTTTTTCTTCTTTTTTTCTTCGCCATAATCGGGCTCTCTTAATCAACTGACGCTCTGATACTACTTATGTTGGCCTATGGCCTTTGTTACAATATTTTAGTGAAAGAGAAAGAAAGAGAAAAGAGTAGAAAATATTTCTTCTATATCACAACTACACAACACAATTTTGTTTCTTTGCTCACTTGCACTTACAAATGACAACCTCTCTATTTATAAGCTATAAAGTGCCTCTTAGTTTTTCTATGACTTAAATGACATTAACTATAACATAAATTATTGCACCTCACAACATGATCCTTCAAATTCTAGCCCTTCAAATTCTAAACAATTAATTAACATAGAAACGACAAAACATTAATTTCAACACTTCTGCCAACGCCTGGAGCAAAGCCTTTTTGTGCACCATTCTCGCTGCCACATTCTCCCTTTTTTAAACAATGTACATGTAAAACATATTAATTACATACTTATTCGGAGACCCTTTTCAAATGAACGAAAATGTTTTTTGCAGTTTTCAGTTCATGCATGATTTTTACCGGCTTTTTAGTATGAGGCTACAATCCATTATGACTGTTATATATATAAGAGTACATACCATACATTATTTGTAAATTGTAAAATTGATTCTATGAGTTTACTGGTAACAAAAGCTATGGCAAGTAAATTCACCTGTCTTTTGGTTTAGCAAACTCCTTAGTATACCCTGTTTCCAAGTCTGTAACAAGCTTCCTAATACAAAACCATGCCAAAATTGCATTCCACATACTAAGCATATATGAGTATAGTAAAAAAAATAAGCATATATGAGTTAAAAAATATCATTTGTATGAAATCAAATATCTCTTTCAGAAAATGTACTTCGTTGGGTGGTATACAGAGGTGAGTTTGTGATAAACTCCAACAGCTCGCAGTGCAAACCATGCATTCGGACAGAGAGCGAGTGCGCATCCACTTGCTTGAAGCTGCGGGTGTCACACTTTAGAAATAATAACTAGCTTAACGGTGTTAATTCCGTCACGAATACTTGATTACAAGTACACGAAATACTTAATTAATTACTAAGAAATAGATATTTAGATTTACTTATTATACTTAATTTTAAGAAAAAACACACACATTTAACATACGATACATGAACATCCAACAAATATATATTTATATAACCCAGGGTCTGTACAAAACTTTACAACGGAAGCTGAAAGAAAATAAAATACATATAGGAGAGGACGATCCCATCAAAGAACGTGGGAACGACCTCACTAACCTACTACAAACTACTCCTAACAAAAGAAAGTAAAATAAACAATGATCTGATCAACAAAACGGAGGACGCCTGGATACACCATCCTAACGCTCTCCTCTACACATCAGGTGACTCCTGCTCCGTACCTGGACCCCACAACCACCGTGGAACGTGGGTAATTTATAAAATTACTTAGTGTGGATTAAGGTCCAGTCTTTGGGATTATATCCGATTCAAGGTTGGACCATTCACATTTACTGAGATCACTAAAATTAAATTACTACACCTAAATGTGTATTAGTCAACCATTTCACATTTTAATAGATGAGTCTATCCAAAAGACGATACGAGAAAGAAACCCAAAAAGAATAATATGAGGAATAATAGCATATGTAGATAGTAAGGTGATCAATATCAAGTCTCCCAGACAAAGAATCGATTTGTCAAACTAGAAACCCCGGTGTAGGACTTCAGGATTCGCCCCCTATAGACGGGTCGTAATCACAAGCCTAAGGGTATTGTTAGGCGGGTCCCAGATTAACCACATGCCCAATGTAATCGTTGGACGGGTCTCAAATCAACCACGGTCCAACTAAACTCTGAGTTTCCAGAACGAAACGCCCTGGTAAGAATAGAGCAGCTACAAAAAGCACACGCTCGATCAATAAGCGAACCGAGAAGCCTACCCTCACAAAAAGAGAAATTAATAAATAAAGCTCTCGATCTCAGCCGTCATACGAAAATAAGGAACCAACTACCTGTTTGAATAATAATAAAAATGAAAACTCCCTGTACTAGTTAAAGCCAAGGGTAGGTCCAGATTTCTTCGTTACTCACTAGGAGTTAATAGGGGAACCCCATCGAATATTTAGAGATCTCAAATATCGGCTAATAGAAATATATAAAGAACTGAATAGCTCCAATACTTCACATATGACACGCATACTCTAAACTGAGAAACCGAACCTTAATCATTCAAAGAGAAAGTATTATAATACATATACTAATAAGGATCTTTGAAAATGAAACTCTTGAACTGACACTACGAGCCATCAAGTGATGGTCACGTTTGATGAGAATCAGCCGAATGTCTATGAAGACATCCCGTCGGGAGAATCCCACAGGCGTTTAGCTTGCGTACGTAATCTGCCTGTCACGATGCCCTCACGCCACACATCCAGCTGGTGATCACCAGCCCGACTCTCATCACTCCCAACGAGAATACATATAATATTTTATTCGCAGCCGGATATCAGTTTACTAACTTCCTATTTGACGTTAGGATTTATCAGTCTAGTGTGTTGTAAAGTTCTTTAACTTATGAAATCATACAAAAATAAAATCTAGACGTTGAGACGTCCTTGATGCTCCTAAGATAATATCATTGTTATGTTTACTTAGTCAAATCTCGGTGCAGTGTCCTGTATGCACTGAGGATGTGAGTATTCTATTCCTACAACTTTCTATTTCTTTACTTAGTGCTTATTTTTAATTTATTTATTTAAGAAATATCTCAAATTATGTGTTTGATAATGTTCTGATATAACTATGTCGTTAAGACAATATCCTATAGAATCAACAATAAAGAAATAGCACGAAGCAAGCATGTTATAAATTCAACCACTTTTAGTTGTGCACTTTTATTATTAAACTAACAAAAGAAGAAATAAAAATAGTTAATTAGATATTAACTAATATGTGTGTATTTATATTATTTATGTGTTTATAGTGAAATTGATCAATATATGTTATTGTGTCTAAGTATTTACTTTAGTCATAATTATGTGTATATTATACGTATTGTATTTTAAATGTTACTTATATATTTATACGTATTGTTTTTAATGTTGCTTAGTCAGTTTATTATATGCGGTGTGTTCCATATGCAGTTAGATGTATCATGAGTGAGACGTGATATAGAAAATTGATCAATATATAGTATTATATATATAATTATACTTAGTCATATTAAGCGAGTGCATGTTTTGTTTTAGATATAGAGGAATTGATCAAGATATGTAAACATACATTTACTTTTACTTAGTTCAATGTTGTTGGTGTGTGCGATATTTTATTAATATATTTAATGTGTTTTATAATTAATTAATCGTATTATTATAAATATTTAATTAATTTAATCGTCGCGTTTAATTGTAAGTCAAAGTCATTATGTCAGATACGATGTCGTACCTAAACAATTATTCTACCATATAGCTATGTCGTATATTATTCGTTATATTGTTTTGTGCTAAATATAGTATAGAAAAATATATAGAAATACAAATGGGTTAAGTTTATTTTATTAATTGTTTGTGTTAATCTGAGTGGGATCAGAAGTTCGTACTCGTGTGTCATAGCGAAGCTCGTGCTGCACGAACTTATGGTCGTCATTTCCCAATTATACCTTTCTCGGTTCTTTTTATTCGGGTCCTTTTTATTCGGATATATTACAACTGTTAGATTCAAAATGGGCCGAGCCACTATTTTGTAGCACTTATTTATATACCAATCTAGGCCCAAATAGAGCCCAAGCCCAAAATAAATCTAAAGTTATAATATTTTATCTATTCCTTTAAATTTAATTCGACAGGGACCAAAGGCCCATTGCTATTTAATTTCCAGCAAGGATTTAATGGGCCTGCAGGGCCCAACGGCCCTATATTTTTCATTTATCTCATTTAACTTTATTTTGTCATAGGATCGTTTAGTAATGTAAGTTTAGAGATGACCTAAAGGCCCATCGAATCTCACTGGGCCCAGGCATTACTATGGGCCCAACTCACTCACGCTGCACAACAATGAAAGAACAGCAGCAATAGGAATCAACCCAAAACACAGTAAGGCCCATCGACCCAGAAGGACACCAGTGTTGGTATTAGCCCTATCGGCACTAGTACAGGTTAGTAAGCACAAGGGTAGACTGGTACATGTCAAGCTTATCAGTTTTCCACTACTAGCAAATCAGACAACAACGATCAAAACAATGCAACAAGGGTTGCTGACTTCAACGACCCAAAATGGTTCAAGGGTAGCAATTCAGGTTGTGTCAGAGGCTCGACAGCCATGTGAGACAATGGTTAAACAAATTTTTCGGTAAATGTTCACAGCCAACCAATTTTTCCCCCAAATAAATAACAGTATAGGTGTCAGAATTCTCGAGAGTCAAGCAACCGAACAAATCTGACCTCAGTATTAATACAACCCAAGGTACCCAAACAACAACCACAACATACAACAACAATTGCAAGTTCAAAGGAAGAATAAAAACATCACATGCATGTACACAAAGAGGAACGATCAGAAGAATAAGGGTAGAGATGAGTATAAGGTTCCGTTGTTACCAGAAAGATGACAGACGGGATAACAACAGTCAAGGCAGCACCTTCCACCACCTGCCTCCCACGCTCCCCTTCCTTTCATCTTTTTAACAGATCATAGATCAAATTCGAGTCCCTAGACTCCCAACATCCTCCTTGGAGATTTTGAGTGGGGTTTGGGTGTTTCAGTAGCTCCGATGGAGTATCCAAGTGTGTGGCAACTCGCTGCAGAGGTGGTTCTATCCTCCCTAGACTCGTTACATAAAGATTGCTTGTTCCTTATGGCTTGAAAGGAGTTTTGAAGTCTATTGTGATGAGATTTGAGTGGCTAATCGTGTTGCAAGTGAGGTTTGGACTTAACTTGAGTCGTACTAACTCGTTGCGCAAGATGAAAGTTTATAAACAAAATTTTACATAATTGAATTAGTTTATTAATTGATAGAAATTTGAAATTTGAGTATGTATTTGAATATCAATTGCTTATTTGATATGTTTTGTATATATATGTGTGTCGCACATATAATTTATTTTCAGTTACATTTAAGATTTTATTTTGCTACTTTGTGTTTTTAAATTAAGTATTTAGTTGCTAAGAAAGAGAGAAAAAAATGTTTTAAATTCTGCGTATATATTTTTTTTTTTTGCTAATTTTGAGTTAATATCTTCGTTAACTATTAAATTTTGTCATTTACCCGACAATTATTTATTAAAATAATTATCAAAATGAGTGGGTTTTACAGATAATCAGAGGTTTTAGCCTTTTGTCTCCATGGGGGCTTGTTTTGGAATATAGTGGCCCAAGGAGAGTTCCCAGATTAGGAATGTAGCTTCTTGCATAGTTTAGTATTCCTAGCCAGGATCTAAGCCCAGCTTTCTCCTTCATCTTTTCATTGTCGAACAGAACTATTTTCTTGATTATATGGGGCTGAAGTTTGATCTTACTTTCACCAATTACTGCCCCAAGAAATTCAATCTCCTTTACTGCGATCTTCATCTTAGTAGGAGATAGCACCAAACCCCTTTTTCGCATATCGCTAGCATCTTCTCCAAGTGTTTGGCATGTTGTTCTTCGGTTTCGGAAAAAATGAGGATATCATCAATATAAACTGCTATGAAATCTTCAGTACCTCTGAAGCAATTGTCCATCTTTCTCTGGAAAATTGCTGGTGCGTTTTTTAGACCAAATGGCATGACTAGCCATTCATAGAGTCCTCCAGGTACCACAAACGTCGTCCAGGATATTGACTCTGGATCCATGGCAACTTGATGAAATTCGCTTTTTAGGTCGAATTTCGAGAATATTTTGCTATTGGCGATCTTCTTCAAAATGGTGTTAATGCCTGACAGACTGTACTGGTCTTTATGTGTGTTATCATTGAGGGTGCGGTAATTAAAGACCATCCGCTCCTTCCCTCTGACTTCTTTCTTTGTAACCGGGTCTATGGTTGTACCCGAATTTACCATTATAGCCATGGTTCTATGCCTGCTTGTGCTGGGTTGGATTACTCCATTTTCAGCAATGCTTGCACATGTCTTTCAAACTGCTCCTTCATGGCTGGTGTAACATGCTTTAGTGGCTTGTCTTGAATTGTAATGTCTGGGTTTATGATATCTAGCTTGCATGTTACCTGGTTTCTCGTCCAATGCTTGACGGGATCTTCGCCAATGAATCCTTGCTCCTTCAGTCTGTTGAGCAAGTTTTTGAATCTGTTTTTGAACCATGGTGATTCATCACCACAGTTGTATGCAACAACCTCTTTGACCTCAATATACTCCAATTCTGAGAGGTCTAGTTCTTCAACTGCTGCCTGTGTGATCATCTCAGCGTCGACTTTGGTAGCTATTGTGGTTACATTCTTATAGAAAATAACCATTTGACCTTCAATTCTGAGCCCACCTTGCATAGCCCTAATAAAATTGCATCCAATTAGCATTTGAACGCCTCCTTCTTTGCCCCATTGGAAATACATATGTGAACGAAATTCTGAATTTATTTTCTTCGATCGACATCTGCCCATTTTTTAACTTCAGGTTGGCTATTTGCTGAGAATTTACCCCATTAATTTGAATAGGGTATGCACTTGGTTCTAGTGCTTCCGGGGGTATGAATTTCTGGTTTATGCAACAAACCGTCGCGCCAGTATCAAGGATTGCTTGAACTTTGAAATTCTTTACCCTTGGAATTTCCATCTACAGTTCGATGTTATAGAGTCTGTTGATAACTCTTATTCCTCTTCTTGGGTCTAGTACTGCAGTGTTAATCTCATCATCTGAGAGTTTGTTGGCCATTTCTTTGATTATCAGGTTTTGGTTTGGGTTGGCCTTCTTCAGAAATGGATTTGGAATTGGAATCTCTAGAAACTCCTCCTCGTCACTGTCTGGCTCTATCTTCATTCCATCCCCCACCACCTTCTGTTTGCCTTTTATCTTCATTCTAGCCATGTCTGCAACTAGCTCATTTTCCAAAAATTGATCCTTCAATCTCGCGTTTTCGGCTAGGAGATACTGGATATAGCTTAAAAGTTCATTGATAAGCTCATCCTTGCTATCATAAGGGCTCAGGTTCTGTGTTCTTATCATGATCTTTCTTCCTAACACGAACCTGGAACACATGGAACACACAGTCATCTTGCATTTTGCACAGTGCGCCCTCATTTTGCTGTTTGTTGTCTCTAAACAGCAATTACATCTTTCGCAACCTCGTGGTATTTCACCATTATCCTCCCATGAATGTCCACAATTTTTCATTTCAGTAGGCAAGTTTGGTTGCTTTCGCCATGATGATGTTTCTTCTTGGAGCATGAAAATTGATTCAAACGGGGTGTCTCCAAGTTCCATGATAACTGTCCTTGCATTGCCAACCTCACCCTCCGAAAGTGAGCATATAGCGTCACTATCCGGTTCGTTTTGGTCAACAGACAAGATATCCCAATCATCATCTAAGTCAAGGTTTTCGACAATTGCAGCCCTTGCAATGTTTCCTTATTTCCTTCTACAGTCTCTGGGGAAGTGACCTTCTTCACCACAAATGAAGCATTTGCACTTTCTCACCTTATCCGCGTTCTTTCTTTTGAATACTCTTATATGAGATTCATGTGGTTTTCCGCGATAGGTTTTTGCTTTTCTAATCCCATACTTCTTATTTTTCTGGTAATAACATGGAATTGAGATTTTGCTACAAAAAGATAGGTCTTTCAAACTTCTTTGTAGCGCTGCTCTCTTGCATGATTCTGCCAGGTACTGGTATGAAAAGTTGATTCTCGGCAGTACTCCGACAATGCTCCCTGCGATTTTTTTTCTCTCGGTAATGCTGCCAATAATTGTAACATTTCGAGTTCATCATCATCTTCATCTTCATCCTGCGATTCGTGCCAGTCACAGAACATCATCAAGGATGATTCTTCTTCTAGGATTTCTTCATCAACTTTGCCTACTGTTGCCTCTTCTAGTGGTGCGGTTGATGAATATCCACCAAATCTCACTGTTAAGGACCCATCAGTTCTGGTCCTTATTCTTGCTGTCTGAGGATTTTGTACGGTTGGTGTTGTTGCTAGCCGTATGATCCATTGTCTACCCCTTAATTCCTCAGTTGATCTCACTATTTCTACATTGCCATAGGGAGGATTAAGGGGTATGGCAATGGATCCATTGTCTACCCCTATACACAAGCCACTCATAGGGAGGATTTTGTACGGTTGGTGCTGTTGCTGGTCGTATGATCCATCTACCACAAGTACCCTCTCAACAGAGTAATGTTGATATACTCTGTGATTTCTTTCAGACCATCCAGCTTGGTATAGGGTTTCAGCTGGAACCTGTTGAGCCCTTCTGTATTGAGAAAGGTTGAGCTCAGCGTCAGGGTTTAACTATGATTCGAGGCTTCTCCTGTAACGCCTCCTGCCTGGTATTCTTCTTTGTGCTTCATGAGCTAGGCAACTACTCAGTCTGTAGCCCCTTATCTGGTCTTCTATTGTCGGATTTTGGTTAGAGTCTCCAGATATGATTGGTCTGCTCACAGTTTCGGTTCTTGTTTGGCTCATTTTTTTTTTTTGACTGAGTCAAATATTTCTTTTGGGTTTTTGAACACAAAGAATTGGCATGTTGGTTTCTTGATTCTCTTCACACTCGGTTCACCAAGGCTGAGTTTTTGTAAGCCCTTCTGGATTTCGTCTATGGATTGTGTGAGGTTTTCTGTATCAGGCACTTTGGTTTTCGCTGCCTCTAGCCTTCTGACTGCGGTTTTACAGTCTTCAAGGTCTTCTTTGATTTTGACCAGTAGTTGGATTATTGTGTTATTCTGCTTGATCAATGCTGTTGTGGCTCCTTTCGCGAATTCGGCTGGTTTTAGAAAGTCGTTTGTGGGTTCTTCAATTGTCTCGGTTGCCTTTAGAGCTTCTTGATAGATTGAACTTCTAGCGATATTACGCCAGTCGTTCATAAGAAGTTTCTAACTCGGCTGAGATTCGGCTTCGGTTTCTCGTAAAAATTATTTAAAAATATCTTGAGAATTTGCTCAAATGTTTTAACTTAATGAACTCTTAAGAAATCTGGTTAAGATGGTATACTGACTCTCAGTTTTCAAGCTTTCTAGGTCCACGGTTCAGGATTGGTCATGTTTTAGTACTTGTTCAAAAATACGAATCTTAAAGCAAGGGTTACACATCTAATGGTTCAGTTTTTCCAGTGCCAAAAGTACTTTGGCATCATAGTGCACCATAGCATTTCTCATATATATATATATATATATATATATATATATATGAGTTGTGCTAACATACTTTATAAAGCACCAAGATTCATATATTTTAGGCTAGTATCTCGAGATACAAAATGAAAACTGTCGATCAAGATCGTTGAAAATATTCTCCATATTAACATCTATTTAGAGACCAAATTTTACATTTTTTGGATTTTTTTACTATTTTATCGGATAGGTAGAAAATTCGTTAATCTAACGATTTACAGACCTCCAAATTAACCAACTTTCCACCCATCCGAAAAAATAGTAAAAAAATTTCAAAAAATGTAAAATTTGGTCTCCAAATTGATGTTAGTATGGAGAATATTTTCAACGATTTTGATCGGCTGTTTGCACTTTGTATCTCGAGATACGAGCCTAAAGTATATGAATGTTGATGCTTTATAAAGTACTAGTAAGCGTGCCCGTGCACAGCAACAGAGAATGTTATGTAACAGAATATAATACTTATTAAGGAAAAGATATGGAAAAATGAAGAAAATCTTAATTGCTCAATGATGTCTAATGATAAATAATAAGTATTTATTTTGGATTTAATTAAAAAAGCATAATAAATGAATAAACGAATAAATGACGGCGTAGAGTGACATCATACGACGAAGCAGTGTCATGCAAATTGCAGCGGTGTCATATGACTTGGAGCATTAAGTATGAAGCAACAGAGCGGCGTGCAGCGACAGAGCGACGTCTTGCGGCCTGCAGCAGCGTCATTGAGCATCATGCGGCCTACAACAGCGTCATGCAATGTCATGCGACGTGAGGCGTAAAGCACCGTAGCGACGTCGTTTGGCGTGCAACGACGGAGCGGTGTCATGCGGATTCCAACAACGTCGTGAGTCTTTTTTCGTGAAGCTTGAAGCGGCGGAGCAGCGTCATGCGGTTAGCAACAGCGTCAAGTGGTGTCATGCGGCATGCATCGGCGTCATGCGGCATCAACGTCATGCGACGTGCATCAACGTCATGCGACCTGCAACGGTTTGGAGTATGATTGTGTGAAGCGTGAAGCGTGAAGCGTGAAGCGGCAGAGCGGCAGCGGCGCATCATCATGCGGCCTACAATAGAGACATGCAGCTTAGAGGAGTGTCCTGCGATGTTCGACATAAAGCGGCAAAGTGGCATCGCGCGACATCATGCAGCTTGGAGCGTGAAGCGTGAAGCAGCCTGCAACGACGTCATGCGACGTGAGGCTTGCAGCGACAATGCGGCGACGTGAGGCGTACAACGATGAAGCGGCGTTGTGCAGTGTCAGGCGACGTTGAGGGGCAAAGCGACATAGTGCAACGTCTGGCGGCGTAGAGCGGCGTCGTGCGACGTGAGGCATGCATCGACAGAGCGACGTTGTGCGGCTTGGAGCGTGAAGTGGGTAGCCACGGAGCGGCGTCACGAAACCGGATGGTGATGTGGTTGTTGCTTCCTGTAGTCATGTGCTGACTTTGAACTTGTTTAGTTTCATGTACCCTCAACAGATTTGCTCATGAACAATCTCGATGGATAGAGGAGGTGACCCTCTCTCTAACAAGCCCTTATGGTTGTTGCGCGTCACAACAGTTTAACCCGAGAAAACACACTGATTTAGCTACTTGATACACAATTCTTGGAACTTGGCCAATTTTCAGAAGATAAGCACTAATATTTTCTGGTTGTTAACTTTGGATCTGATTATTTTCTTTTTCTTTAAGCGAATTTGATCGAATTTGGTCTCATTGGATAGATGAAGTGATGCTCTCTCTAACGAGCCCTTACGCATGTTGTGTGTACAACAATATAGCTCATAGAACGCACATATTTAGCTACTTGATAACACAATCCTGGGTACTTAGCCAATTTTCAGAAGGTATGCACTAATTTTTTCTGGTTGCTAATTTTGAATCTGATTATTTTCGCTTTCTTTAAGCGGATTTACTCCAATTTGGTCTCGTTGGATAGAAGAGGTGATGCTCTCTTTGACGCTCTCTTACGCCAATTGTGCGTCTTAACGATTTGGCCTAGAGATACACCAGATTTTGATAGTCATACTTTGCTTCTTTGTCTCACAACTAAGAACATAAAAAAGTTAAAATAAAAGTTTACCCAATCATATAAAATATTGAATCCATAGTTCACGTAAACACTAAAATGTTTCTAACATGCTCGTGCTCAGCAACAACATATTATGTAATGGAAAATAAAATTTGCTAACGTATGAAATATTTTTTCCAAAACAAAAGAATAGAAAAAATAAATGTTTTGAATGAATGAAATCAAAAGAGACTGTTTATGAATTTAGAAATAAAATAGTAAATTTGTATAGAGAAAAACATTTTCAATCAAATGTGGTTGGGAAATAAATCTAATATAAACCTCTTACTACAACATTCCCTTAATGTGGTGCGTATCTTATTCCACAAATTAGACTACATGCTGAAATTTTGGGCTAAAAGGTTTAGTTCTTTTTGCCTATAATAGAGAACATATTTCCATCCGTCATAAATCTAAGACGTAAAACATGAAAGCAAAGAAGTTCAAGTTTTCTTGTTTTTAATTTGTTGGATTGGATTTTTGTATCCGAAAGTTTTTCCTTCTCGTTTGATTGTGGATATGTATACCTATTTCTCTTTGTTTTTCCTTTGAAGCAGATTGGATGTTTGATAAGAACATATTTTTCTTTTGTTCGTTGCTCTTAAATACATTTGTAGCTGTATAATTTTCATTTGTCATCAAGAGCGACAATGAACAATTGAAATTGATAATACAAAGAAATATTTGAATATGTATCATAATTAATGTATGTAGTATGATTTTATTTCTTATGCTTTATTATTCGTAGTTTTGCCAGCAAATGACAACGAATAAAAAAAGAGAGAATCAAAATTACATGAATTGCCATTTACACCCCTCACTTGTGTAATTGGTGCAAGTATACAAATTACATGAATTACAAAAGGTTTGCGAAAATTATAGGTAAAATGATTAGTACAAAATTCAAATAAGAATCAAAATTAAATAACCAATGACATGTAAAATTATATAGCATTTATTTATCCAATACAACTGAAATTAAATAAAGCAAACGATACCTGGTACCAGTAAACAAACAAACAAATCAAAATCTGAATCACTTAAAACTTTAGTTGCTATAATTACCATAAAAATATAACTCATTATTTGAAATCAAACAAGCACACAAAAAATATGAAAGCACAAAATTGTCATAAATACATATACTACCCTTTGAAGGTTCCCACAGTTGTCCTTTTCATAACTTCCATTGTTACGAATATAACAAAATTATATTATTCTGATAATCTTGAGCAGAGTCGGAAAGCAAGCCTGATGCACAAAGTCTAACCATGCCGCATTGAGCTTCCAAACTTGCATACTATTTACAAAGTCCCACAAACATTAGTTAGTTATAAGAAAACAAACACAATAGAAGTGAGTTGGGTTGAGCTGAGCTGTGCAACTTTGTTGCAGCTTCTTCTTTGCAAACATACTGTATTTTCATTAATTCTTTTGTTCCCCACTAATACAGTATGGAGATAATATTATTCATACAATTAAACAAATAAGCCTCTAAAAGGGCCAATTCTTGTCAAACTGATACCAGTGCATACTATACGTAAAGTATACAAGTACTGAGGTGAAGAGCACACTAAGAACCAAATAAAAACAATCAAGCATTAAAACCACAACCAACACTGAATAGTTGAATTAACTTGGAAATTTCTGTCAAGTTTACAAGTCAACTCATTTTGCCACAACAAGCTCAAAGTGTTTACAGTTATGTGCATTAAGCTCCCACACCACCACACGAAGCAATTAGTGTCAACTTACCTTATCTAAACAGACACATATGATACTTGGGAAGATAAAATCTAAAGAGGATAAAGAAACAATGATAGAGACCTTACCAAACTGGACAAGCACTTGAATGGCTAGCTCAGGGCTTAGTGTACCATTTCATACCACCACTAAGAAATTGCAATACCACCATTGTCGCAATAGTAAATGTTCCGAAATTGAAGGACAAAATTTGAATGTGCACAGAAATTGCAACTTTCAATCTGAAATAAAGATGCCATGATTTATACAAAGGTAGAACACAATAATACAAGTACCAAGTATGCACCTGAACATGCATGGCAATGGGGGAAGAATCATGCAATTGTGGTCACTTTCAGCAGCTGATTGTGATGATGCTTTCAATTTAGTCACTTCACTTTCTAAAACCTTTCAGTAAGCTATAAAAAGTAAGGGGAATATTTCATTCTTAGTTTTTAACAAGCATTTACCAAAGCTTGCACTTGGCAAAAATATTAGTTAAAGAGTTTTAAGAAATCTTGGGAGATATCATTAAATCATCTGGGAGAATCTTTTTTTTATCCTTAACAGTTACCAAATTAAGAACTCAAATAGAAAGCATAAAACTACATCCAACCCCACGTGACACACAAGTAATGCAAAGTGAGTTAAAAACAAAAAAAGAAGAAGAAGGAATCCAACAAAATAACAGTTGCATGATAAAGTATTTAGGTGATAGAAAATTAACCTAATAAGAGGTTAATGCACAGTAAAATTTGTATTGATTTCCTAGTTTCTTCAATCTCTAACGAAAATCTATATGACCTGAAATCGTATTAGGTTTTTTATTTCTAAAAAATCACATCAATTTCAACATAATGGAATTACAAGAGAAAAGAGAAAAAAGATCTAACCCTTGCGATAAAGAGATAGTCAGCATAAAACTGATGCTTTGTGACTGGAGATAGCAACTTGGTGCGGAATGTAACCTATCGTTGTGGCCATCTTGGCGACTCAGCACCGAATCAAGGTAAGGCGAAGCCATCATGTGGTGTTGCACTGTTGTGAAAAAGATAGTGTTGTACGGAGGATGCGAAGAGGGAAGCAAAGAAAGAGAGCAAAGTTTGAGATTATAGTGCCTAAACTCGCACAAGCTAAGTATAGAAGGTAACAGTTTTAGGAACTACATATTCATTTCACAAATTATGTTCTCAAAGACATCTGGAATCAGATTATGACGTGTAAAAGCACCTGGATCCTTTTACCAGTTATACATGGATCTGAGATTTGCAAACTCTTCAGAAAAATATAACACACAACATATTTACATTGCTAACAATAAAAAAGACAATTTCTTTTCCAATATGATCAATCTAAAATAGACAGTGATTATCGATAAGAACAATGAAAGAGTACAACTATGCTATGCAGTTTGGTTGTATTAGTTAAGCCAAGACTCAAAAAGACTAAGGCATATTCATCAGTAGTTAACATAGCACTTTTCAATTTCTCAATTGCAGTACCAAAAATAAAACAACACAAATTGAAACCCAGAGAAAATGTCTCATTAGTCATTGCAATTTACAAAAAAAAACTACAATAACCGACCACATTTTTCAAAATTTGACTTGACATTTCATAACTTCATTTCCTAAAAAGAAATTAAATTTGCATTGAATATATGAGGTAAAATGGGAACCTTCAAGATGTATCCTCTCCCACCTTTGAGATGCCTGTAAATCCTGAATCTGGATTCCTGCAAGAGCTATCACTAATTAACAATCATACAATATGAACTGGCTTGCACTACTGGATTCTTGTGACATGACATTTGCAAATTGAAAAAAAATAGAAATCTCATCAGAGTAACTCGATCATCAATTGATGTGCGAGTGTAAAATAAGTTATTATTTTCAAAAATAATCTCCAACTCGCAAACTAAAGCAAACCGAAATCCATACAATCAATTGAGTGAAATCTGCACCAAAATCCAAACATCATTATTTATCAATTTCTCTGAAAATTTTATCAGATATTGAGAACAAAATGTCAACATATTTCACGAACAAAAAAAGAGAATTTCAAAATTGTTTAAGAAACTTGCAACTTATTAAAGAAGTTCAAAGCAAAATTTGAGGAAAAAACACAGTAAACTTACCTTCCGATTGAAATGATTCAACCTCAAAGAACTGCTCATCTAGGGTTTAGATGTAGAGTGGTAGCGATCAAGTCGTGAGTCGTCCGAACAAAAAAAAGAGAATTTCAAAATTGTTTAAGAAACTTGCAACTTATTAAAAAAGTTCAAAGAAAAATTTGAGGAAAAAACACAGTAAACTTACCTTCCGATTGAAATGATTCAACCTCAAAGAACTGCTCATCTAGGGTTTAGATGCAGACTGGTAGCGATCAAGTCGTCCGAACCGGTCTTGACCTCACAGAGGATCGAGGTTGCCGACGTGGACATTGGCATTGGCTTTAATGGCGTGGAGGAGACCTTCTTTAGATGATCGCCTCTCTGATCGGAGAGCAAGAAATTGGAGTATTGGCCAGAAGTGAGGAGAAATTAGAGTATTGACCTTCTTTAGACGAGACTTTAATCTCTAGTGGGCGGCGGCAACAGAGAGAGAAGAGAAAGGAGAAAGAAAGGCGAATCGGAAGAATGGGAGAGGCGATCATCTCCAGTTCGAGAAGAGAGAAGGTGAGGTGAGGGTTTTCTGTGGTGCCTCTGAAGGAGGAGGTCGTCGAGGAGAGATAGGGAGAGAGACCATCTCTCGTGCGCGGCGGCAATAGAGAGAAAAGAGTAAGTGTTTGCGAAGGCGATTCGGGGGAAAGTGAGAGCGGGAGCAAAGAGCCAGCGTTATTTTGAGGGGTATTTTGATCCATAAGAAAGGTAATACTATGAATAAAAAAGGTCTTCATTCCTGAGATGCATTATAAAGTAATATAGATTTTAGCATAACTCATATATATATATATATATATTGTCGTATATTCTACCTATTTACACTGAAGAATTTTGCTATAATTCACGATGTTAAGTTGTTCGTAATTTTGCAAGTTATCAAACAAAAAGAAAAATTTAAGAAATCATTCTTAGCATAATTAAAGTTATTATTTTAATTCATGATAAATTTCACAATTAGCAAGACAATTATAATTGTCAAATATTGATGGATTTTACAGCAGGTTTCGCTCTAAAACTCGTGCGGGCAACCCGACCAGAGTAAGTGCCAAGGACATTGCCAGGCCGGCAGTGCCTCCGCCCACAATCACTATCTCCTCTTCTTCCACCATTGGTGCCGTTCTCTCCATGGATAATGATGAGAAGATCTTTTTTATTCCTATATTTTGTTGGAAGTAAATTAAGTGGCAGTTGAGGTGCGTGATATGAATGATATGATAAAGCAGCAAATAAAACCTATTTGTTTACTAATTTTGTCTCTTTGTTTGGTAAGAATGATTGATCTGTTGATCTAGTTGTATATATTTCCTTGATCGGTGTTGTGTGATGTTGCTTTCTTTTATACATTATAGTAGTTGCAGTAGTGTTTTCATTAGGCTCCGGGGCCCCACCTGCTGATGTAATTGTCTACCAATAATATGGTATCCGAGGAAGAGTATTGTCTGCCTCTCAGTATCGACGGACGAGTTAGATTTACCGCAATGTTGCAACGGACGGTCCAAATGTGATTCAGAAGTATAATATTATATAGTTTAATTTGAATGAATTTTGATGCAAATGAAAAACTGAAATTTATTGCGATGTACGTAGTGTTAGTGTTGTGCGTAGTGTTAATGCCGTGCGGTAGAAGATCTATTTTCGGTATCCGATCACCTATCACGCCCAACGTGATATGAGATATTTGATTCGTACATTACATGCTTCAAAATTCATGCTCGCAAATCTCAGCCCCGTGCAGTTCAATTGAACTGGTCATTCGTTGCACTTTATCGAGCCGCACAGTAGTAGATCGGAACCCAAATAATATACAAGGCGGTGCTTTGTTCAATTTTTTCTTCTTCTTCAAACATTCTTATTACAAGCCCAAAGAGAACTAAGCTCACTACCACTACAGCATGAATGCATGATGGTTCGATACATTAAAAATTCTCTAGCTTAACTTTTTTCCAATCAATTTAAATTTTAAAGTAGAAAACTACAAAGATATACAATCAAATATTATATAAAATACAAAATTTAATTAGTTATTACTTGTTTTATTATATAAATAGCTGCCTCGTCCACAGTACCAAAATTCCAAATTACGTACCACACCTCATGCACAGCCTCGATCCTATTCGGCCGGAATCAGATCCCCACAATCAAACCATGACCATTTTATTATCCTTGGGAAAATAAACCTGTAGAAAACCCGATCTCTAAACCACCTGGCTGCTCCTGACCACCACTCCTTGCCGGTGCCACCGCTGTGTTGCACTCTACCCGAGTACCATGAACACGCAACAATCCATGCCATCCTCCATCTCCTCTGCTCAGCATACCTTTATAATCATGTGTATTTTCAGACTTTTAGTTATAAATTCTCATGACCACACATGTGACAATCTTATGAAGAATGATTATATCGGATTATGAAAATTTAATTTATGCAAGTTATGAAGTTAGTCAAGTTTAAAAAAGTACTTCTGCAACGCCTCCTTCGGCCAATGTTGGACACGAGGAGTTTGACTTAGACAACGTGCAAGGATCACAGCATCTTCGAGCGCTGAGCATCCTCCCTGGCCTACTTCAGGTGTCATCGGGTGCATCGCGTCGCCGGCAACAGTGATATTAGTGCTGTGGAGCCGGCCGAGAGCAATGTTCCATGGGGCGCGGAAGACAAGCGGGACCCATGTCAGAGTCGAGAGGTCTGTGTTTCTTACAACAGTTAGTAAGTCTGAAGGGAAATCTTTGGCAATGTTTGTGGTCACTTCCTCGAGTATTAACTTGGGGCTTGTTGGCATATTCCTATCTGCAGATATGATTTTTAATTTTTAGTAAGCAATTTATTTAGAACAAAGTCTCATTTTGCGAAATTAATATTTGTGTCAGAATATACTTGTAGCAAAATAACAATTCTTACAACCTAACCCTATAACAAAATCGAAATTATATTTAGCAATTGACCATGACTGATAGGTGCAGGGACTTCAAACACAATCAATCATGTAAAAGTAACTGAATTAAAAGAAATTGCAAAAAACAGAAGAAATGATGCATATATTAAAAGAAGCAAAATGACCAATTAATTGCCTGAGAAGGAAAATTTCTCAACGATGAACCAATGAAATTCATTGCAATTGAGTGGGATGAATGCAGCGCGGAGGTCACCGAGTAAGTACTGCCTAACTTCCATGTTGTGATTAATGGTCCTTGCTCATCTTGATATCGTAAGAGAAGAGATGGGAAGGGCGGTGAAGCAACAGCAAGGAGATTGGACCCTTATCTCCCGCCGCCGCAGGCCACAAACAGCCATTCCCACATCCCAACCCTACATCCCTTTCTCTACCCCAGCAACTCACCTACCCTACCTCAGCTATAAAAATACCAAACCAACTATTCAACACTACTTCCCACCTACATCCCAGCTCTTCTACCGATCCCCACAGCCCCCCCCCCCTCTTCAGAAATTTTAACCATCCCAACCCCAAACGCTCTACAATCATGACATCTCAGCCAAGACGATCCCTGTCACAAGCCAACACCAACATGTGCCATACCATTCCCCCCCCTGGAACTCGCCGTCACATACCCCGCTTCTCAGCCCCAGTGAGAAACACGACAACTATTGGCAGGAACCCCGCTGTGCAGCCTGCTCGACGAAATGTCTCAAGGCAGCTCACGTCCAAGGCTGATTTCAAACCTATGTCGCAGTCCGAACTGCATGCCCTTCTCGAGTGGCTCCCGTTTCCTCCCAACAAAACAGACCCCGCATGGAGGGGTCGTTGTTATGATTGTTTTGTGGTAGGTCACGAACCGGGGGCTTGCGAGGGGTTTATGGTGTGCCATAAATGCCGTCGATATGGACACAGGGCCAGGGAATGCCAAGCCACCTCTGTGGGGGGCGCTGCTTATCGCCCAAGGGACTTAACCCCGCAAGGCCAGGTAGGTGATAAATCAATGCCGAGCAACCGTCCTGACACAATTTTTGCTCACGTGCACGAGACCCCTAATCTAACATTGGAGATTGCAAGGTTGCGTCAAGCCGTAGTTGTTGACGCAAGGCTACTGCCTAACCACCACTCCAGGACGGTCTCGGCCGATTTCCTAAGGGCTCAGGGTCTAAGCTCTCGGCCCATATCTCAAAGACGGGAGAACACCAATATCTCTTTGTACTGCCTGATGATGTATCTCGCAATTCCTTCATGGCTGCAAACCACCAAAGCCTGATAGATATTGGATACATTTGGTACCCGTGGTCGCCGAGAGTAAACGGTACCAAGGCTAACCTTGACTACAGAGTGTGGCTCCGCCTCCACAATCCTCCGCCCTTTGCATGGTCTCTCGAGCAGCTGACTTACGCAACAGCAAACTTCGGCCTGATAATAGACCATGGGCGTTTGGATAATAGGATATCCCTGGAACACCTTGATATCTTAGTCGCAACACCGGAATTAGAAATGGTACCCAAGAACATATCATTCTTTCTGCTCGGCATTGCCTCGAAGATTCCAGTTGAGATCATGGGATGGATAAGGAAACCTTTTCCATTTGACGTGCCAGCCAACACAGCACCTCCAGAAACGTTGTTCCATGAAAGAGCTGAACACTTGGTAATGCTACAATCTGACTCGCTGAAAGAAGAAACATCTGAGGGCTCGCCAGATGAACTTCAATTCAGTCGGGTTTTTTTTTCCGACGAGCATCCTTTAGACCTTCTCCCGGCGGACATTTCAGAATGGGGGTGCAACAAAAAATTCCTTCGTGAGCTCATAGAATCGGCCCCGGTTGACTCGGTGAAAGCCTTTGTCCACAAGCTTCTGGCAAATCATGGAAACACAGAGGGAAAATCGGCTGTACTGGAAGGCTCCAGTTAGGGCCAGAATGGACATCCAAGTGGGAATTCAAAAAGTGCTGCCGCACCAGGGCTCCATGCACCAGGCCAGCTGGAGATTAGACGTACTGCTGCACCTAGACTGACTAATACAGACTAGCTGGGCTCTAAAAAGGAAGGTTCCTTGCTGTCGAAGGGTGACAAAATGGAGCCACAAGACAAAAGATTAGAATCAGAACTTTGTCAGACAAGTCTGGACAAAAAAAAGGACCCAGCTCACAAATGGCTGCCTAAAATACCAGCTGGGCCTATTCAGGATTTTATTAGAAGGCCCGGGAAAGAATTAATGATGGGCAAAGCCTGCCCCGCTAAGGTTGCCAGCCAAGAGCATAAACTCATGGCGGCATCTTTTCTTGCAGGCCGCCCTAAGCCTGTGGCCCGTAACTTAAATATGGACTCCCTTCACCTCCAAGACCCAGAACTCCCTTCTCCCCAGCCTATGATCACCCAGACTATCAGCCCAATACCGAATAGCCTGAACAAAGTTTGTGTACCCTATATGGAATCGTATCCTCTGCGGAACTTATTTTCTCCGCTCTCTGGCGAACTTCTCATCTGAACCATTCGATTAGATCCGACGAATCAGATCTGATCTCGCTAAAATCAGGAGAAATAAAATAAATATTCTCCTGCTTGAGATATAATTTCTAATGCCCGTGTCGGAAAGTATCTAACTTGATCCTTTCTTCTCCGCAAAATCTCTCCTCTCTCCTCCGACGACGCTGCATCTCTCTCCAGTCGTTTTCGATTCCAGAGATGACTCGACGCCTCGCCTCACCACTCAGACGAAAACCCTAGAATCCATCTGCCCTGGCTATTAAGACGAAACCCTATATTATTTCCATTAGATCCTCCTCCTTCATGATGATTTTAAAAGAAGCCTCAGTCGCCTCTTGCTCTCATGCGCGAATGGCAAATGCAACCTCTCTCTTTCTCTTTCTCTTTCTCTCTCATGTACTCGTCTTGACACTTGAACAAGTCGGCACCAGCAATTATGTGTTTTCTGGTACTTGGTTTTGACGAGTTTAATACTAACCCATAACTTGACTTCAAACCAAGTTCTAATTAATTAACGAGGCTAGATTACCTCCTTGCCGATTGTGCAGTGCCTAGATTGTTGTATCGAGGTCATAAGGCTTGTCAGCGGTACCCAGGCAAATCCAGAAATGTTGTTTTACAAATGCAAAAACTACAAGGTCAGGGAATTAATTGTGATTTTATATATTTTTTTGCTGTTAATATTCCTTTTGTGAAATTGGTAGTTACAATTTGGGAAAAATACAATTATTGTGAATTTTGAACAAGCTTTTGTTGTTTTCGCTGTTTGAAACAAGTTTTCACAGTAAATTTGGAACAAGTAATTTTATTTGTTGGGATTAGCTTTTCGTGACTGAGTCAATAAGGCTTATAATTTGGGTAATTTTAGACTGGATTGGGTTCAGGTTCAGTAACTTTGGTTCAGGCTTATAGGTATGCCTTTAAATCTTCTATCAACCTTAACAGAGACCAATGAACTGTTGTTAACTATGAGGTTCAGCCTTTCAATGTTTAAAACTCCTTTTTGTATTTATTTTACTTTTGTTAAATTTGTCTTTGTCTTATGGTTTCTGAAATGTAATTAAGCACCAATTGAGCTAATAAAATTCTTATTTAAGCATAAAGCTATTGAACCACCTAATTGGATTTCAATTCCAATTGTTCCAGCACCAAGAGGTAATTAAATGCTAATCATGTAATGCAAAGTTGCAAAGGTTATTTTACCAGGCACCAAGATGGAACTACATGTTGTTACAATTATCCAGTTTAGAACTGCATTTTGTTAGAACTGTTAGCTAAAGGGTTTTTGTGATAAAATATGTTATTTTTTTATCATGCCATGCAGTAAAAAATGTTCTCTTTTTTTCATGTATTCATTTCAACAAGCTTTTCTTACCCTTAGGAAAAAACATTTGAATTTATTCTAATTAGAATCGTTCCATAGCAAAAAAAAACTGATTGTACATTAGGTCAATTATTTGCTCCAAGAGTTTAGATATACCTTGGATCCATATAAACATAATGATTTGTTTTGAATACGACAAAAAATTTGAAATGCAAATTCTATATGTGGGAGAACGATTATGAGTCTTATCTTCGTAACATACTAACATAGGATTGGTGACCATGCGGAGTGATGCAGAGCATGAATGGAGAAGTCCTAATGGATGATTTATTGGAAGAGTTGAAAAAGAAAGACATTGAGCTTGTTATTTTAGTGAAGTTAATAGTTGATGTTGCAAACAAGCAGGAGAAATTAAAAGTTGGTGTTATTAATATCGTTGTTATGATCACTGTTTTGATTGTTATTTAGCTAGATTTGAAATCTGAAAGTTGATACTAGTTATCTCATTTGCAATTGTCTGTTTGTTTGTTTTTTTTTTTTTGAAGAAATCTCATTTGCAATTGTTACTTTCATTTGTTATCTCATTTGCTATCTAATTGTTGTTCTAATTTATGATATATATACTGGTTCATGGAGAGGAATAATATCGAATATATAAGTTCATTTTCCATGTTCTTTTTACTTTCTCTCACAATGCGATTTCAAAAAAATAAAAATAATGGGAGCACCCAACAGGTCCACTCTGTATGCATGATCATTTGAGTACAAAGTTACAAACTTTAAATTATAACTCCTCAAAAGCTTCACATGATCATTTGAATAGGAAGAGAGAAATGTCATTGAATAATACATGATGTCATTGTCAAGAGGGTTTAGATACTGAAACCAACCATCACAACTCAAGAAAATATATGTAATAACAGCATGTGATGACAAGAGAAGTAATTGACAAAACAAAATGCAATATCTATGCTGTTACATTTCTATTATTGATAACTAGATGAAACAACTCCCAAATACTCGTGCAATTAGACAACGGCTCGGACAAAGTTATATTGAGCAAAAATTCATGCAATCATAAACCCTACATCAATATAATCTTACAAAGTTATATTGAGCAAGACAACTCAGACGAAGTTACATTGAGCAGAAATTCATGCAATCAGAAATCTTACAATCATGCAATAACAGTAACAATATGATGTTACATTTCCGAAAAAACTGTAGTTCCAAAAAATAAACAGACAGATCAATGAAAGTTCATGATGACTAAATTAAAGTTCCAAAAAAATCACTCAATCTTAACCTCTATTTTAAAGCCAGTTTCTTGGTCAATTTTGTACAAAGTTGCAGCAGTAATATGAGATGAAATTTGCATAGTAAGTATAAGAGAAAACAAAAGAATAATTGTGTTGGCAACTAACAGTGCATAACAGTAAAGAGCAATTGGGAAATAACAGTACATAATAGTACACAACATTACATAACAGAACTGTACTGGCAAATAATACATTCACATACTCGTGCCCACAGCTCAATCATCACAGAGAATAATTCCTAAGACAAGAAATTCTACTTGCAATTGTACCAGATAAAGAATAACCCTATTCAACATCACTGATTCTTGCCTATACACACCCAGTTCATATAACAAAACAACTCTTCGCATCCATATCAATAATTTTTTTCAAAACAAATTAATTACATTTCCTATTTCCAAAGTGTACAAAGGCTATCCATTACTAAGCACATAAGTTCCAGAATCAAATCAGAGGACTGCTCAAATCAGTGAGATGTTCTCAGCAACCTGTTCACAGCATTCGTAATAGAACAAACAAGAAACTCACTGGGATGAAGGGATCATGAAGAGATATATATTGTATCTGGTTGTGGGTATGGTGTCTTAATGGCACTTGCTGATTTTTCATTATATTTCATTCTCTTATTTTTCCGATAATTTAATCTGTAAGCTTCTGGGTAGATGGATTCTAGGGTTTTCGTCTGAGTTGTGGGGCGAGGCGTCGAGTCATCTCTGGAATCGAAAACGAATGGAGAGATGCAGCATCGTCGGAGGAGAGGAGAGTTTTTGCGGAAAAGAGAGGAGTTGATACTTTGAATATAATCTTTGACACGGGCATTAGAAATTATATCTTGGGCAGGAGAATATTTATTTTCTTTTCTCCTGATTTTAGCGAGATCATATCCGATTCGTCCGATCTAATCGAATGGTTTAGGTGATAAGTTCGCCAGAGAGCGGAGAAAATAAGTTCCGCAGAGGATACGGTTCCACCCTATATACCCGTCCCTACTTTGTAGCATGCACCCCTCCCAAACACAGACGCACCACCGCCCCCAACCTTCGAGAAAACCTCCGTTACCGTTGAGAGAACCTTCGATACCCCAACCGCATCACCGCCTCCAACCGCTGAGAGAACCTTCGTTACCCCAAACACAAACGCACCACCGCTCGATGATGAAATCAGGAACCCCAGCGCTGATCGAGACCACGCTGTACAACCCCTCCTGGACAATCCAGACAGATTCTCACTGTCAGCAGGGGCAAAGGGCCAATCGATCAAGGTAAGAACAGGAACCAAAGACAGAGTGAACATGGAAATGCAACCCAAGCGAAGGAGCTCTCGTAATCCCAAGCCCCCTGCTCATCTTACAGGTATGATTTTAACCCCATCCAGGAAAAAGATTAGAGGAAGGAAATTGATCAAGACTCAGGTTGAAGGGGAAAAAAATCAAAACACTGCTCCGATGCCTCGACCAAGACAAATTGCGCACAAGCCCGCTTCAGGAGGCAGAAATTACTCAACTCAAGGAGTATGTGGAATTGGGCAAATTCTCGGTTGATGCATTCCAAAACGAGGATGGCACATTTGATGCTGTCAGGGCGTTTGCAGCGCTGGACACCACCCATGGCATTGATGCCTCTGAGCTAGGTGACAACATGGAAATAGATGATATAGGGCTGCACCCGGAGAGCTCATCTCTGGTTGGGAATGAGGCAGAGGACGCAGAGCAATAAGAAACTCAAGAGAGGATTCTAGAAGATGAAGAAATCACCCCTTTAGATGAGGTGGATTATGGAACGGAGGACGATGACCTCCTAGCTTAGGGTACTAGGTAGTACTTATAACTGGGACCAAGTGTGTAATTCGGCAGCAAGGCCAACTTTTTGGGTTTTTGTTTATTGTTAGTCATTTTCTAGGGATTTTGCTAATTATATAGGAAGACTATATTTTCATGCTTTCGATCATTTCTTGGAATGTAAGGGGATTGGGGAACTCGCAGAAATGCGAAGTAGTTCGCAATTTGTTACGACAACAAACTTGTAATATTATATGTCTTCAAGAGACCAAATGGAATGATACAAACTACTTTTCTTTTCGACGAACATGCCCTCCGATTTTCACGGAGTTTCATTTTAAGAATTCCATCAACACGAGGGGAGGTATTCTTACAGCTTGGACAAGTGCGTTAACCTTGATAAATTCATATGAACACACTTTCTCATGCACTGTAGTTATCCAACAAGGAATGACCAAGTTCATGCTCATAAATGTCTATGGACCTACGGATGACACACTAAAGCTACAATTGATACATGAATTAAGACAGATCAGATTACTGAATGATCTACCATGGATATTAATGGGCGACTTCAATATACTTCGTACACCTTCAGATACGAATGGGTCAAACTTTAACTTAGGAATCGCCTTTGAATTTAACCATTGTCTGGATGACTTGACACTAGAGGAAGTGCCGTTACAGACTAGGAAATACACATACTCTAGCAAAAGACCCTCACCGACACTATCAAAGCTTGATCGGGCACTCATTTCTGTTCATTGGAGTGATACAGGGGTAACTCTAATCCAAACTACACTAAAAGACATACCCACACCTGTCTTGGATCACACACCACTCCTACTCACGGTTAAACACCTTGATCAAAGGAGACCTTGGACGTTCAAGTTTCAAAGATTCTGGCTTCTCTTTAACGAGACAAGAACCATTGTGCAAACAGCATGGAACATCAGCAACCCATCCCATATAGCAGCGGTTGATCTACTTCGAAGACTAAACTCAACAAGGCGAGCCTTAGCTTCGTGGGCAAGGACTAAATTTGCCAAAGCAAAGACTCTGCTCAGTATAACAAACGACATAATTCAGGCGCTAGACAAAGTGGAGGAACATCGTACTCTTCTTCCACGAGAATTCGCGCTAAGGATTGATCTACGGAAACACGCTTATGACCTGGCATTACTGCA
Organism: Eleocharis quinqueflora; assembly: GCA_964058865.1. Taxonomy (NCBI): domain Eukaryota; kingdom Viridiplantae; phylum Streptophyta; class Magnoliopsida; order Poales; family Cyperaceae; genus Eleocharis; species Eleocharis quinqueflora. The sequence continues at coordinate 24,043 of CAXKVX010000933.1, read as the reverse complement.
GGAACACAGGTGGCAGCAACGATCGTCGATTCGATGGTTAAAACTTGGCGACAATAACACCAGATACTTCCACGCTGTTGCAACCAAAAGGCTTCAAGCCAACACAATTTCACACTTACAGGATGGGGCCAACGAAATCACTAACCAGAGGGCAATATCTAAGGCATTTTCTGACCACTACAAGGATATCATGGGAACAAGAACACGAACAGAACAGATACCAGAAGGGCTAATACAAGCTGCTGATACAGCGGATCTAATGCACTTAGCTCAACCTTTCACTCTGGAGGAAATTAAACGAGGAGTGTTCTCGTTAGCGAAAGGAAAAGCCTCAGGACCAGACGGATTTCCCTCGGAATTCTTTCAACGATACTGGGACATAGTAGGTCCACAGATATGCGGCGTTATTGCTGCATTTCAAAGGAATGAACTAGACCTATGGAGAATAAACAAGGCATTAATCTCCATAATCCCAAAGAGTAGAGATGCATCTAAGCTAGATGACTTCCGACCAATAAGCGTGCTAACAACAATACCCAAACTCATTTCCAAATTGCTGGCAACACGCCTACAGACGGCTCTACCACGGATAATAACCACCACACAGTCGGCTTTTGTCAAAGGGAGAAGTCTCACAGACACATTTCTTATGGCTAGAGAATCCCTGATCCTAAGAAATAAACTTGATATTCCTACAATAGTCTACAAGGTTGACTTTCGAAAAGCTTTTGATACTATATCATGGGATTTCCTTCTTGACATGCTACGTATCAAAGGTTTCCCTTTGACTTGGACCACATGTATCAAGAACATTCTCATATCGTCCTCCTCAGCAGTTCGAGTCAACGGACAAACAGGCCAGTTTTTCTTTCACCAGAGAGGACTTAGACAAGGGGATCCACTCTCGCCACTGTTATTCATTTTAGCAGCAGACACTCTGCAGGACCTGTTGGACAAGGAGAGGAACACCCTCTTTGTCACGGTGCCAACGCTAGACACAACAGCACTGCAATTTGCGGATGACACATTGATAATCTCGGACGCACATCCACAAAATATAAGAAAAATCAGGGACATTTTGAACAAGTACGCCTCACTTTCGGGGTTGGTGATCAACCAAACAAAAAGCGCCTTCGCACCACTTCGAGTTCCTAGGGAAATGCATGATATCCTCGAAGATATACTGGGCTGTCAGGCACAAACACTACCCATGAAATACCTCGGTCTCCCACTAACGATCAAAAGACCGTCAAAGGAAATGTTCTTACCAATCCTGGAATCATTACAGGCAAAATTACAATGTTGGAAAGGCAAACTACTTTCTAAGGGGGGACGCCTTATCCTAGTAAACTCGGTTATAAATGCTCTACCATTGCACTTTATGCAAGCATTCATGCTTCCCGCATGGCTAATTAAGCACATAGAACGCTGCAAGATGAGATTTTTTTGGAAAGGGGACACAACTCTTTCGCATGGAGGTCACCTTGTAAATTGGACTACGGTGTGCTTACCAAGGAAAAATGGAGGCCTAGGAGTATTAGACCTAAGGATGCTTAATATATCCCTGCTCCACAAATGGACCTGGCACAGTTTCAGTAACCAAAACTCTCTACTAGCAACCTTTGTGTGCACTCATTACAATCTCCCAACTCCAAGCGAATGGCAAGATTACCGCAGTGGAACGCCTTCATTCTTTCTAAGGAACATTTTTTCTGGACTGCAGTTTTATCTTACATCGACCAACAAAGGAGACGACGGGGAGATCAAGTGGGTTTGGACATCATCAGGGAAGTTCACCACAAACTCTGCGTATAAGACTCTAATTAATCCCGGAATCTACTCAGCCACTCATGACCTAATTTGGAAAACAAAGGCGCCTCTTAAGGTCAAGATCTTTACTTGGACGTTACTTAAAGATAGACTCCCAACAATTAGCAACCTTCATGGCAACATAGGAGCCCATGAGGAGAGCTGTGTCATGTGCAATGAGGGGGCACTCGAAACATCAAACCATTTATTCCTCCACTGCCCATTCGTTGCTCACTTATGGTGGGTGGGAATGCCTAGTGCGACCAATCTTCAGCATGAGTCAATAATAGACTTTTGGACTAACGGTCGATCAACCCTGCAAACAGAAACAAAGGTAGCTTGGGATCTGCGAATACATTGCACGCTCTGGAGCATATGGAAGGAACGTAACCGACGGATCTTTCGAGGCGCAACAAGAAATTTAGAGCTAATCAGCATGGAAATCACAAGAACCATACAGGACTGGACTAGTTGTTAATTTTTTTTTTTTTTACCAATAAATTTAGCAATAAAATTTTTGTAGACTGACGTCTACATTCAAAAAAAAAACTTCCATGTTGAATCCATGGCCTTCTGGAAATACTGACAGCCCGCGTATAGTCGACCGACCAGCTCTCATTGGTTCTGACAAACCCAGCCATTGTGCAACCACTGAGTGGACCTCATCGCATCCTATTACTACCTATGAATTTATCATAAATATTTGCAATGTAGTAAAGAATATTGCAACGTTCAGTGTTTAGATGGCTTTACTAGAGTTAATTACATACCTTTGATTTAATAATGGTACCATCTTCCAAATGTAAGAAGGTAGCTTTGGGGGAATTTTCTAATGTCTCACATTTAATGCTGATTAGCTTAGAAGAGAACCTAATTGTATCTGGTGGCAGCTCCTCTGCCAACGCCTGGAGCAAGGCCTTCCTGTGCACCGTTCTCACTGCCACATCCTCCCTTTTCCAACCAATTAATGTACAAGTAAAACATATTACTATTACATATTTTTTCGCAGACTTTCCAAATGAAGAAAAAATGGTTGTTACGATTTTCAGTCATGGTTTTACCGGGTTTTCAGTATGAGGCTACAATCCAGTAATTATGTCTGGTATATAAGAAAAACTTACAGACTAGTCCGTACATCATTGTAAATTGCAAATTTGATTCCACGAGTTTACTGGTAGTCTGGTACAGAAGCTATGGCAAGTAAAGTTCAACGATTTTTTTTATCCTCAAATCTTGTTAATTCACCTGTCTTCTGATTTAGCAAGCACCTGAGTGTACCCTGTTTCCAAATTTGTAACATGCGTCCTAACACAAAATCATGCCAAAATTTCACTCCACATAAAATTATAATAAGCATATATATGAGTTAAAAAACAATATTTATACGAAATCAAATTTCTTCTTCAGAAATTTACTTCATTGTGTGATATAGAGAGGTGAGTTTGTGATCAACTCCAAGGGCTCTCAATGCAAACCATGCATTTGGAAAGAGCATGAGTGCGCCTCCACTTGCTCGGAGCTCCGGGTTTCGCTCCAAAACCAGTGCCGTCAACCCAACCCGACTAAGCGCCAAGGCCGTTGCCAAGCCAGAAATGCCTCCTCCCACAATCACTATCTCCTCTTCTTCCACCATTCGGGCCATTTTCGCCATCGACTCTAAAGAGAAGATCTGCTTTATTCCTCTATTTTGTTGGCAGAAATTAATTAAGTAGCAGTTGAGGTGCGTGATATGAATGATTTGAATAAAGTAGCAAATAAAACCTGTTGGTTTATTAAATTTGTCTTCTTGTTTGATATGAATGATTGATCTGTTGATGTTTGTATATTTTTCTTTGATCTGTGGTGTTTGTTGTTGCTTTCTTTTATATATTATAATAGTGCAGAAATGTTTTCATTAGGCTCCGAGGCCCCACTGAACTCTTTGAATTCGGATGCTTTGTAATACTGGGAATGAAATCTGCTGCTCGCCGATCCCTACTCGCCATCTAACTCGTCTAAATCTGAATTGTTTAAAATTCATCTAACAACATTAAAATATCATAATACTTGCCCCTGAATCAAATCATGACCCACTACTACAAAAATACCATGTTATAGCGGCCTTATAAGAGCTATTATAGCGGACAAAAGATCGCTCTGAACTCTTTGAATTTGAATGCTTTGTAATACTGGGAATGAAATCTGTTGTTCGTCAATCCCTACTAGCCATCTAACTCGTCTAAATCTGAATTGTTCAAAATTCATCTAACAACACTAAAATATCATAATACTTGCCCGTGAATCAAATCAAATCATGATCCGCTACTACAGAAATGCTCTGTTATAGCGTTTTTATAAGGGATATTATAGTGAATAAAAGGTCGCTATAACAAGGGGCTGCTAAAGGGTCATGAGGCCCACTATAACAGACAAGTCTGTTATAGCAGACTATCAGCGAACACTACTATAATAAAGGTCTATTATAGCGATCTTTAAGGCAGGACCGCTAAAATAGAGGTTTATTGTAGCGGACAGTGAGGGAAAACCGCTATAATAGTTGTCTATTATAGCGGAGAGTAAGTGAAAGCCGCTATAAATGTGTTTGAAAATTCAAAAGGACAATTGCTGCCAACTTTTTCATCATTAAATGCGAAATTGATTGATGTGATAGGCAATTTTAAATAAATGTCCATTTGTAATATATAATTAAGATTATTTGTAAATATATTCGTATCTGTATCCGTAATATATAAATGAGTTGTTATAGTAATAATTAAACAAGTTGTTACAATATTCTAATTAAATGATATACTTAAAACTCATATATATATATATATATTTATTGTTACAACTTTTTCACTTTATATATGTATATATATATATATATATATATATATATATATATATATATATATTTATATAGAACTGGGCTATGGTGCTTGATCAAGCACCAATGGGTCGGTGCTTGATCATCAAATCTATAAATTGAAATTTTAACGGTCTGTTTGTGAGATTTAATGATCAAGCACCGACTCCTTGGTGCTTGATCAAGCACCATAGCCCAGTTCACCGACTCCTTGGTGCTTGATCAAGCACCATAGCCCAGTTCTATATATATATATATATATTTCACTCTTATAATGTATATAGATTTCTGTGTGAAGAAGAAAGAATAAGGGAAAATTTTAGTGAGGAAGAATGATGGAGAGTTGATATTTGAATAGAGAAAGAAAAATTTTGGAAGAAAATTCGTTGTAATCTATGGGACTCAGTGAAATTTTGGAGCGTTGGATTGACATGAATTAACGATTCGATTATAACTAGATGGTGATCCATGGGAACAAGTTGGTCAGATATATTTATAGCGGATCCTATGTAATACCCGCTATAATAGCTATTTTATAGCGACCCTTTTAAATGGCCGCTATAACAAAGTTTTTTATACCGGTCCTGTTCTACCATCCGCTATAATAGACAAGCTATAATAGCAGTCTTACCCCCAAGGTCCACTATAATAGATTTTAATAGTGGTGTACCTCTCAAGTCCGCTATAAAAACCTCGCTATAATAGCCTGTTTCTTTGATAGTGACCGTCCGTTTAAATTGGACGATCAGATCTGGGCGAGCGGCCCCTACTTGCCACCTAGGCGAGCAGCACATTATTTTCGTAATACTAATAGAGTTGTACCAATATTAGTTGTTGGCATTGGAGCAACAAATTCGGAGACTTGCACCAATAAGATTTGAGGATTTTTGACTTTTTGTCCAACCAAAGAGGGACTCGTATGAGCTGTAGCGCAGCTAAATGGTGAGATCGACGTCAACTTTGGATCAACCGCCAGCGATGCAATCAGAGAAATCTTTATATTTTAACACATATCTTGATGCAAAATAAATCAGACTGTCCAGCTGCCCTACACCACGTCCTGCGTAGCAGCAGATTCGAATCTATCGCAGAGCCAGAGAGCAAAACCAAAAAGGAACAAAGGTTTTTGTCGGGAATGCCACATTACCTTTTTCATTTTGTGAGTTTATTAGAGCTTCACAAATTTTACAATTAAGACGTCTAAAGACAAATTATTACAAATAATAATAAAAATAATATACCAAGAGATAAGAGGAATGGGTAAGAAATCTAACATTAAATGGGAGGGTTTAGACTTATGATATGTAAGTACTCGTTAAAGACGGGGCGGATCGAATACCTATGGATTCGACCCGTCAGGATCCACGGATCCACGGGTACGACGGGTCCACTGGTTCAACCGGGCGGGTCTCCACGATTCGAACCCAAAACCTCCAACCTGATCCGTGATAAATCCGGGCGGGTCGGGTCCAGGCGGGTCTGGTCCAGGCGTGTCGGGCACGGGTCGGGGCAAGTCGGGTTCGGATCCGTCCATTTTTCGATTTTTTTATTTTTTGAATTTTTTCGATTTTTTTCTGAATTTTGAATTTAAAACTGCACATTATTTTAATATATATATTTTTTTCGATTTTTTCTAAATTTTTTGAATTTTGTTATTTTTTTAAATTTTTGCACGGGTCCACGAGATTTGAGGCCAACTCGACCCGTGCTAGATCCGTGGATTCGAAATCCACGGGTCGGTCGGATCTAGACACAGATTGGACACAAATCGAACACAGACGGATCCACAGGCGAGTATACCCGCACAGGTTACTTTAGAACTCTATATGTAACTACGACCTTTGCGTTCTCTCTTTTTTTCTTTTTGGAGAGTTTGAAAATACATACCAATAATACGAAATCTGATCAGCTATCGCACTCACATTAATGTGATGTGAGATATTTGATTCGTATCAGTACATGCTATAAAATCGTCCGAAAATTTTAATAATAAACAAAATAAAACAGAAAAATATTAAAATAAGAAAAAAAAATTACGAAAATAAGAAAATCGGAAACTTAGAATCTGGTTTTGAACCGAAAACTAAGAATCCGGTTGAGTTTTGATTTGACCGTGAATGGGATTGTTGGGACCCGTGCATTATTTGAAACCGGAAACTTAGAATCCGGTTTTGAACCGAAAACTAAGAATCCAGTTGAGTTCTTGCCCGTGAATGTGCATGTGTCGTATACATTATTTATGCATGTTGCTGCCCTCTCTCTTGCATCATTTGTGCATGCTACCCTCTCTCTTTCCTCTCTTCCTCATTTTTCTCCTTCCTTTCTCCTCTTCTTCTCAAGAAATTAAAAATTTTGTGAAGAAATAAAGAATTTTGCAAGATTTCCCCTCTTCTCCAACAACCAACAAATTGGTACGTTTTTTTACTAATTTTAATTTTTTTATTAATTACTTAATTACTATAATTTTTGTAAATTTTTAGTAGGTGTAAAGGAATAAATTAGTTCTTGATTAATCTAGTTTTTTGTTATTTAGTTAATGTTTTGTAAAATAGTTTATTATTTTTGTTTATTAAATAAATATATCCTTTCAAAAAATGCCAAAACATTATTATAAAATAGATAACTTAGTTTACATGCATTTAAAAATCAAAGAAATTTGTGTATAGTTAATTTTTAAAGAAACTAAAGAAATTTGCCTGTGCATGCAAAAGAAATTAAAGAAATTTTGACAACTTCTTTATTTACTAAATTAAATTATATTAATTAAGTAATTAATAAAAAAAAATTAGTAAAAAAACGTACCAACTTGTTGGCTGTTGGAGAAGAGGAGAAATCTGCTCAAATTATTTAGCAAAGGTTATACTTCAATTAAAACTTGTTGGCTGTTGTAGTAAAGAAGGTGATTCGCATTATTAATAATGAAAAACTTAAAACAAAATCGAATTCTTAGTTTTCGGTCTTGGACCAAATTCTAAGTTTCCGATCTGGGACGAATAATGCACACATGAGTCAAATAATGTCAATAATGCACATGGTAAAATAATGCAAATAATGCACTTGATTGATGTTGTGGGGTGAAATGTCACCGTGCAACAAATGGTCAAATAATGCAAATATCATTCACGGGTCCAACAATGATGAAATGGTCAAATCGCTAAAAATGTCAAATAACATTTCCATTCACGGGCCAACAATCTCATTCACGGTCAAATCAAAACTCAACCGGATTCTAAGTTTCCGGGTTTCTTATTTTCGTAAAAAAAATTTCTTATTTTAATATTTTTCTGTTTTATTTTGTTTATTATTAAAATTTTCGGAAAATCGTGCTTACAGATCTCAATCCCGTGCAGTTCATATTTTAGTAGCAAGGGACCGTGGTTGCTTGAACTGCTCGCACTTGTTATAATTGGTTTCAAAAACGACTTAAATTTTCATTAAACTACACCTCTTATTTGCCTTTGCTCTCAATTGCATCCTAAGTTGCTTCAAATTAGTATCGAGTGAAAAAATTAATAGCATGAACCGAACTTTGGATCGGTTGATTCAGTTTGGATTTTGATTGGTTTTAGTTAAATTCCATAAAGGTTCATATATGTGCTACATATATTAAGTATTTTGAATGTTTAGATTCGACGACAGTCATGATTAATTTAATCAAATTTCGAAATAAAAATTAACCATATATTATTTTGTCATGATCAAGATTTAATCTTACTAATTTTACTCTTCAATATATTCGAGCGAGTGTTGTAATCTCGCAACAAATAATCCTCTCGCCTATCAAATTGTAAGGAACATATTTTTATGTCAATAAGATTTATGTTGTTGTATAATTGATTTGCATTAATTATATTTCTATTATTATCCTTCGTTACTATATTATTTATATTCACTAATAACTGTTGTGTTTAGAATGTAAACACAAATTTAAACAATTAATGCAGAATGATTTGATGTTTCTTTTGAAAATATGATTGTACTTATGTACAATAATTTTATCAAATATAACAACGTACGGACCGATACTAGTAGTCACTACTAAAGAAACATGCTATTATACCCCCTTTTATATTTGTTGTACAAAAGAGCCGCTATTAAAAGAGTTCAGTGGCACTTCTGAAATTTCGGTGGAACATTTAATGGCAGATCTTACCAAAAAGAAATATAAAAGAGGGTTTAAAAGCATGATAAGAAAAAATTATATACATTTTAACCTAGGGTTATCGTGTAAATTAAGCCAAGTTTTGTGTAATTTAAGTAATTTAGTAATATTATCAAGTTAAATATTGTAAAAGTTCAAGTCACTACCTTGTTTGTACTTTAATGTAGGAAAACATGTATTTTGGAGCAATATGGACGCAATTTGATGCCTCAGAGTTTTGAAGTCCTTAGGGAAGAGACAAATCAAGAGCTATAATGCCCAGTATGAAGATTATAGAGCCTGTTCTTAACTTTCCAACGCATTTTGAATCGTCTCAATCAGAGTTCAGATGAAGAAGTTATGGTCAAAATACTGAAGTATGCGCACCAACCAAGTCAATTGCGTCCGCAACCAGAATTTCCAAAATAGCCAATTCTTTAGCAAAACGGTTCCTAACTCAATTACGGCCACGATAGACCTTCATTACGGTCGCAAACTCGCAATAAACCCATCGAGAGCACTTTTTTGCAGTTCTGAGCAGTTTTTGAGCCATTGCGGCCGCAACCAACATTTATTGCGGCCACAAGAGATCTTCTAGCCTCCAGAACAAAGAATACCCAGATTTTTTCCAAGTCAATTGCGATCGCAATCAACCACCTTTGCGATCGCAATAGAACTTAGCAGAACTGTTTCACTCCAAATTTAGTGCTCTATTTTAGAATTTAGCTCTACTATATATATCTATGTTTCATAGGACAATTATGTTACGTTTTTTAGCCATAAATCTGAGGGTTTAGAATTAGTTATCTTGTTAAGGAGAGAAGAAGAAGAAGAAGAAGAAGAAGAAGAAGAAGAAGAAGAAGAGAAGACGAAGTAAATCCACTGTAGAAATTCGGTTTTATCTCTTATTTCTTTTATTTTTCTTTAGAATTCCTTTATTTGCTATGTTCTGCCTCTTAGCCATTATCGGCTAAGTTTGTATTAGAATATTGTTAGGGATGACTTGAAACTATGTTGTATGTTTGTTTGAGTTAGTATATTTTCTTAGATTTATTTATGACTTGATTTCTATTTTAATTGCTTGTGATCTTGATCAAATTGCATATCTTAGGATTTAATATTTGCAATTGAGAAATTGAATATTTGATCTAGACCATAGAAAGTATGGTAATCAATAGACTAAGTACCGAAATGTGACGTTTGTTGATTGCGGGTTTTACTTAATTATTTTAACGAATTGTATCAAGTATCGAGAGGAGAATTGCAAGGACTTAGAATAATTAAGACGATAGATCTTAAAGGGTTTAGGCTAGTATAACCAAGTACCGAGAGGTGAAGCCTTTGCTTGTTTAAACACGGTACCAATATAGAGATATCCATTGGTACTAAATTTGCAAATTGTACCTTCATATAACTTCATAAAATTACTACCAAACAAGTATCAACATTAGTGGAAAAGTGCACCCTAATAAGCCCTAATCACGATCGATTATCTAGTTAAAAGCGTAATTAGTTTATGTTTTTAGTTTAAAATTCAAATACCAACACAACTCCAAATCTGAAATATTTTCTTACTTGATTGAAATTACTAGAATTTGTAATTAAAACTGACTTGTCCCTGAGGATTCGACCTCTAGTACTATAATTGGCGGTTGTATACTTGCAACTTTCACATAGGATTAGGATATAATTAAAACCACATCAAGTTTTGAGAATTTTAGAACTTTCTAACTATTTTTTAATATTTAAAAAAATAGCCTTGCATAATACAAATAACTTCTTTATGATTGTTTTTAAAATATTAAAAAATAACTAGAAAGCTCTAAAAATTAAAAAAAATTGATTTCCTACAAAATTTCAATATGAAGAATTTGTTGAGCAACTTAAATCGAAGTTTCGAACTCAATAAAATATAATTCGGATCCTTTGCAGTTTGTCCCGAAGTGAAAATGTTTTTAAAAACAACATATAATATTAATTTCTTATATTATTTACTTTATTATTGTTAATGTTATTATTATTATTATTATCATAATTATTATTATTATTATAACTATTAACATTACTATTTTTATAAAGGTGAAAAGGCTATTTTGATGGTCTAAAAATTTATTAGATCAACAAATTTTTTATCTCTATACAAATAATATAAAAATAAAAAATGTAACTTTTAGTATGTAGCGAGATTTCAATATGAAGACCACATTGTACGCTTTGAATTAGTCGTCTGAATCTTGAATTTTGAATTTTGAATGTTGAATGTGAGGTCAAAACTAATGTTGACTCGTGAAGCATATATAATAGTTTAACTCCAAATAATAATCCAAAATATCAAATTACGAAAAACATTAATTCAACAAGTAATCCCCTTTCAAGGTACTTGTAAATATTTTGCATTGGAATGGTTAAATTTACTGTTCCCTTTGCCTCCATGAAACAAAGTCAAAATGATATTGTTAACCATCATTTACAAGAAGAGCAGAATCACAGGTTCGGCTCCATGGGTGCATTTGAAACCGAATACAATCGCCAACATAGTTAAGTGATAATCGGTGCAAGGACGACCAAAGGGGTGATGAATATTTTTGCTGCCAGAGAAGGCCTATTGACTGGTACATTATGGGCTAGTCCTACTGACTGGTATGGTAACTCAGTGAGGGCTGCTGTTACAGTTCATTCTGGTATTCTCCTGAAAGAGATTTTGTTCACTTCAGAGTTACAGATGCCACAGGTGTACATTGTGCCAGAATGCACTGTCTGACATTTCCCATCCAAAAATTGCAACAGCTCTTAATGGTATTTAGCACTGATTTATCTCATATATTTGATCATATAATAAGGAACAATCACATTTCTTTACAACGAAAAAGAAAGTAACAAATATATCATATGTGTCAAAACCATGACCCGGGTTGACAATCCTGTCCCCCTATGGAACTTTGTTTAACACACTTACATTCAATATATTCCATCTAAAATAATTAAATAATTATTAATTAAACAAATAAGTTATCAATTTCATGAGATAAATAATTCATGTCGATCCGGTTTCCTACTTGACAGGAGAGGCCAAATCTCCGCAATCTTTCCAAATCCAATCCACGATCATAGGCAGAACATGCTTGTACATAACATTGTCCCGCAACCACCTGACCGCACGTGACTGCGACTGATCTTTCTGGTCACGTCCGCCTTGTTGCACATAGCCAGATAACCACGCCCCAGCAACCAGAAGTGACACCCTCCACCTCCTCTCCTCCACATACCTGTCACCACAATAATCATAAGACATGTATCATGATTTCCACCATGTAAGATATATTTTAATATATGTACATAATAAAAATGTTCAAACTATTAGTACCGCTTCAATCCTTTCTGTGCCCACTGTTTGTCATCAGCTGCCGTGGTATGAGCTTGACTGAGACACCGTGCAAGGACAACAGCATCCTCGAGTGCTGAGCAACCGCCTTGGCCGAGATCAGGCGTCATGGGATGCATAGCATCGCCAGCAACGGTGACATTGCCATTTTGAGCTTTGCCAAAGGCTACATTCCAAGGTACACGAAATCGGAGTGGGGACCATGCCAGATGGTTGAGATCTGTGTGTTTTGCGACCGTAAGAAAATCAGAAGGCAAGTCTTTTGCTAAATTGTCTGTTACTTCCTTCAAAATCAACTCTGGACTCCTTGATATATCCTGTTCTGAAATTTTATTTTTGCTTAATTTGTTAGAACATTACATCATAATTGATTTCTTAAAAGTGATAAATTAGTTACAAAGGGAAATGAAATAACATACTCACCTAAGGAAGAGGAATTATAGAAAAAGAACCAGTAGACTTCCCTGGAGTTGAGAGGGATGAATCCAGCCCTGATGCCGATGTCTACATATTGCTGCACCATCATTTCAAATCCATGGTCTTCCGGAAATACTGATAGCCCGTATGCTGCCGACCGGCCTGAATTCGACGGCTGAGACAGACCCAACCACTGGGCCACTGCAGAGTGGACCCCGTCGCATCCGATCACCACCTGGCAAGTGCAAAATTGAAGGTTTAACACAAAACTTGAGAAATCTTACATAATAATTGATTGATAGGAGAAAATATGATCTCAGTTATGGCAACAGCTCATGCAAAAGCTTGAACACCAATTTCACTTAGAAATTGATTGACAGGATTTGAATCAATTATACCTTGGCTTTGATAATGGTGCCATCATCTAAATGCAAGGCAGTAATTTCGGAGGAATCCTCTAGGGTTTCACTCTTAATGGAGATTAACTTGGAGGAAAACCTAATTGTGTCTGGAGGCAATTCTTCTGCAAGCGCCTTCAGCAGTGTCTCTCTCTTCACATATCGTACACCAATATCATCTCCCCTTTAATTAGGACCAATTATACACAAAAGACGATGCATATTTCAGATTTCTCAGTTGAAAATTGTAATGGGAAATCATGTTAGTGATCTTCAATTTGAATTAACAGATTTTACTCAAAGGAACTTAATTACCTATACTTCTTTGTTGGCATGGGCATCACTTGAGTAGCTCCTGTGTCTAAGTTTGTAGTTGATACTCTGATACAAAAACAATCAAAGTTCCAATTAATCACTTTCTAAAAGAAAAAAGTAGTCAATTTTTAAAATGAATTGAGTAAGAGATTGACATACTTTGTGAAAATTTGGTGCGTAGGGGTTAGTTTGTGATCCAATCCAAGAGCTCTCAATGCAAACCAAGCATTTGGGTGTAAACCGATCGCTGTACCATTAGCTCGGAGCTCATAGTGTCGCTCCAAAACCCGAGCCCGAAACCCGACCCTTTTAAGAGCCACAGCAGTCGCGATGCCTGCTATTCCTCCTCCTACTATCACTATTTCCTGGTTTTCTACCATAATTTCCGGCTAACTTGTTTCTTTTTCTTGGAACAAATGATCACTGATAGAATTGGTTTCTGGTAATTGATTGTGTTCTTGGTTTTGGTCTTTTAGAGGGCATTTCTTCACTTCTTATATATAGCTTTTGGCATGGAATTGTAAAGACGGTTGTAACTTGTAAACAGAAAATACGTGATTTGTCAATGATGTCATGGTGAGAATATGACGTGTCAATTATGTCACATGAAAAAAATGGTGTCAATGACGTCATGTGCTACTATTCTTATGCGCCAGAAATTACACAACCACTAATTGACAAGGAAGAAGTTTTCAAATTCTATACGAATACAAAGCTGTAGTTGACATATCCACGATTCAACGGTCAAATTATATATTACTTGAAAATGTTTACCCGGAAACGATTACGAAGGCCGCAAATTTTATCTCTAATTATGTCGTTTGCTTTGGTATAAAATGTTGTTTTTGCCACGCAAACTTTCTCTGTCACTACTACAGAAAGTTGCTATTATAGCCCTCCTATTATAGCGGATCTTGATGTCATCCGCTGTAATAGAACTATTATAACAGACCATACTGTAAATCCGCTATAATAGAGTATCTATTATAGCGGACAGCACGAAGCATCCGCTATAATAGACCTATTATAGCGGATGGAACCAAGGTCCGCTATAATAGACTTATTATAGCGGATCGAACTTAAAGGCCGCTATAATAGAGTGTCTCACGGATCACAATGAATATATTCAATCCAACCTTTGATTCATGTCAATCCAACGCTCCAAAATTTCACAGAGTCACATGGATTAAAGCATATTTTCTTTCCAAAATTTTTCCTTCTCTATATATATATCAACCCTCCATCATTCTTCCTTCACTAAAATTTTTCAACATTTTTGTATTCTTCACTCAGAAATATTATTCCCTCATTTTTCCTTCTTCACGCAAAAATATTCTTCCCTCGTTCTGCTTTCGTCCTACAAATATTACTGTATTTTAAGTATGATTATACATATATACATATATATATTTAATTAATACATATATATGGTTTTAAATATGTATTTAAGTTGTAACAGAATACATATATATGATTTTAAATATTACTGTAAAAAAATAACAACTCATTTAATTAATACTGTAAAAATAAAATTAGAATGTTTAAACAGAATATATTTGCAAATAATCTTAATTAAATATTACAAATGAACATTTATGTAAAATTACCCATCAAATCAATTAATTTCTCATTTAATGCAAAAAGTACACATGTCATATCTAGATTACTTTTAATTTCTTTCAATGGGAGTTGTGCGCAGCATGCCTGCAAGGTAAAATCAAAAGCCTAGTTTGATGGGCACTAGCATGAGTTGTGCGCAGCTCATTTAATGCTTTGTCACCTATAATGCAAAAGCCTAGCTAGTCATTTCTCTATACATATCCAACTATTATAGCGATTTTGCTATATGGTCTGTTATAATAGAGGTCTATTATAGTGGTTTTTCATAAAGTCCGCTATAATAGACATCTATTATAGCAGTTCTGCAGTAAAGGCCGCTATAATAGATCTCTATTATAGCGGTTTTAGTTGAAAGGCCGCTATAATAGATCTCTATTATAGCGGTTTTAGTTGAAAGTCCGCTATAATAGGCTTGTCTATTATAGCGGATCTCCTGATTCTTTAGCAGCCCTCCTCTATTATAACGACTGTTTGTCCGCTATAATAGTTCTTATAAGGCCGCTATAACAAAGCATTTCTGTAGTAGTGTGGGTGCCCTCTTATGTCATCCTTCTTCCAATAACTATATCTGAACAGAACTTTCAGTGCAAGGTGAAATAACGAAACTTCAAATATTTCATGCCAAAATATAAACAAATCTAGTTAGTTAATTAAGGTAGATGACTATTAACATATTTTTATTCATCTCTTGATTAGTATAATAAGAGGGATTCCAGATTCTTAAAATTTACGTACAAAAAATGAACAAGATCAATTGTTGGATTGTAATAATAGTTAAAAATTTATTATATATAATAAAAAATGTGGTTGTGGAATTGAAACCCTTTTGTTTCATCAAGTAGTTTTTGGAAGTAACTTAAACTAGTGTATCACTCGCGCATCGCGCGAAAAAGTTAAATTTTAAACTTTTGTATTGCAATAATAAATCGTTTAAATAAAAAAAATATATAAAAAAACAGGGAAATGTTTTTGCAAAAAAAATCTAAAAAAAATACTCTATAGTGATTTTACTGTAGCATTAGCAGTGAAAATACTGTTTATGCTACTGTGGAAATAAACAGTGACGGCTGTATCGAGTATATTAGATTAGATAAGTAATTCAATTTTAAATGAAGGGCCGAAGCCCATTTGCAAGTCCAAAGACCTTGGTCCATTTGGAACTCTTTTCTATTAATTAAATAGAAAGGCTAGGAGCCTAGGGCTCTACATCTACAATACTCTTTTATGGTATTCTGGGTTGTCTATTGGAATGAAATTTGTTTTTTCTTTTCACTGTTTTCTCTTTTATCCGTTCGATCTGGACCGTCTATCTTCGATCTAACATATAAATTATATAATACAACGAATTCCATGCAATTCATCCATTTGTGCCATCTGTTTAAATTGGCCTGTTAAATGCGGGATAAAGTGTATCCTTAGGTGCACTTTTTTTGCACCAAAAGAGAGCACTCTTTATCTGGACCGTCCGATCTAATTTTAAAGCTTCTGATTTAATAATACAAAATACCCACTACATTATATCGTTGGCAGTCGAACGTTTAGATTTAATCGATAATACCGATAAAAAATGCATCCCTCTGCAAAAAAGATGCACCAGAGAATATTTTCCTGACCACCTTAGTGTTTGGGCGTCCTTTTTTTAAGAAACCAATCCCTTGATCAGGCAAATTTTGTGATATAATGTCGTTTACATTTTAATTCATCAACAATTTTCTATAATAAAAAACTCTTTTCTTACGATCGACTTTCATTTTTTTCTTTCTGATACTCTATAAAAAGCATGCTTCTTCCAATTTCTCTCTGATCTTCGTCTTTCATGAAAGATCTCTGCCGTGAAGGAAAAGATGAGGAAAATCAAACCGTCGGTTTCTTTCAGTAGTTGTCTCTCATTTTCGACTTGGCCTCGCCCCCCCCCCCCCCCCCCCACCCTCTTTTCCTCTTGTTCCCTCTTCCTTTCAGCACCACCTGATGGATTTCTCCTCAACGGAGACGGTACCGAGCTCCCTCGTTGAGGAGGCGGTCGTGAGGAGAAAATTGAAACCCTAACCCTAACCAGAGGAGGTCCGCGACCTAGAGCACCCAACAGAACTATAGCTGGACGGTGATCTTTACATGCTTAGCAGCGGCTCCTTAGAAATCTAGCAAGGTCATTTGGCGGTGCGAGCTTCTACAAGCACAAACGAACGTGATCGCTCGACGAGAAGAGTCGCAGATCCGAGCAGTGCCGAATTTGACCCTCATCTTTCAAGACAAATGGTGCTACAAGACCAACTTAGATGTGTGAAGGATAGTGAGGTATACCAAGACAATTGATGATGGTAGGTCGCGATGAATGGTGGTGGACTGCAATGGGCGATGTAGGTCTTTGGAGCCCAATAAAGATTGAGAAGAATCTTCTTCTCAAATTCTAGGTTTATTCGTGTTGTGACTTGTAACTCATTCTTAATTCTTTTTGTTTCGTGTTTTTTCTGTTTCGTGTATTATTCTCTCATTTTTTTTTTCTGTAATTCAAAAGATCACATTAACGTGATCTTCATATATATATAATTTGAACACTTTGATCCCATCTTTTACTAAAAAAAGCATGCATGCCAAGTGATTTTGTTTTGAACCGTGTGATTTTTTGTATAAGCTAATCCAACGATTGTCAAGTTTATTCTTTCTTTTTTTCATTTATCCGAACTCCAAAAGAAAAACGAGAGTGAATTGAATCCATCGTCATACATTTAATTGTCTGAAGAAAGCGATCGTTGATGCTGGAAACATTTTATAGTATTTTCGTAATCTAAACAGTTTAGTGACGTGTTAATAAAATACTCTAAAGTTGTACTAAAATGTAGCAAATACACAACAAGTCGGTGTAGTAGTACGGATGGGTATCCACAAGAAATCGGAATAAATACCTAAGTTTAACCAATTCAATACTCTAGGCGAACTCATTTTTGTGATTTTTCATTCAATTCTAAATAATAATAAAATACTAAACAAAAAATTTTAGAGAATTAAACAAATTTAGGTTGTGATTATTTTTTAAATTGATCCAATTAGTTTAATTGTTGAGTTGTTTAATTCATATGTTGATTTGCTGAGAGTTTGGAATTCTATTGCATCGCTAATTCAATGTGAAATCCTTCAATCTCTTGGATCTTATTATCTTGAAGATCTAAATTAATTAAGACGTGTGATTAGCCTCAAATTCAACCAATTAACTAAATTCAACATGGTCATTTTATTACTTGATTAATTAATATTATTTGTGGTGTCTCCTATAATTTCTAAATGTTTTCCCATTAGCACTAATGAGATATTATTTAATCTTTCAAAAGCCAAGTTTCCTTGTTTATCCATCTAATTAGAACACTTATGTGGTCAATTCTAAATTTCTTTTAGGTTCTGTTTGATCACAATTCACCAACTATATTTATTTACCAATAGAACTAACACTCAGATTGTAATTATAAATAATTAGTCATGACATGCAAATTTATCTGCAAAAATTTCGACAGCTACCCTATATTGTATTACCAACAAATGTTTATGAGCATATCAGTAAAACATTTAAATTAAATCCAAAAATTTTGTAAATAAATATTAGAAGATGTTAATTTCTGATTTAAAATTTAGACAATTAAGTTTAATGATATTATGATATATCTCAATTAAATCTGGAAAATTATCTATTTGATAAAAAATATTATCTGGTATAATTGAAAGTAATTTCTAGAGTTCTTCAATTTAACTGATGTTCTGAAGAATTATCTGAATTGTACACAAATAGTTATGAACTGATCAGTAAAGGTTTTAACATAATTATGGTAAAATGAAGTTGTACTTGAAATTTGTCTAAAAAAATATTTGGTCTATAAACAAATTCAAAACTAAGGGTGTTAAACTGTAAATGGGTTCATTAAAATGTTCATTTGTCGGATTTAATTTCTCTTTCCTTATGGTTTAATCTGATGGTTCTTTGTATTACTATCTTAGTCTCTTAGTATGTGTTTCATATGCCTAAGTATAATATAATTCTTAAAAATATATATTATTTTTGTGTTCATCTTTTTTGAATTATTGTGTTTCCATATATCTTCAACTTAAACAATATATCTATTCAAATAAAAAAGTTTCAATATTTTTTTCAAATATTGAAAATAGATTTATTAATATTCCCACGCAACGTCCATGAAGAAAAATCTTAATTCATCTTTTTTGAATTATTGAGTTTCTATATATCTTCAATTTAAACAATATATTTATTCAAATAAAAAAAAGTTTTGCAATAAAAAATATATATTTTTAAATTTGAATAAATTTAAATTAATATTTCCCACGCAACGTCCGGGAGAAAAAAAATCCTGATTTGTATAATTCTGGATTAGCAAAAATAATCCGAATTTCGGAAAAATCTTAATATTGTACAATAACAAAAATAAGTGGGTATAAGTATAACTAATGCATGGAGGAATAAAAAAAATCTTAAGCTCAGAAATTATTTTTTGAATAGAAATAGGTGATGTACGTATTTGTCTCAACTTTCAACGTTGACTAGAAAATAGTGCTAAAATATGTGTGCTAAGTGGAGACCAACTTGTCGAACTATAATTAATCACTCATTGCTATATAAATAAATCTTTACATCTCGAAATCCAAAATGTTGAGTTTAAAAACGAGACTGGTTTCTGATATTTCCGAAACAAAGCAGGGAGATACAAACAAAAACGGTATCACGCGCCACGGTACGACTCTTTTTTCTCTTTGTCCGTTGTATACCGTGATCAAAAGCAGTGCCTCTTTTCCTCTCCAAAGTTGAATGTTACTGGTAAATTATTAAAAAGTTGTTAGATTTGATTGGAATTTGATAGTATGCCTTTACAAAGTAATCTTAGAAACCATGATTGGGGTAAAAAGCTACTAAACCCTTCTCTTTTGCATGTGCTGATTCTCAAAGAATATTGACATAAGATATTAATGTATAAAAAACCTTTTATAAAACATGCTAATATTTTCCTTAAACTTAAAGAATTGTCTTCAAAGATCCTAAACAATCGACGCTTTTCAAATTTCTCTCTCTTTCCTGTGTAATCTTCCAAATAATATGCAAAGAAGTTTGTACTTAAAAATTACATTATATGTTTCACGGAATACTCTTCGACCAAAATGTGTGAATAAAAAAGATTCGCAATGTATCAATTTGAAAATGTTAAACTAAATAACAGATACAAAAAAACCTCAGGAAAAAATTGTGTTTCATGGGCAGAAATAGAAAGTATTGCATGGAGAAAAAGGAAGACAAATTAAAGGAGAATAGCTACTACTACTACTAGGTAGGCTCAAGCTTCTAGTTCTAGGAGCTTTCTCTCTGTCTTCTTATAAAAACCAATTCAGCCTTTGAACTTTGCAACCTTTTCCGATTCTCTCTCATCCCCAGGCCTTTTCTGATTCCCCCTCTGACCAACATCAGATCATCTCCAGTAATAAATGAATTCGATGGGTTGTTCACTCGTTCTTATAAATTATATAATGTATACAACGGGCAGCTGAAGGAGCCATGTGTCCGTCGGATGTGAAATTGACGGTTGTCATACTTTAAATCATCAACGAAACATGAATATTATGGTGGAGCATGAAAAGCGAGAGCGAGTGAGCCTTTTTCTTCTTCTCTTTACAGAGAAAACAGAGCCCTTCTCTCTCTGTCAACGACAAGCTCTGCTCCACTTCCCACTGTGCTTCTCTAGCCCATCCTCTCCCTCTCTCTATCTCTCTACTCATAAAACACAGATTTGAGAAATCAAAGTACCATCATTACATTTACACAATAGTTCACACCAAAAAAGAGAAAATTCGAAGACAAATGGAGGCACCCTCGGCGTTTCTACCATTAACCCTGCTCCTACTCTTCTTCTTTCCTCGCCAATCACTTTGCCTGGTACTCTCTCTCTCTCTCAAACAAAGCATAGTGCATGATGGCTCTTAGCCTTGTATAGTGCGTTTTCATTTTTGGTACATGAAAATCAAAATGTACCAATTTAATCTTTCAAACACATTGAATCTCATAATCTCCTCTGTACTAACATAATGCATCATCGTGCATGAACCATATTCAATTCAAAAAATAACTAACATCTGCACGATTTTTAACGCAGAGATTCCGACCCCACCGGCTCATTGTTCCAGACCCATCACCAGAAACCTTTCCACCGACCGTCGCACCAGCTCCAGTAAGTGGTGGGGATCTCCCGAAGCTTCCGTCAGAGGGTGCCGGTGCTTCGAGCCCGGTAAGTTACTCGTACGACCCGCTACAGCCGGTGAGCGGGCCCGCACCGTCAGAGGCACCTTTGCCTGAAGCTGGAGGTGCAGTGCCTTTTATAAGCAGCAATCCAGCTGTGCCAATTCCCACTGGAATTACTGACACTGCTACTATTTTACCGTTGCCTGCTCCTGGTGATGATCATGCACTCGTATGTGCTCCCTTTTTTCTCTCTTTAAAAAATTTTAAAAAGTTTTTTATGTTCTGATTCTGTGGTTTAAACTGGTAATTTTTTATTATGTCCAGTATGGTAGTCTTAACTTTATTTGTTTATAAGAATGCATTATGCATTTATGCAACAGATCTAGAATTACTCATTTCCTATTTTGAGTACAAAGTTCTCATTTTTGAAGCCTCACAGTTATATTTGCTTAATTGGAACCCAAGACCCAAGCCATTATTTTCATTTCTATTTATTTCTTTTTTAAGGTGCCTGACCAACAATTCTGGCTATGGCTACAGCTTGCATCTACTTCTCCAATACAAAATACAAATATTACTAATTAGAAAATACAAAAGACCGAAATTATGAACACTGGCCTTTACTACTTTCAAATAAAATAAAACAAAAAAATTCAACGATCTACATTGGAAGGAATGACAGTTGTGGGACCATTCGATTTATTAAGTTTTGTCAGGGCAAAGAAAGACTTGTCGCAATTAACAAAATTTGGTGACATGGTTTCATTAATCACTACCAATGAGTTATTTCTATTAAATTAAGGAACGTGTGCATTGTGATTCAAAGAAAAGCGCTTTACTAAAGAAGCAAACTATATTAATATTAATTTAAAGAAAACCACTTTGGAAACTTTTTATTTCCTTTTGCGCATTTACAGTTGTATGGTATTTCGAAGTAAAATGCACTGCATTCATCACTTTAATTTGTTTTTTTTTTTTATCTGTTTCGCCTTTAACTCTTCCTTTTCTTTCTTCTTTACCTTTTTTTAGGCAACGGGAGAAGCATCGCCGTTGAAAATCCAGCTTATGTGGGCAGCGTTTTTAATGATTTTCTGTTTTTGGGTTAGTACATGAGATTAACTAGATCTGTATGTAAATTAGAAAAATGTAATATGCTGGTTTTTATATTATATTATATGTGATTTCTCGATATTTCCCTTTGACTTTTATCTCTTATGGAATTTTTAAATTGGTGTAAAAAACCGAACCGTGTCGGCTGCTCTTATTTGGCAAAAGAGCAAGACTATGCTCTTGCTTTAACCATTAAATCTCTCTCAGATCTAAAACTCATAAAATATGCACTCATGCACTTCACATCTGAATGGTCTGTTTCAGATTGTACTATTAAGATCGAAAAGAGCAGAATACTCATCTTATGAAAAAGAGCAGCAAATACAAATCCGTAAAAAACTGCCTCTTATGTTGGGATTGAGGTGAGCCCGGGTTCATCTCATCAAGTAAATTAATTGGTATGAACTTCATTGGTTGATCATAACTCATAAGCAAATCTAGATCACAAATTCAGATATTGATTATTCAAATGAAAATTGACTCTTGGTGACCACAGATTCAATGACTAGAGAAAGTACAGCAAATTAGTTAAAAGAGCACTGTTTATTAATTTCATTTTCATTTCGTAAAAAGTGCTAGGTGAAACTGTTTTCTTTTTTAGAGGCAGCTGTTTGTCTCTTAAAAAACATACAATATAGCACCCAACAACAAGAGCAGCTGCAAACATTGATATTTAGATTTTGTATCAAGGTAATAGGTTTGAAAATGAACAGATTCTGTACCTGATAACACTTCCCTGAGCTGAAAGAAATTGCCAACTCAGCAAACAAACCTGGCATTAACAGAAACAGTAGCGAGACATGCATCCGAGCAGGCCAACAAAAAGAAAAAGTAATTTAGAAATTAAACACTAAAAGATAGACATAAGGTTGGAATTGGGGAAACAAGTATATATTTGAATAAAAAGAACAAGGTTGGAGATCTCAGCTTTGCTTTTTATTTTTCAAGAGAAAGGTAAATGAAGTAGTTCAGGTTCAAATAAAAATAGAAGGGAAAAATGTACTGGAAGCTTTTATATTTTGAAAAATTCTAGTGCACTTTCAAATATTCATGCATGCATTCAATTTTTGTATTCATCCTATAATTGATTTTAAAGTTAAGCTTTTGATGATTTTTCCTTTCTAATTTAGAAAGGATAAAATGTCAATTCAAACTTCCAAAAAATGATTGAACTTACAATGCGCCTAGAACAATTGATCTTTTTTTTTAAATACTGGTACAATTTTATCAGTATTTCCAATACTGGTACAAGTTTTCCAGCAGCGAGTCTTCAATCACGAGTAAAATAAAACAAAGAAATTCAAAAGAAATATTACAACCTCATTGATTTGGGACATTACAGAGTATACTTTGTTGAAGTGTATTGGCAAAAAAAATTTGAAGTCTGTCAGACAACCACTGGGACCACCCCAGGAGCCAAGGGCCGGCTGGGAACGATCCTCTACAGCCGCAGGATCGAGCTATGAAGATCGATCAGGCCGTCAATCACGCTCTGGTCCAGAGGTCATGATTCATCCAACCAGACTTGGGTGCCTGCCTGCCTCCTTTATTAATCTCAAGGATGCAGTTGTACGATCCTATAGAACAGATCCTGTTCAAGTAAGGTCGTGCTTCTGCCTTCCCCACTATGTTATATATATACGCTAGGATTGTATCCTTTGTCTACTGTGGGACTAAACTACAACTGAAACCTGAGCAATATAAGATCAGAACTAGGAGGCGGCCGGAGATTTTACTTGGTGAGCTTTTATTAGGGTTTTGCTATTTATCAAAGCCGACT
>CAXKVX010000932.1:0-192496 GCA_964058865.1 Eleocharis quinqueflora | reverse complement strand
AAATAATCACAAACACTTGCTCCTATTTTAATTTCAATGGATAATTCTGATACAAATTCAATTTTTATGGTACACTCATTTGATATATCTGAGAAAACTATTTTTAAATTAAACTTAAAATCATATATAAAATCTGCTTTCCATTTTTTAGATATGCCATGCAAATTTGAATCAATTCATATTGATGAATAATATATTCGAAGCCGTTTAAATCGTATCATTAAATTTTCAAATCATTTAATAGAAATATACACTTTTTGAAATTTGATAATTGCCAAATTTAATTAGTGCTTAAAAGAATATCATGCTTATATGCATAAAATGTGCAGTGTAGCTCGATAGCATGCTTATATATATATATATATATATATAGAACCCCTTGGTGCTTGATCAAGCACCATAGCCCAGTTCTATATATATATATATATATATATATATATATAATACTACATATAATAATAATAAATATTGTTCTTTGTTATATACATATAGGGGTTTCCCAGCTTCCATTATTAAATGTTCCTTAACATAATTCTCACATTTGTTGTCAAGGAGGATTGAGTCACGATCTCATGAAAATCATCCCATGTTTTCCAGAGTTTTCCAAGAGTGAAAATCAGGGAGAGAGAAGAGAAAGAGGAGAACGGGAGCTCATAATTCCGCCCCGGAGTTTATGGAAGAGGGTGAAAGGGGGTGTGCGGAGGTGAACAGAAAAAATTCTTCAGTTCATTTCTTCAATTTCGGAGATTTTTTTCCACCTGATTTCAGGGTTAAACGATGACCTTCCATCATTTTTCTTTCATCTCCATTCCTCTCCACTTCAACTCTGAAGCACACTCTTAACTACAACTAGACTATTAGATCATTTTTCTTGTCATTTATTTTTGTTGTTATTGTTATTTTCATTGTTTTCATTGATTTATTGATGCATCATGAAGCACCGATGATAATAATGTGTCCGTGTATATAATTTTTTGAAGAAATAAGTGGGTTGTAAGCTCAAGTCTCAAATTTAGACCTTGAGAGAATGCACACTGAATTTCGAACCTACGACCTCCATTTGAGAGAGCATGGTTCTAGACCAAGAGCTGGTTCTTGCACATGTATATAAATTATCAAAATCTTACTATGTTAACTTTGTTAGACGGAATTAAATTATTTGTAATGAAAAATATGATAAATAAAATCATTTATATTTAAATATAAAAAAAATCTATTTGAGTGTTGAACCTGCAATCTTTATAGAAAGTAGTAATGTCTTAATTTATTACTAAAGGAAACATTAGTTCTTCCAAAATAATTTAGCAAGAAAATATAGGTTAATAAATGAAAGTCTACTCTAACTTTACCATTATATATGCTAACAGTAGATAAGAAAAAGATATAATACCTAATGAATGCTATAAAATGTCGGCATGATTTAAAAATTGAGAATGTAAGCGGTAAGCCCTCCGGATTAGTTTTTCTTTTAAAAAGAAAAACCAAGAATTAAGAAGAAGAGAAAAGAAGAAAGAAAGAGAAAAAAATATTGCATGCTAGCTAGGCGATTGGGTCTATTTGTAAGAAAAATTTTGTTCGATAATTAATTTGCGACAGATGTGAGGAGGAAAACATTTATTCTTTTGGAAATATTTTTTGGCTGCATCTAGGATGCTCTGTTTCGAAAGACACTTGAAAGATTCCTTTTTACGGTAGTCAATTTCGTGATGGTCTTATATTAACTTTTTGGTGCAAGTCGTAAGTACGATTTTGGTAATAGATCATAAAAGGCATTGGAAGATTCAGTAAAAAAACTCACATCAGTTATCATGCATAGTGAAAATTTTATGTCATAATCGAGATGGAAATTTGCATGTCATATCTGTAATTGTTGGAAATAATCAAGCATTAGAAGAATACTAGAAGATCCCCCTTATCCTTCTTTACTTTTGTGTAACGTTTTAATTTTATCCGATAAAACATTGATATGAAAATAAAAAATTTCGTGTCAGAAATTACAAGTTTAAAATTCAAGCAAAAATATTTTGTAATATTTAAAATTAAAAGACTTTTGACATCTAGTTTTATGTTTAAAAAATTGGATGTCCATCAGTCAAAGAATAATTTATAGAACTATTTTTAGATCTGAACATTCGCTTTTATCTAGCTACTAGTATAGTGTCCACGCAATGCGATGGAATCAACAAAATTATATATATTTTTTATAATAAAAGTGTTCCCACGATTCTATCTTCGAATTATATAATAAATAAGTTACAAATAAAAATTACAAAATTAAAAGATTGATCGTGGTAATGTTTAACAACTAATAACTTTCTACTCAAAAGACTTTAAGAAATATAATGACGCTCAACGGGTCTCAAGTCTCAACTCAGCGAGGACGAAAAGAGATAAATAGTTTAATGGAAAATAAAACACAAAGAGTAACTGCTAAGTAGCAAAGAGAGAATTCTTGGATTTCTTAGAAGAGGCTAATTGTATTTTAAAACTTTATGATGGTCCAGGTTGGTGGAGAGATCAGGTAATCAGGCAAGAAGGAACTCTAATTGATACTGTGCACCTCTGCACTTACCTCTGGGACCCGTCGTACGAGAACGATGGTCGAATGAAAAGCCTATGGATCATAGTGGTGGACTTCCCTCGAAAATTGTGGTAAAAAAAGGAATTTGAGAAGCTTGTTGAAGATTTTGGCGTGATTCTAGAAATAGATCCAGCTACACTTGATCGTACCTGTCTGAAAGAGGCCAAGGTAAGAGTAGGTGTTTGTATGTTTGAAGATGTACATAGATTCAAACCTATGGTCTTTAGAAACGATCGTAATGAAAACTACTGGAACCTAGTCAAATTGGTATATGTTTTACCCTACGATCCACTCAATAAGGGTGTAAACAGAAAAAGGAAATGGATTCCTAAGTCCACTGACTCCCATGGGTTCTCAAGGGGTAACTCTGGTAATACTGGTAACTCTCATCAAACTGAGGGAAACAATGAAAATGAGGAAGACGATATATTGAAAATAGAGATGGTTACAGTGAGGAGGAAAACTTGGATACATTTGAAGCAAAAGAAAAATGTATAACCTCCATCTCTGAGGGCAGATTCAAGGATGTACCATCTGACCCAATGAACAAGGATAGTGCCCCAGAGTGGTGTATGAGGTGGGGAACTCTTCTCAAAATCATGTCTCACTGCAACATGAGGTGTTAAACAAGGACTTGCAGTTGGCTCTAACAAATGTCATTACACAGTCTGTAAAAGAGAATGTTGATCAGTTTGGCACTGACAAGATTTCACCAAAGAAAGTTGATACTAAGAGCACTGCAAGCCAGAAGAATATGGAGTCCCTTCACCAGATAATATGTGAAGAAGATTGAGAAAAATATGAACCAGAACAGATTAAACTAGAGGGGCTGGGGATTGAGCACACAAATAATAAAGTGTCAGACCAAACTGAGAGCTTACCTAAGATCTCAAATGTAGATGGGCAGATAGAGACTGAGGATGAAGTAGAGTCTCAGTGTGTTGTGTTGGAGGATGTGCAACCCCTATCTAGGCTTCTACCAGCAACACGCCAAAGCTTGAGGCAGAAATTGAAAAACTCCGAGAACTCAATTATGGATAAAGCAATCAATCAAAAGTATAAGTCAATGGCAAAATTGACTAGTTCTGGTACTCACTGTCTAGCCAACTCTTTCCCTTTTCAGGAACTAACTGATGAGCAAGTTGTTGATTTGTTCAGATGCTTTGGCCTTTCATTAGCTGACTCCACTTCTGATAGTGTGGATTGTGTCAGATTTTTAAGAACACTGTCTAAAACTCAATTCCAAACTGCTTTAGATGCAATAGATTTCATGGTCCAATATGGCATAAAATTTAATAAAAAGGATAAAGATAAAAGAACTCATCTAGATAATATAACAAATAGGATCCATGTCCTGCATATTAAATGAATGCCTTGTGTTGGAACATTAGAGGAATAAATAAATTCACAAAACGGAAATATCTGAGAGAAATGATAGTAGATAATAAGGTAAACCTTGTAGGGATTCAGGAAACAAAAAAGAAAAATATCAAAAAGATTTATAGCCTCTTTCTTACCCTCCCAATTTGATTGTATATGTTTGCATGCCACTGGATATGCTAGAGGAATACTCTTAGGTATTTGATACAATGAAATACAAAGCACTTTCCCATTATAAGGCTAAATTCTCTCTTCTGTATTACTTAAAGATGAAAAAGATAAATTTATTTTTTGGAATCACTGTTGTTTATGGTCCAACATTTTTTTCACACAAGAAAAGGTTCCTAAAAGAATTAAAATCCCTTAGAGATTTGTGGGCTGGTCCATGGCTGATACTGGGTGACTTCAATATGATAAGATTCTCTCATGAGAAAAACAACTCATTTAATATGTCTTGGTCATTTATATTCAACAAATGGATTTCAGAAATGCAATTAATGAAATATCCAATATCTGGATGTAAATATACATTGTCAAACATGAGATTGAAACCATGTTTGGCTCTCTTAGATAGATTCTTTTGCTCTTTAGATTGGGATGACCACCTTAATAAGGCTGAGATTAAACCATTAACTAGATATAAATATGATCATGTTCCTTTGATTTTGTGCTCTAAGATTGAATCTCAACATAATAATCATATCTTTAGATTTGATAAAACTTGGACTGAGGATCCAGAATTCAATAACCTAATAGATAAATGGTGGTCAGATAGGGTACAAGGCCCAGATATAGCCAGTTACTGGTGTGCTAAGATAAAATTCATGAGAAAGAAGATGAAAGGTTGGGCAAAAAAATCATTATGGTAAGATATAAAAAAAAATAGGTTTACCTGGTGATACTAGATAGATTACAACATGTACAAGATGAAAGAGGTTGGGATGACCAAGAATATGCTGAATTTCATAATTCTCTAACACAGCTAGATAAGATATATGAGGAGGAACTAAATATTGGAGCCTTAGGGCTATAAGAGTGAATGGTTGTTATCTGGAGATAATAATACTAAGTTTTATCATAAAATAGCTACTCAATCTAAGAAAAAGAAGCAAATTCAAGAATTGAAATGTGGTGAAGATATTTTCACTGACCATTCACTTATTGAAACTTACATTTTTTTTATTACTACAAAGCCATTTTTGGTGTGACTAGTGATCAATACATTAAATTGAACTCCCATTTTTGAGATGAGGAGGATAAGCTTAGTGGAGAGGAACTCACACAATTGATCAAGCCATTCTCTAAAGAAGAGATCAAATCTGCTTTGTTTGCATCTAATGGGGATGGTGCTCGTGGCCCTGATGGTATATCTTTTGCATTTTATCAAAAATTTTGGCCAATAGTAAAACATGATATATGCTCTCTCTTTGAAGATTTTTATAACAATTCCCTCAATGTGGCCAAACTGAATAGAGCCATGATCTCTCTAATTCCAAAGGTCCAAAATGCACATGAGATAAAGCATTATAGACCCATTGCACTACTGAATTGCATATATAAACTAATCACTAAAGTATTTACAGATAGAATGGAACCAGTAATCAACTCCATGCTAGACCAATCACAGGCTGCCATTTATGGAAGGCAGATACATATTAGACAATGTAGTCTGTGTTGGAGAAATAATTCATGATACCAAAATAAGAAAGAATGAGGGTATTGTGCTCAAAATTGATTTAGAAAAAAGCATACAATAGAGTCAATTGGGAGTTTTTTATTGAACTGTTGATAAGTAAAGGTAGACTCACTAAATGGAGGGAACATGTGTATAAACATAAATGGTAGACTCACTAACTATTTTGAAGTTAAGAGGGATCTGAATCAAGGTGACCCTTTATCCCCTATTCTATTCAATCTGGTAGCAGATGCCCTAAATCAAATGATTAAAAAAGAAAAATCCCTCAACCTAATAAGAGGCTTAGGACATGTCTTAAGAGATAACTTACAAATCACAAATCTTCACTATGCAGATGGCACAATTATCTTATGCCAAGCTGATTTTCACATGCTAGAAATTATTAAATGATTTTTCATAGGATTTGAAGCACTATCTGGACTGAAAGCCAATTATAATAAAAGTGACTTGTACCTAATCAACCTAGATGAAAATAAAGCATATGCACTAGCCAATGTCTTTGGGTGCAAGGTTGCTGAGTGGCCATTGAAATACTTAGGTATCCCCATTCACTGGAAAAAAACAAAAATAAAAGATTGGAACATGATAATAGAAAATTTTCAAATTAGATTGCAAAGCTGGAAAGGGTCAATGCTATCTCTGGGAAGGAAAGTTACCCTAATCAACAGTGTACTATCTTCTCTCTGTTGTACTAAATAATGTCTCGTATTTTTCGATTTGCAAAACTAAACGTATATTTAACAAGTTTCTTGTGAGATGTATTATTCAGGAACAATTCAGGGAAAAAGAAATTACAAGACAAGAGGAAAGCTCAAGAAATGAAGAATTAAGACTCTTAATATTTAGGGTATTTTCCTCTCAAGTTTATAGCAAAATTAAATCAAAGAGATTGAGTAAAACAAGTGCAAAATACAAGAAATCAAATGAAACGTTATATAACTCTCTGAAACATTATATAACGTTATCCGTTCATATAGGAAAAATCAAAGTATACACAGAAATGACCACAACGTTATACAACGTTCTATAACGTTGTATAACGCTATACATAGAAACAGAACACAGTTGCACAACGCTTGAAAAGTCCAGAACATCTGTCAAAAACTAACCAGAACGTTGTGCAACGTTTCCTAACGTTATGTAACGTTATACCTAACTGTGCAAAATCAAAAGACCAAAGTCAGTCTGTAACGATTAAAAAGTCCAGAACATTTGTCTAAGTTTGACAAAACGTTATACAACGTTTGTCCACGTTATATAACGTTATGATCTATTTTCTGTGAAAATAGATCAGAACGTTGTACAACGAGGTATAGCGTTATATAACGTTATGATCAATTTTCACGGATTAGATCATAACGTTATATAACGTTTCATGCCGTTGTGTAACGTTTCACCTGACAGAACTCAAAATAACGATCATTTCTCTGACAGTTGTAATTTATATATTTTGTGAAACGTTATATAACGTTATAGACAGTTATGTAACGTTTTAACTCAGAAAATATTTTTGAGCTGTTGGGGGCTTCTATAAATATGGGATTTCCTTATCTTCTCTCTTGAACTGAATCATTCAATTTCAAAACCTAATTCTCAGCCCCCATTAAAGCTCTCACCTACCAAACTTGGAAAACTTGCTAAATCTTAAATACTCAATCTCCTTGATCTTAAAATTGCCATAGACTTGTGTGAGATTAGTGTTTGCTATCATCTAATCCTTATTTGTGTGTTTATACGGTTCTAGACTCTACTTGTTGTAATAGAGCTAGTTCTCGGTCCTTGTACAAGAACCTTTGTTCCTTAGTGAAATCGGCTCAACCCTATTACCACGTCGGGGGGTTGGGAGTCCCGGAGAGTAGGATCGTCAATATCCGAACTCCGTTAAAATCTCAATGTTCTTGTGCTTCGCATTGTTTGCGCTTTCTCAACTCTTTATTTACTTTATTTTGTTATTCTTATTGCTAGTTAAAGCATTGCTAGATTTGCTATAGAATTGAATTGAAATTGTGGTTCATTTGGTAAACTTACAAACAAGCCCCTAAGACTTTAGAAGTGTGCTAATTGCTTTAAATAAGCCTTATTAGGGGTGATTATAGATTACACTCTCCCAATTTATGTGATGAGTTATCATCTTATACCTTGCAAAATCAAAAAGAAATTAGATGCTATTAGAA
Source organism: Eleocharis quinqueflora (assembly GCA_964058865.1). Lineage (NCBI taxonomy): Eukaryota > Viridiplantae > Streptophyta > Magnoliopsida > Poales > Cyperaceae > Eleocharis > Eleocharis quinqueflora. The sequence continues at coordinate 184,665 of CAXKVX010000932.1, read as the reverse complement.
CTCATTCTTGTGGAACTCTGGTGAGAAAAGAAAATACCACCTTTGTAGATGGGTAGAGGTTTGCTAACCTGCTGGTATGGATGGACTAGGCATCACTAAAGACAAATCCTGAACAACTCACTTTTGTGCAAGTGGATTCGGAGACTGAAAAACCCAGCCTGCTCTGGATGGCGGAAATCCATATTGGAAACTAAATGTAAGAAATCTAAAGACAAATCCAAATGGTCACCATTTTGGAAATTGTGCAAGAATCATGAACAAATTATTGAGATAAATAGAATCATGAAAGTGGGGGATGGGAAATCAACTAGGTTCTGGCTTGATACTTGGTCAGAAGATGTCCCTTTCTATATGAAATATCCTTCCATGTTCAATGTTTGTATTAATTCAAATATTACTTTAGACAAAGTCATTGGTAATGGTATATCTCACTGTGATTTTAGAAGGCAATTGTCTCAACTGCAGACTAACCAATTATCTGATATGGTACAAGAAGTAGCAAGGTCACTACCTTTGAAAGAGGGGCTGGATACTGCTCTCTGGCAAGGCAATGAAACTAACAAAATCAAATGCAAAGATATTTACCTGTGACTCATGGATGGAGGGGTTCCTGATGACTATACTAACCTGATTTGGAAACTGAAAATTTCCCTCAAAATACAAATCTTTCTTTGGCTATTAAGTAAAAGAAAACTCTTAGTTAGGGTTTCCTTGAGATCAAGAGGTGGTCTGGTAATTTTCAATGTGTCTACTGCAATCAAAGTGAAACAATTGACCACCTCTTTGTCCAATGCACCCAGGTGGTACAAGTCTAGTACTGGATCCTAAAACCACTCCATATCCAAAAACCCAACAATTTGAAAGAAGTTGGATTAGTATGGACACAATCGCACCAGGACTTTAAAGAATTATTCTTACTTACTTGTGCAGCTTTGTTTTGAATAACTTGGTTAGAAAGGAATTATTGTTGTTTTAATGTCTCATCCCCAATTAGCTTTAAAACATATTGTTCTAAAATCAAATCTTTACTGCATTATGGGTCAGGTCTCTGGAATGGGGTGCTACAAAGCAAGATGGAGGGATGGTTGCAGATTCTGGATAGGGATGAAATAATGGCAGAAAAGCGCCCAAAGCTATGTGAAGAGTTGAGCTGTGCATCTGCAGGTTGCATAGACAGAGAGATGCTATGAAAAATTGGATGCTTCAAAGACAACAGGGATACTCTGCATCACATGATAAAAGTCCCATTTTACCGAATGTTTTTTTCCTGGTTCTTGTTGGTTACTTGTTTGTTGTGTGTATTTCGGTTTAGTCTTGTTAGTTTACCTATATGGAGTTGGTATGTAATAAGGGGTAACGTTGCTCTTACTATGATGAGAAACATTTAGATAAGTTGGGGCACTGGTACCATCGATAGTGGTACCGGTGCGATGATGGTTAGGTGAGTTGAGGCTATCAGATGGTATATAGCTCACTGTGATGTACTCCTCTTACTTCCTTTTATAAAAAAGGAAGTGGCGGGCTTTCCCACTTATTTCAAAAAAAAAAACTTGATGATGGTTACAATGACTATAGTCCCTTTTATAGGTGACAAATGTTTTGGTTCCAAACAAAACAATAACTGAAAGAAATAACTGAAAGATACAGTAATTAAATGCTAAGGAATTAAAATGCAAAAAATATGGAAAATATTCTAGAGACTTGGAGTGCACACAAAGTAATCTTGGAGATACTATCTTCATCAAATCATATATGAGTCAGATTCTGAATCGAATCCGAATTGGATCATTTCCCATTTTGTGTCCGGCTCCTCGAGTTGATGAAAGTTTGCCCTCAAGCTTGTATTTTCACCATAGTACTTGTGAAGATGTAGAACATTGAATATGTTCGAGATGTGCATGTCCTCGGTAGCTTGACTGGATAGGCATTCTCACCAAACTTATCCAGAATCGGGTAAGGTCCGAACTTACGACGAGTGAGCTTGTTGTAGTCCCAAATATGGATACGAGACATGTAATATCATACATAGTCTAGTAAACCTAGGGTCTTTAGGGTTGGTGCGTGCACGTAACGTGGCTGGTGAATGTACTGACTCTGTAGTCTATCCTCAAACAACCTCATATCCTCCCTCATCTGGAATCAGATGTCGTAGTTCTTGAGCATGTTCTCGGGCCACTCCTTGTAAGACAGGTTGGCCCAAGGTGGCAAGTCCTCCATCGCTTCCGGTGCTAAGGAAGTAGCACCATCGTAGCATGGCAACTTGTGTGGACGCCAGTCCTCGCCATCACCATCGACCACAATCTGCTTACCGGTGCGTGTTTGAACCATGTTGTCTTAAGGCTTATTCAAAGAGGACTCGACAAATCAAAAGACTCGACCTAAAGTAACTCTAGTCCTAAAGAAAGTAAATAGTAAAGTAGAGGACAAAAATAAACGAGATTGGTTTGGCCAAACCAATCTGAGACAACAACAACAAAGAAGTCCCACAAATCACAACATCCAGCAGCGCAACAATAAGCCTCTTAAGGCCGTAATGATTCTGCGATTGTTGCGTCCGAAATTCTGTGATGTAATAACTGTGTTGCGGCCGCAATTGATCTTCAATGGCTACCTTAACTCCCTTATTCTCAAACGTTATGTGTTGTGATCACAATATAGGGTCTGGCGACAGCAATAAGCATCTTTGTTCCTAAAACGTTTAGTGTTGCGGTCGCAACTGACCTGAAATTAGCACAAAAAGCTGATTTAAACTTGAAAAATAATATATTTTGAAAATCTAATTATGCAAACTTAACCTAAATATGTACAAATGCAGATTAATTTCTACAGAATAAAAATAACTAAATATTTTTATTTTTGGGTATTCTATTTTTTATTATATTTTTGGGGCTCATGCTTAAGCAACCTAAAATTAAAAGATTAAACATAGAAAATTAAATTTCAAGTTGACTATTTTTTTGTATTTTTCTAATTTCGATGTTTTTTTTGTATTTTTGGCAAAAAAATAAGAAATTTAATTATCCTAAATGCATGCAAAAAATAAAAATGTGCAAAAGGTAAATTGCTTGGGTTGCCTCCCAAGAAGCGCTCGTTTAGTGTCATGAGCTTGCCATCCTTTTGTTTAACCGATTTTTACTTCGGTAAGGGATATGTTGTTCTCCTGTTCAATCGAATAATTGGTCGGCTTAACGATCATATGTGATGCTAGCATTGCATTCAATCAGAGGCGAAACCACTCTTTGGGCCCACCTGGGCCAAGGCACCTACTTGGCTGAGAAAAATATCTACAGAGTCCTTAATAAAATTATTTTAGCAGCTCTACATTTCTTTGATTCTGAGTCCTCCGCACTGGCCGCGGGATAGCAAAATCTAGTGAGACACCCCTCTCAATATTTTTCTAGTTTCGCCCCTGTATTCAATTGCCTCTCGAATTCCATCTTGAGTCTCTCCACTTTAGCAATAAGCGTCTCCACATCAAAGAAGTTGGAATTATTCCTCAACGTCGCTTTGTCCTCTGAATTCATGGCACTGGGTTGATCACAATTCTCATCTACGTCATCCAAGTTATCCCATTTCCTTGAATCATCCAAGTCATAGTCAAGGTAGAAGTCGATGTATTCGATTGAGTAGCCATCCAATTGTGTGCAAGTTCTTGATTCGGGAGCGTCCCACGTTGCTCGTTCCCATGATGTGTTAATAAACATCATTGCTACAAAGTCGTAATCTTTCTTGGATGCAATGTCATCCGTGTCAACATCATTGCTACAAAGTTCCGAAGTGATGTTAGAGTCGTAAACAACCTGTTCATTACCAATATGCAAGGTAAGTACCATATTTTTCACACCAATTTCACCGGCAGTAGCAATAAATGGCCTACCCAAAATTAAAGGTACTTGGGGATCTACTTCCATTTCTACAATGATGAAATCACAAGGTATCAGAAATTTGTCAATCAAGATTGGCAAATCCCTAATGATTCCTACCGGTTTCTTCCTTGAACCACCGACTAATTGTAACAAAAATTGGGTCGAGTTAATTGGGATGACGGTTCCAACACCAATTTTATCGTAAACAACTTTAGGCATAAGATTAATACCGGCCTCTTTGTCAGTCATGGCATTAGGTATAAACATAGTCCCTACCGTGCATGGTATTAAAATCATATTGGGGTCTTTTAACTTCGTTGGGACTTCATTAGCAATAATAACATTACAGCTTTTAATTAACGACCCGTCCAACTTGTTACTTTGAGAAAGATCATACCTGAGTGGAGATGTGTACATCTTCGTCATTACCTGTGGTGCATCATCATCAATTGTGGAGATTTGCTCATCGATATCCTTGCTCATCATACCCTAGTGTGGGCAAAATTAGCTCTTGAGAGATTTATTACAACCGCAATGGTTGGGTGTTGCGCTCGCAATGGAGTGTGTAGAGAGAGATAGGGTTTCTTGCCAGCTTTGTTGCTGCCGCTATTGATCTTTGTGGATTTCTGACAGAGAGAAGGGGTCTTCGGGTTTGTTATGTTGCGGCCGCAAAGAATTGTGTTGCCCTAAAGGATATTATCCTTAGGGATTCTGCAACCTACTCTATCCTTTGTTTTCTCCTTCAAGAGCTGAAGGATTTTTCTTCCTTTCATCATCCGAAGGATAATATAAATGTTCTGAAGACATTTTATGATCTACAATGGTATTGGGTTATTCATACGTGAAGGAAGAGCTACCGAACAACAAATAATCCAACTCAATAAAAAAAATATTGTCATCAATATTGGGACTAATATTTTGAATAGGGTTACCAAAACCTATATGATAGGTACAAGGGAGGTCCGGTACATAAAGGGGAACGTTTGTATCACTCTCATAAGAGAAATACCCATTAGAAGATGATTCTGACTCCATTTTACTACTTCAAAACAAATTGTTGGATTAAATTCATCAACTCATCTCTTGTTTGACAATTTGCAAAATACATAAAGTACTAACCTTGCACAATTGAGTTTTAGTGAAGATGCAGGTTAAAACAGGTACAACCCAATGTCAAACATGCTCATACATGCCTTGGACAAGTCATGACATGGTCTAAGCATCAAGGAAATGCTTCAAGGCACAAGACAGAGCACAACATTACCATAATGATTGCCCACTCGTTATAACGAGTCTACAAGGCGTAATAACGAGTCATCAAGGCGTCATAACGCCTCAGGAGAAGAGAGAAGGCCAGGATGCTGGAAATTTCTGAGACAACCATTACTGTAACGCTCCAGCAAGGCGTCACATTGCCTGACCATCCGTTATAATGCCTCAGCCATGCGTTATAGCGGATTAGGAGTTCTTTGGCCCATTTGTCAGCTGTAGAAGGGCAAGAAGGGAAAAGGCTCAAGGCGTTATAACACCTTTCCCATGCGTTATGGACATTCCTGTAACGCCAGAGGCATTTCTTCACAGATCAAGATCCAAGAAGTGCTCAGCCTATATAAAGATTACAGATTCGACCCAGAAGGTCATCCAAACATTCATAAAAGCTTCCCATATGTAATTGTGCACTAAAGAGAGCCTCTTTCAAGTTTTCTCAAGCTACCTAAACCTGAGAGCACTTAGGATAGCTACCAATTGGCTAGTTGTCTATTCGAGATCATTCTTTGCTATTGTTTAGCCTTTGGTGCACAACATTTGTGTTGTCAAGTGGTGCATTCCTGTTCTTAATTGTGTTGTCAATTGAACCTTGGTAATGGTGTAGAGTGGTGTTGCCCCTTGCATCGAGTTAGGAGAAGAAGATTGGCTATCTTGTGTTCGAAGAAGCCAAAGATCGTCTCCGCCATTTTGTAAAAACATTTGGTTATAGTGTAACGGCCCGAAAGACATTTTATTTCGGGAGACCCATGGACGTAGGCCTAAGTTTCTTTTGATAGGCCGAACCACGTTACATATCTTGTCACTTATGCTAATTGCTGTCTCTTCACACACACTCTCTCTCTCTCTCTCTTTAAGCTTTTTTATCTCTATTTTGTGATTTGTTCTTAGACTTGCTTGTGAAATTGATTGACTAGGTGATTAAGGTCTAAAAGAATTGAATTAAATTGTAAATTCTTCCGCACTACTACTTGACCAATGAATTGCGCCTTTTTAGTGAAATTACACTTCACACATTCTAACAATTGGTATCAGAGCCCAAAGGTTCAGACCTAGCTGAGCACCAAATTCTTATTAGTTCTTGATTTTGAAACATGACCTAATTGAAATTTGTAAAAGAACCCTCAGTCTTTGGAGTTAGTTGCAAGAACTTTTCTTTTTGGAAAAGGTGTTGTGACTAGTGTCCGAAAATGTGACAGCAAGACTAATGATTTTTTCATTAAGATGGAATTACATCAAGGGTCAGTCTTGAGTCCTTAAAGCTTTGTCTTAGTGATCGATGTCACGAAATACATAAAAGGAGATATCCCTTGGAGCATGCTCTTTTGCGGACGATGTGGTCCTAATTGACGAAAGTAATGTAAGACTTGGTAGTAAATTAGAATTTTGGAAGACTTTAGAATTGAAATATTTTAGACTTAGTAGGACTAAGACCGATTATATGAATCGCAAGTTCAATGGCGTTCGTTCGTAAGAAGAAGATGTCAGTTTAGATGGACAAGTAGTGTTTAGCAGAAACATCTTTTGATATTTAAGATCGATGCTACAAAGTGATGGCGAGATTGATGAAGATGTTAGCCATAGAATAAGAGCGGGTTGGATAAAATAGTGACAAGCATCTAACATCTTATGCGACAAAAAGGTTTCACAAGATTGAAAGGTAAGTTCTGCAGACGGCGATCAGACCTGTAATGTTGTATGGAGAATAATGTTGGGCTACTAAAGAGCAACACATACAAAAGATGGGTGTGATAGAGATGCGTATGTTATGGTGGATAAGTCGGCATACAAGAAGGATCACATTAGAGATAACGATATACGTTACAAGGTCGGGGTTGCACAAATTGAAGAGAAACTTGTTCAACATCGTTTGAGATGGTATGGGCATATTCAACATCGTAGTGCAGTTTTAAGTCGTGTCGAAAACACGAGAAAAGGTAGGGGCGACCGAAATTGACATAGAATGAAGCCGTAAAAAGATACTTAAATGCATGGAATGTATCCAATGAATTGATATTAAATAAAAGTGCATGGAAATTAGCGATCCACGTACCAGAATCATGACAATTAAAATTTTGAAGTAGTAATATTGTTGTACGACTTTAGTTTAGAATTAGAAACATAGGACTAAACTTATTATTATTACTATTATTATTATTATTATTATTACTATTTTTACTATTATTTTACTATTTATTATATTATTATTATCTATACCGATTTTTCATTTCAGATTGGAATTTATTTGTAGCCCATCTCAATTTATTTGAGACCAAAACTTTGTTGTTGTTGTTTATTCTTTTGGAGTTCTTTGGAAATTAGATTGATTTATTGATGATTCAGACAAATTTTTGCTGATTAAATCTATGAAAAACTATACTGATCATAAATATAACTATACTTCTATAACAAAATCCTCACTACAATAGTTACATAATTGATCGTGAGATGTTAACTTTTTATTTAGCGATGGTTAGAAATTCTCTTAAAATTTCTTAATTAAAATGTTTCGTCGATCTTGTCATCAATTCCGTCATCGAGGCATTCAGTTTGTTTCCGACGAAAAATTGGTGTTGTTATTATGGATATTATTTCGTCCATTATACATGTTATTTTTGTTATTATGCATCTAATAACATGCATAATAGTTCAAATAATGTGCATAATAAATTAATTATTTCACTTTTCATTGTAATTGTGTTATTATGCATGTTATTTGTATTATTACGCATTTGACAGTATTTATATTTAGATTGTTATTATCCATGTTAATTACATTAGATAAATGTATTATTATGTATGTTGCTCATATTATTTTGCATGTTATATAGTTACATGCAAAATAACAAAACACAACATGCATAATAACAAAAAAACAACATGCATAATAATTACAACAAATTTCAAATTGGATGCAACTGGATTTATCCAGTCTGCATCAGTGAGCGTATTGATTTATTTTTTCAGTCGAACGTCCGGTCAATTAGATACATAATAACAAAAATAACATGCATAATAACAAAACAACTTGCATACTGAACCCAACTAAGCTCGTCCTGTTGGGATCAAATGAGAAATCGATATTTAGCTCTCAATGCTTAAACATCTAGGATATATAATTTTTGGGGGGTTTCTTTTTTTAGAAGAAACTTTTGTTGGGTTTTTTTTTTCTAAGATGATCTCATTTTTAGCATATATAGAAAATACAAAGCATGGAATGCAATATTAGTTCCTCTATTTTTTATCAACTAATCATTTATATTTGGTATATGAATAAGAGAAATTATTTTCTGACAACTAATTGACTGCTCGTCCTAGTTCAGAATTTATCAACTAATGATGAAGCACATCTATTTTTAGTATGTATTTTAATCCAACTGTAAAACACAAACAACAGAGTTACTACAACTCTGAACTAACATGCTGGCAAACTACAGACCTTTACAGCTTTACTAATGATATTAATCATTACCGCGTGCAATTATTACATATTTTTTCGACATCAGATATAGTAGTCGTACGGCAAAATGCAAAAGAAAAAGAAAGGTGCTGATATATCGATTTTTTCATTGATTTTTTCATCGATTTTAATAGAACATGTCTAGTTGAGTTCAGTTTACATGTTGTTTTTGTTATGATGCATGTTGTTTTTTGTAGTATGCATGTTGTTTTTGTTATTATATATATAATTGACCGGACGCTCTACTGAAAACGAATGTCGCTACGCTCATCGACGTGAATCGTTACGCTCATCGATACGGATTGGACGAATCTAGTTGCATTTATTTTAACATTTGTTATAGTTATTATACATGTTGTTTTTGTTGTTATACAAATAATTTACATGCAATAAGTATTTGAACTATTATGCATGTTATTAGATGCACAATAACAAAAACAACATGCATAATAATGAAAACAACATACATCATAAGCAAAACAAATTTTCGTCGGAACTCAACTGAACGCGTTCGTGGAGATCGATAATAATAGAATCGAAGTTGGATCGGCGGAATATTTTGTTTGTGAAAACCTCCGTTTCTCATTTTTCTCTACTCCGCGTCAGCTCCTTCCAATCCTGGTCTAATCTCTTTGCCCCTGATAGCAACCCAAAATTAGTATAATATATTAATAATAGCAACCCAAAATTAGTATAATATATTAATAATGCGATCAAATAAACAAACTAATCCAAATCTCCATTTCTATTTTACTAGTTTACTGTTTACCCCTCTCTCACAAGGAGAAGGACCCCGCTTTTTCCTTTATTTTCTTTTCCCACCTTTTAAAAAAATGACATTACACGACAAATTCCCCTTGATCCTTTTTCCTTTCCCCCGTACCCACGGTATTCCTTTCCCCGAATTTCTCCTCTAGTATACTATAGTTGAGTTGTATTGAATTCTATTTCTTTTTTCTTTTTTTGCATAAGGCTTTCTATTAAATTCTGATCTCGCTGTCAGAGCAAACCATTTCAAACCAAATATAAACCCAATTCTCTCTCTCTGGCCAACCTACAAGGCATGACCTTCAACCCGTGGCTAGCACCAGATCAAGACGACCCCCTTTCTCAGAGCAAAGTGACCAAGTATGTTTACATGAGTCTCTCTTTTACCATTGGACTTGTAACTTTTCTGGTTTACATCTTTATTTGGTACCTCTGTACCCGGCATCGTCAGGCCCATAACAGGCAACCCCGGGGGCATCCGTTAACCGGGAGCGGGGGATTGAGCAAATCAGCATTAGCTGCTATACCGATTAGTATTTATTCCGGAAGTGAGAAAGATGCAACCGGTACAAGCCCCGACTGTGCCATTTGTATAAGCCTGGTACAAAAGGGCGAGATGGTGCGGCAATTGCCCAAATGTAAGCACTTGTTTCATGTAGACTGTGTAGATATGTGGTTGTACTCGCATTCGACTTGCCCGATTTGCCGTTGCGAAGTCGGGGAGAAAGAAGCGGGTAAGAAGTCGGAGGCACGTAGGGTTGCTGCGATCCCTCTTGTGGCCGAGCCAGTGTCGTCGCCGGTGCCCCCTATGGCGTTGCCGCCTGTGTAGGTTAGCAATTGGTGTCTTTCTATTTTCTCAGTCTGTTGAAATTATGGGATTTTTTATGTTCTTCAGTAGTTTGCACTTTTATGTGCAAGGCAGAGATGTTGGTTTGATTTGTAAATTTATGGAAATGAAATGAAATAGAGGTTAGGTGGAACCATTAGTTTCTCGATTGATTTGGGTTCCATTTAGAATTAGATCTTTTTATTGTTTTAAAAAAATTATAATACTTTTTGATTGGGAAATTGAGCTGCTAAACCTCTGAGCAGAATCAGCACACCTGGAAGTACTTTGTCAATTTGCATTGGCAATTAATTAGAAAAGAAAAAAAAAATCAGAATCATGTTCTGTATTCTTCTAAGGTTCAGAAAACCAGTATATTGCAATTGGCAATATTGGAGTTCGCAAAAATGATTTCCTCTTGTATGAATTTAATATTGTTGCAAAACTATCTGAACATTTTTTTAATGTCATATACTTACTAACAATGACACCTTTAGCCTAATTAGGAAGAAAAACACTGAATATATAACAATTGGCATTTGTATATGAACAATAGCCTCACATCAGAAAGTAACCAACTTGAGAAGTTCAGTCTAATTTTATCTAGCCACTTGACCACTTGATGCTTCAGCCCTCGGTTTATTTTGTTAAAACTAGTAAGATTCGCATTTTGTTAAAACTAGTAAGATGCCAACGCGATGCGGTGGAATAGATAATATTATAATATCTTTTGTGTCTTTCATAATAAAGTATATGCAAGATTTAATATCTAATGAACCAATTATGTTATGTACATTTTTTTATTTTTGTGATTCATAAACTTTAAAGTGGAATTTAAAAAAAAATTAAAATGTGGTCAAGTTTCTTTCTCAAATGTTTATTTTTGAAAATATATGTTGGTTTATTGTTATAATCCTGTATGGTTATAAATATTTGATCTCTGCTTTCAAAATTTACACAAAATATCTTAAATAGCAATATCATAAATAGCAAGATATATGTCAATAATAAATGCTACAAAATATTTTGTCTCCATGAGATGATATTAAATGCTCTTATTATGGTAAGGAAATTGAAAATCTAAGAGAATTGAAAGTCTAAAATTGAGCGGTTGTAATCGAAAGAAATGAAAATCTCATGCTTTGTATTGATCTGAGAGGTAATAGAAGTTTGGAGTAAAAAACTCCAATCTCATAGTAGTTGTGTTGCACGAGTGCGGGTGCGCGTATCGTATCCGATACAGTGCGGGTGCGGCGATACGGCAATTTTAAAAAATCGCGGATACGGATGCGGATATATATATATAATAAAAAATCATATTATATATTAAAATGCTTGAAATTTGTTTTTCTATTCAACTTTTTTTAATATATATTGATACTTATGAAATAACAAAAAAATATAAGCATTTGATGAAACATTTTCTTGATAAAAGAGTTCATATTATATCGAAAATAATACTATACAATTACGTGGCGTGATTAATATACACAATTGCTTATTTAATATTACTAAAAAACTCAATTCGTATCCAAAACGTATCCAAAACATATCTTGACCGAATCCGTCGGTCAAATAATATAAAATAATCAGATACGTCACGTGACGTATCCGATACACACCCGCACCGTATCCAAGGCGTATCCATATCCGAGCCGTATCCGATACACGTACGACTAGAAGAATGAAGTATCCGAGTAACATAGCATAGTAGTAAGGATTATATATTTTATGTTTATTTATGGTCTTTTTACATACATTAAGAACTAACGGACTGTAGAGACAATAAGTGTAAAACTGTACACAAAATAAAATTCAAGTGTTGCCATAAAAATTTGCATTTATTTCCTTTAACGTAACAAGTATTTTTTTTTTAGTAAACTAATAAAAGGTGCTTATTATTCGGTTCAATTAGTAGGACAGAAAATTTTATGGTCTGTGCTTAAGAAATGGAGAACAATAATTTTCTCTTGACCTCTAGTTGTCGTACCTTATATTCTAAACCGAAATTTTTATTAATAACAACGACAAAAATTCGAAGAAATTACAAAACTGACCACCACGGCATCACATATACCACAATTAATTGCGGAATTTCTGATGCCGTAATTATCTGAGAATTCTCTCATTGTCGTAATTGTCGTTATTGACAAGTTTGACTTTTATATTATGTTACTTTAAAAAAACACTTGAAAAAAACATAAAGTATAAGTTAAACATAAAATACAATTGTATTAACCATGCATACAATACATATAAAAAAAGAACGTGACACAAAAAATGAATATTCGTCCATGCTATGAATCTAGCAATTCGATCCACCTCAGAAATTTATTCGAATTCTTCCATAAATTGATCTACGTGTTTCTTGAGCACTCGTCGAAGGGTTTGATGCACCTCTCGAAGGATTTGCACCACTAGGCGTAACACTTACTGAGTGTCGTGCATGTTGCATTGGTGTAGCACTCAGGTTTGGTTGACCGAGCAGGTTGGCTTCCGATCTGGAAGACCATTCGACTTAACATTTCATGTCGAGGTATTGGCTGAGTACCATGTTGACTTCATGCACCGCTTCCTACAATATTGACACATTTAGTAAATTAAGACATATTTCTTGCTTAAATATTGACATATTTTCAACTCAACTTTCGGCTGTTTCTTCAGACCTCTTCGCCTGCCATGTCGTCCTTCCATTCCATCCATAACCATCGAAATACGAATGTCTTCTACGACCACGACAAATCAATTTCCTATCGGGAATGATGATCAGTCCGTTGTACTCAGGCCATTAAGATTGATTCGGAAAATGGTGAAATCTTCCCAACTTGGTAAATAGAAATTGGAGTATCATTCGCCACTCTATAATTCAAAGAATCTCCAATTCATTTCTGCTTGTGCCATTTGGAGTATCATTCAGCATTCTATATCGTCATGTATGGATATTAACAAAAGTGATAAGCATGTTCAGTTGCAGTGTTATACTGAGCAGTAACATTTAATGAATGTTGCGCTAAAATATCCCAACCGTTGATATATCATAATTTTGACATCTTCGAACCAAATATCTACATTTTCAGGAAAAGTAAATTTTGGATGACAACTATACTCGATACCATATGATTTGTTTCGCATTTCACCGTCCAAGTAAACATAATTTGGAATTATTTTTCTTGGGTTTGGCTGAATGAAAAAAACTGTACTTTATTGCTAATTTAAAAAGGTTACTAAAACATATATGTTCAAATAAACTTCTATTTTTACTAAAACATATATTAAAATAATTCATAATAGATGGTAATTCACAAGTAATCATTGTCCAAAATACTAATAATAATTATTATAAAATTATTCACAAGTTCTTAATTAATAAAAAAAAATTAATATACACAAACCTGAATCTGTGCTGCAAATTCCTCTGTCGATACTCTAATGTCACTCTAATATTTTCTACTGCTTCTCTGAAACTTTAATTTCACTGCGGTCTCTCTCCCTCTCTCGGTTGATTTATGAAGAGAGAAAAGCATGTTTATTGCGGTATCACATATGTTGTAGTTAATTGCGGCATCACAAATGCCGCAGTTAATTGCGGCAAAAGTGATGTCGCAGTTAATTGCGGTATCTATGATGCCGCGAAGGCCAATTATGTGATTTTATTGGATTTTTTGTCAAATGAGTGTTTATTTTTTGTATTATTAAAAGAAATTTTTGTATTTTAGAGGAGCCCTAGAATAACGATAATTTTAGTGTACACTCAATTTTTGTGATATATTTTTTCAAAACCACATTTCAAATTAACAAAATTAAATTTGTACATATGTTTTCAATTATTATATAATTTGTATCAAAATTGAGTCAATTTAGAATTTAATTGATCATTCATCATGAAGCGACTAAAAATCCACCATTGAAAATGTTAAATTATTTGGAGTTGTGCTAAAATACTTAACGAAGCATCAAACTCTGTATGTTTAGACTCGTATCTTGAGAAACAAATTAAGTGCAAATTGCCAATTCGAAGCACCGAAATAATTTTTATACTAACATCTACTTGAAGTTCAAGTTTAACATTTTTTGAAACTTTTTTACTATTTATCGAATGGATGCAAAGTTTGCTAAATTGAAGGTCTGTAAATCGTTAAGGGATTTTTTTATCCATCCAATAAAATAGTAAAAAAATTCTAAAAATGTAAAATCTGCTCTTCAAATATATGCTAGTATGAATAATATTTTCAATGATTTGTATTGTTCATTTGCACTGTGTATCTAGAGATATGAGTCTAGATATATGTAATTTGATGATTTATGAAGTATTTTATCACAACTCAGATTATTTGATAGTGGGGTAAACAAATTTTTTTTCAAATTGACAAAAAAATTATATTTTCCCTGTCGAAGTAATTAAGAAGACATCTACAACTTTAATTATTTTTAGTTGAATAATTTTTCGAAAAATGTATTGTAAAAGTTGAATGTATCATAAAATTGAATGTAGACTAGAAATACCTCATAGAAAATAAGAACTGAAAAAAAAGTTCAAACAACAAGAAATGTTTTCATGATATTCCTATGTAAATTCATAAATATATAGACCTGATTAAATATAAGTCTTTAAACGTATCTATTTTTTTGTTTGAATTAGCTGCGTTAGTATGTACCATTTGGACATTTGAATGTTTCTAGCTACATTTAATAATCAAATATATTTGCTATGTGTAGTAGAAAGTGAATTTATGAAACATTTAAGTCCAAACCTAATAAATAATCAAATATATTGTGTTTTTAATTTAAATCCAGTCATAGATTGAAAAAAATTTCCATCTTTATATTTTTTGTTCTTTTTGTATTCAAGTGGTCCGAGAAAAGGTCCCACAAAAATTGACCGTACCTTTCGAATTTTCTTTTCTTTTTTCTTTTTAAAACTCAAGAGCATAAATTTTGTCTTGATTTTTCAAAGTGATTTAATTATCAATTCAATTATGTCAATTTATTACTTGAATAACTGCACAAAATTTCTCAAGCGTTTTATCTTAAAAAAGGGACGTAGTAAAGTGAGAAAGAGAGAGGAAGAATCTAGAACAAATGAAACCCTTTTCCATTTTGTCTGTTCGTTTTTGTATTGTATTCTCGAGGTAGTAACTACGCTTTTTATTGCGGCTTTCAAATCACCTACTCTTCAACACATAAAAAATGAGTACCTCTTTTTATATTTGGAACGTTTGATTTCAACGAACGGATTAGATCTCATAGAAAATGGTCCCCTCAATCAAATTCAAGTTGATCTGAACCGTTTGTTTTTTTTAACGGCCAAGATGTGAAGAGTTGGACCCTCCTTTCTACTGAAAATAATAGCAGATTCGGAGCCTTTATTGTGGAGGTGTCTTGTCTTTTCAGCTAGAAAAATGCAATTAATGTGCATACTCGTTTAGTACATAGCGTGCAAAAAAGTATTCCTTTTCTTCCTTTTTTTTTGTCTTTATTTTTCTCTTTTAATGTTTACCACGGCCCACAGGATCCATAGATGGAAGTTTCTCGATACTATTTTCTTAAAAAAAGGTTTCTCAACATTGTTTTATTTTTATGATAAATTGGAATCAGAAGTTCGGAACCATCCATTTTTAATTACTAAAAATACATTTTACTTCAATTTTGAACTTGTAACGAGATAGATAGAAGACTTTAAAACAAATACTACATAAAAGATTAATTCTGACTGCTCTTAAAATAATGTCAGAATTTCATCATTGTACTCACATATATTTGAATTGATGATCTTATAAAAATCATTCTAATTAACTTTTACCAGGCTACCGGATCATTTATCAGATTGCTGTTCTTGTTTACTAAAATTTAACTACTTTCTAATTAACTATTTAACATATTTCAATTTCACAAGTTTATGTTATTTATAAACTCTTCGACATTATTTCTTACGGATGATATACATGTTTCCTAAAACGCATCACTTTGATCCAGAAATAAAATATAATCAATGATATATCTATATTTCTTATTAAGGAGCTTAATGTTTAGATCTTTCAAGGCTCTTGATTTAATGGTCTTTTAGGCGGATGGATTCTCAATCTTTAGATTAAACTCTTATGAAAGTCGCTCATTTAACTATTTTCCAATTATGAACTTCAACACACACACATACACAACCGACGCCACAGAAGATCTCTTCAAGACTTTATTTGTTGCAAAAATCATGCTACACTGCATTAAAAATAAAATATTTACAATATAATTAAGAATATGTGAGACGATTTTTCGTATACATTGTTTTATTCGCGCTGGTTTGACTCCAAATGCCCTCAATAGTGAATTAAACCAAACCAAATTCCATCTGGGTTGTGGCAAATCAAACCAAGCCATGTATGGTATTGTTTTGTGTATGTAAGTGATGCCTGGACCAAAAGGAATTGAATTGTGCCTTTAAAACTCAAATGGTGACTGGTTGAGACCAAAATGAGTCAAACTAGACCCAATCGACAAATTCGAATGTACAAATGAAATTAAGACTAAAAAACATTCCAAACATATTCTGGAAGCTTAAATAGATCAAGTTCAAGCTTTAGAACCAATTGAAATGCTTTAAAAATTTAAATTATAGTTAAAATTCAATACCGAGACAAGTAGCAGAACACCATCACCTCTACTGATCTCTGGCCACCGACGATTGACCCATTTTACTCCTGACACTCACACGATGTGAGGGATATGCTTCAATCAAGCTGCCATGACCTGAAGCTCACTCGACGTCGAGGTGTAATGCTCGTCAAACCTCAAGATGAAGAAGAAGAAGAAAGGAAGAGAGAGAAGAAATCAGCGTTAGATCCAAGGGTCCAAATTCAAACCTGATGATCAAATCAAGCGGGTCATATTAATTCTCTATGTATTTCATATTGTACAATTTTGTAAAAATAACAAATAAAATTTAACTACTTTCTAATTAACTATTTAACATATTTCAATTTCACAAGTTTATGTTATTTATAAACTCTTCGACATTATTTCTTACGGATGATATACATGTTTCCTAAAACGCATCACTTTGGTCCAGAAATAAAATATAATCAATGATATATCTATATATTTCTTATTAAGAAGCTTAATGTTTAGATCCTGCAAGGGTTCTGATTTAATGGTCTTTTAGGCGGATGGATTCTCAATCTTTAGATTAAACTCTTATGAAAGTCGCTCATTTAACTATTTTTCAATTATGAACTTCAACACACACATACACAGCCGACGCCACAGAAGATCTCTTCAAGACTTTATTTGTTGCAAAAATCATGCTACACTGCATTAAAAATAAAATATTTACAATATAATTAAGGATATGTGAGACGATTTTTCGTATACATTGTTTTATTCGCGTTGGTTTGACTCCAAATGACCTCAATAGTGAATTAAACCAAACCAAATTCCATGGAATTGAATTGTGCCTTTAAAACTCAAATTTAAACTCAAATGGTGACTGGTTGAGACCAAAATGAGTCAAACTAGACCCAATCGACAAATTCGAATGTACAAATGAAATTAAGACTAAAAAACATTCCAAACATATTCTGGAAGCTTAAATAGATCAAGTTCAAGCTTTAGAACCAATTGAAATGCTTTAAAAATTTAAATTATAGTTAAAATTCAATACCGAGACAAGTAGCAGAACACCATCACCTCTACTGATCTCTGGCCACCGACGATTGACCCATTTTACTCCTGACACTCACACGATGTGAGGGGTATGCTTCAATCAAGCTGCCATGACCTGAAGCTCACTCGACGTCGAGGTGTAACGCTCGTCAAACCTCAAGATGAAGAAGAAGAAGAAAGGAAGAGAGAGAAGAAATCAGCGTTAGATCCAAGGGTCCAAATTCAAACCTGATGATCAAATCAAGCGGGTCATATTAATTCTCTATGTATTTCATATTGTACAATTTTGTAAAAATAACAAATAAAATTTAACTACTTTCTAATTAACTATTTAACATATTTCAATTTCACAAGTTTATGTTATTTATAAACTCTTCGACATTATTTCTTACGGATGATATACATGTTTCCTAAAACGCATCACTTTGGTCCAGAAATAAAATATAATCAATGATATATCTATATATTTCTTATTAAGAAGCTTAATGTTTAGATCCTGCAAGGGTTCTGATTTAATGGTCTTTTAGGCGGATGGATTCTCAATCTTTAGATTAAACTCTTATGAAAGTCGCTCATTTAACTATTTTTCAATTATGAACTTCAACACACACATACACAGCCGACGCCACAGAAGATCTCTTCAAGACTTTATTTGTTGCAAAAATCATGCTACACTGCATTAAAAATAAAATATTTACAATATAATTAAGGATATGTGAGATGATTTTTCGTATACATTGTTTTATTCGCGTTGGTTTGACTCCAAATGACCTCAATAGTGAATTAAACCAAACCAAATTCCATGGAATTGAATTGTGCCTTTAAAACTCAAATTTAAACTCAAATGGTGACTGGTTGAGACCAAAATGAGTCAAACTAGACCCAATCGACAAATTCGAATGTACAAATGAAATTAAGACTAAAAAACATTCCAAACATATTCTGGAAGCTTAAATAGATCAAGTTCAAGCTTTAGAACCAATTGAAATGCTTTAAAAATTTAAATTATAGTTAAAATTCAATACCGAGACAAGTAGCAGAACACCACCACCTCTAGTGATCTCTGGCCACCGACGATTGACCCATTTTACTCCTGACACTCACACGATGTCAGGGGTATGCTTCAATCAAGCTGTCATGACCTGAAGCTCACTCGACGTTGAGGTGTAACGCTCGTCAAACCTCAAGATGAAGAAGAAGAAAGGAAGAGAGAAGAAATCAGCGTTAGATCCAAGGGTCCAAATTATAAAAGTGCATATAAAATCAAAGTTTGCATTAAAACTCATACTTTCCTATTATAAAAAAGAGTATGATAAATAAAAGTTTAAAATTCACATTTCCTTTCTATTAAAAGAAAGAAAATAAATAAAACTGTTTAAAAGTTATTTTCTGTACAAAATTCCTTTTTATCAAAATATAAAAGTGTAATAGAAATACAATTTCGCACAAATCTATAAATTATTTTTTTATGCATAGTTGCTTGAAAGAAAATTAAAGAAATGCTTATCATAAAATAAAAGCAAATTTTCTAAAATAAACCAACTCAAAATTTCGATGTATACGTATTCTTTTATATCTGGAAGGCCCGTTGTGAATTGTATTTGATGCCCACTATGTGAAGCTACACCTGCTGCCTCGAGTCAAAACCTGGAATTAATTTAAACGGGGAGTGTGAGTGCTACATATACTGATGGCTCCTCTAAAGGAATTGGTGAAGGTGGTATTGGGTACATTCTCTCTCTCTCCTTTTTTTTCCATTCAGTGCATGGCTGTTGCCTGTTGCACAGCACTGTGTCGGGCTTTGAAGCAGATCTTCCAGACAGTTAGGCGTCTACAATTGTGTTTTCTACTCTGACTCTAAGCAAATTAATCAGTCCTCTTAATGAATGATGAATGCCAAAGACCCACCAATTGCCCAATACATATCACCTGGAATATCTCATTTATAGACTGCCTGAACAATTAATAGCCTGACTGATTTTTCATCGCAGCCATATATTCGCCCATACCAATCTTCTCCCTCTCATTCCTGAACACTTGTGAGTAGTGATCCCACTAGGCTTGTTGTCTTTAATCCGAGCACTCCTGTGGGTGAGTCCACCTTGGTCCGAATCTCATCTCATCTATTTCGTTTTTTTGGTAAAGAAAGCATTCATGTTTGATATCATTCTTTGTGCATATAATTATTTTCTTGAAAACTTCAGAAAAAAATACAATTTTAGTGTTAGTTCGGTGAGTGAAATTGAGTGGACTCCTCCATGGAGTTTATGAGTACAGAAGAAGCATGGGTTTTTGGATAAGATATGCCGGTAAAATTGGTTTTCATGCTAGAAAGGGCTATCAAATCAAAGCATTGTGGATGGTAAAACAACTTCAAAGACATACGTTTGTGGAAATGGTGGTTTTCGCTCTAATGTAAGCGAGATGATCAAGTTAAGTATTCTCGACAAGAAACACGAACTGGTTGCCTAGTTCGATTGTTACTGAAATTGAATAGAAAATCTGACAAATATGAGGTTGTTTAATTTGTTAGCGAGCACAACCATTTTCTTCAACTACCACGAGCTTGCTATCTCATGCCTTCTCAACAAAAAGTAATCATTGTTCTTTCATACAATTCAAAGTTTGTTAAAAAAAAGAAAATAAAATATGTTATGAATAGTTGTAATATTTGTAGGTAACATAGGCTGAAGCCATAAACATTGAACTTGCTGATGCTTATGGAATTCAACTAAAGGAAACACAAGAGTTAATGGGTCTTCAAGTTGCTGGTAGAGAAAATATCGATCATACTCTTGTAGATCAAAACAATCACTTATGATATATCTAAATAAACTTTAATCCATGGCGAGGTGATTAGTATTTTAAGGTACTTTTGCAAATAGGCAACATATAACCCTTCTTTTCAAAGTATCGTACAAGTAGATGATCAAAATGACATAAGCAATATTTTTTGGGCATATGCACAAATGATAATAGATTATGCCCAATTTGGTGATGTTGTTACTTTTTACACAACACATGGCACAAACAAGGAATATCGACCATTTGGTGTTTTTGTTGGTTTTAATCATTTTAGAGAAACAGTGATGTTTGGAGCGGTACTCTTGGATGTCCAAAGCGTGGAGTCATTTGAGTGGGTATTTACCACCTTTCTAAAATCCCACAACAACAAGAATCTCATAACTATCTTTACTGACCAAGATGCGACAGTGGGGAAGCCATAGTCAATATACTTTCGAACACAAGACATGGATTATGTACTTGGCATATATCAGAGAATGTCGCAAGGCACTTAAGTTGTCATAATAAAGATGCTACAAACTATGTTTGTAAATTCAGTGCTTGTGTTTATGAGTATGAAGAGGAGGCATAATTTGAAAAGGCTTTTAGAGATTTAGAGAGAAAGTTGGGAGGAACTTGCTTGTCTTCTGTGTACAAAGAAAAGGGAAAATGGGCTTATTGCTACATGAAGGATGCTTTCAGTTTAGAAATTCGAAGCACACAATGGTGTGAGAGTCTCAACAAGGATTTGAATAACTATTTAAAAGTCAGACTTGAATATTGTTAGATTCATTAAGCATTTTGAGAGAGTGGTGGCAGACAAACATGAGAAAGAAGTTCTTTTGGAATATGATTATAGAAAGAAAGTCCGTAGATGTAAGATATGTTGTATCAAACAATTTCTCAATTTTGTTGATGTTCTAAACAATTTTGAACTTTACCATCTCTTGTGTTTTGAAGTTATTGTATGGAGGCTTGTATAAAATTCAAAAGGGACACAAGGATGAATCAAGAAAGAACAAGCATATAGATCATCAAGATTACAGCAGAATGAACAATTAGGTTTATCAAAACTTATTTTAGTTGATTAAAAATTGGGTTTAAAAGAGCAATATTCTCACGAAAATAGAACAACTCGTAATAACGCCAACTTGGGTGTTATAACGCTAGAGTGCAATTACCCGAAAAATGGCTAAGTCCTGAAATGTCCCAGACTTAGCGTTATAACGCCAAGCATGGCATTATAACGCTATAGTGTAAAATCCAGATTTTGCAAAATCGATAAATGATCCAGATTAATTCGTTGTAATGCCAAGCCGGACCTTTTAACGCTAGACCAAAATTCAAATTTCAGTCCAGTTTGTCTTGACCTGATTAAGTGTTATAACACTAGAGCTTGTGCATCTTATGGCGTTATAATGTCATGATAATAAATATTTTTAAAACATAATAATAATAAAAATAAACAGTATAATTATACTAACTTCATTCTTTTTGTTCTAACGCCAAGATTTCTACAGTAACTAGCGTTATAATGCTAGAACTCAATGGCCTAAATTTTGCCAGATTTGTACACCTATAAAAACCATCTTCTTCAACCTTTTCCTTATAAAAAACTAAGCCTATTCAAAATCTTTAGCAGCCACCATTATTGTGCACTTTAGAGCTCAAATTACTTTGCAAAACCTTGCTCAAAGTCCCAATCTTTAACTAGCTAATTAATCTATTGATTGTTGAGAGATTGCTTGTGCATCACATTTTATTATTCCATTATCTACTTGTCTTTTCTTTGTGAGATTGTGTGTAATTTGGGTTCAATCATCCTATCGGTATAAAGGAGATTGGATTCCATCTTGTAATTGCAACATTGTTTAGTGAAGCAGACCAAGCTTATTACTGCATGAAGCGGGGGTGCCAGGGACCCAGAGATGTAGGCGAGGCCAACGGTAAGCCGAACTCCGTCAACACTTTTTGAGCCATCACTTTCTCTTAACTCTTTCTTATCTCAATTTTTACTAGTTGCATTTGTGTGATTATTAATTGCTTTAATTGCTAGAATTAATTGAATTGCTTAATTGGTCATAATTGATAAAATTGTAATTAGGTCCCTAGTTAGTTGGTAAAATCCAAAAGAAATTTATTACTACACCTAGGCGCCTAGGTGTATCAAAATGGTATCAGAGCGGGTTAAGCTTGTGAATTGAGAAACCCTTAATTGCAAGCCAAGGTCAAATTTATACCAACTAATGGCATCTTATAGACACATAGCACCTCCACCCGTTTTAGGGCAAAGTTGCAAAAAATTTGGCTATTGGAAGAAGTGTATGACCAACTATTTGGGTATTTTAGATCTCTTAGAGGTTATGTATACCAAATAGGTACCGAAACTTAATGACCAAGTTGTGAATGCAATACTAACCTCAATACATGAGTCAATTGCACTTATCTTTGGAGATGATAGTAATGCATATGATATGTGGCAAGTATTACTTATAAAATATGAGGATAATGCTTTGCTAAAAAGGTCTAGAGGTGCCGGCTTACAATTCCTATTTGAGAATTTTAGAATAAGTAATAATGAATCAATTGAGGATATATACACTAGACTCACTCTCTTAACTAATGACTTTGTTGAAATAGGTGATTCATTGGAGCCTAGCAAGGTAGCCGGTAATCTCATAAGAATCATGATGAGGAGACCTTCATGGCAAAGTTATATGAGCTCATTGGAGGCAATGCACAATGCTAGGGAGGTTTCATTCACTCCCGAGGAGATCTACTCTTTTCTGAAGATCTTTGAAGAAACTCTTAGGCAAATTAAAGAAGACCAAGGACATAAAATCGTACCTCTCGCCATTCAAAACACAACCCCTCAACAATTCTAAGTCCTACAACAACCCCTCTTCTTATAACAATCCTTCCTCATCCAACAACAGAAGTTCACTTGAGAGTCCATTCAAAAAATTTGGCTTTGACCACAACAAAGAAATCTCTATCCTTACCAAAATGGTTCAAGGGATGTTTGCATATGAGGGAAGGCTCAATGCTAAGAGAGACGAGGGAGGGAAGAGGATTGTATGTTTCATATGTGACAAAGAAGGACACACCATCCATACTTGCTTTAGAATATTTTCTCAAATGAAAACTCAAGTTGGGGGTGAAATGTAAGATCAAAAGGGAATTCTTAAGAAAGATGGTTTCATGAGAAGAAGAATCCTTAAAGCCATGCAAACCGATACATGGGTTGAAGGCGAAGATGAAGGAGACGAATGTGTGGCCGAACAAGTTGGATGACCTGCAAACTCCCTATGCTACCATGACCTTTTTTTTTAATGAAGATGGTGATGTGTTAGATGATGAGGAGACAGGATATGTTGGATTTTGATGCCGTTCTCTCCAAGAATCGAGTGACCGATATGAAGGTCATTGAGCTCATAAAGAAGTTCGACCTTGGAGGGATTAATAAAGGAGAACCCTCCAAGAAGGTAGAGAAAGAAGAGGTTGCAATAGAGACAGAAGTGCAATCGGTTGAAGAAGAAACAAAGGAAGAGACTAGCACTTCATCCTCTGAAATGGAGGCCAAAGTATCTCTAAACTCAAATGAAGTTAGATATAGTCTAGGTTATGAGTCCGATGAAGAATCGGATGATGATGAGATTTCATGCAATAATACAAGCATTTTGTCTAATGAGGATTCATTAAAACTTGAAATTGTTACGTTGAACAAACTTCTCATTGAGACTCATCATGATTTAATGAGAAGAGATGGTACTATCGGGAGATTAAGCAATACGATTCTTGAGCTTGAGTCTGAGGTAGTTGAATATGAGTCTAAGGTAAATGAACTTGACACACAAGTGAAAGAAATAAAAGAAAAAGATATAAAAAGTGATCAACCAACAAAAGTGATTGAGAATGGGATTTTCAAATCAACTAGTGTATTGAAAAATGACACTAGGTTGGATTTGAGCAAGCTATATGAGAGACAAAAACCTGATGATAAATCGGGTATAAAAAGAGCTCACCCGCTTTTGTGTCTAATAACCCAAAAAATCTTAAATCAAATGGAAAACAATCTCAAAACAAGGGCAAAGACGCATATTACCAAAATGTTAGAAATGTACCAAACTATGCCTTTAGGTATAAGTTTAGCAACGGTAATGATGCCAAAAGCAAACAAATCTCTCAAACTTGGACCAATAAGACATACTTTAGGGAACCAACCGGTTGGAGATATGAAGTGAAAGGTAATACAAGCCCATATTGGCTCTCACTGTGTTGGACATGGTACGGTCGATGATGAGTCGAGCAGAACTACATGTATCCTTTTGGAGATATGCTCTTGAGACTGCTAATTTTACCTTAAATAGAGTACCCACCAAATTTGTAGACAAGACTCCATACGAGGTGTGGACGTGGAGGGTCCCCAACTTGTCTTTTCTCAAAATTTGGGGCTGTGAAGCTTATGCTAGGTGGTTAATACCTGACAAGCTTGGTCCTAAATCTGACAAATGCTTCTTCATCAGTTATCCGAGGAAAACCAATCAATCATAAGTCGGATAATAAAATATTTGTTGCCCGACATGGTGCATTTTTGGAGGAGTTCCTCTCCAAAGAAAGTAGTGGGAGCAAGGTAACACTCGATAAAATTCGAGACCAACTTCTTGATACTTCGGGTCAAACCGAAGTGGAACAAGTTCCAAGCGAGGCTTTGGAATTAGTTCAGCAGACACCACATGTTAGAAAGTCAGGAAGGATAGTCCATGCGCCTGAGAGGTACTTGAGACTACATGAGATATTACTTATTGGTGATATTGATCCCTTGAGATATCATGAGGCAATGTCAAGAAAAGACTCTGATGAATGGCTCAAAGCCATGAAATCTGAAATGTAATATGTAAAGGACAATCTTGTATGGGACTTGGTTGACCTACCTGATGGGATAAAACCCGTCAAAAATAAATGGGTCTTCAAGAGAAAGACCGACATGGATGACAACTTGACTGTATACAAGGCACGTCTAGTGGCAAAAGGTTTTACTCAAGTTAAGAGGATCGACTATGATGTGACCTTTTCACCAGTGGCCACGTTTCAGTCAATTCGGATCCTTCTAGCGATTGCCGCATTTCATGATTATAAAATTTGGCAAATGGATGTTAAAACCACATTCCTGAACGAGGTTCTGGATGAGGATGTGTACATAGTACAGTCTGATGGTTTTATCGATCCTGAAAAAGCTGGGAAGGTATGCAAGCTTAAGAGATCCATTTATGAATTAAAGCAAGCATCTCGAACTTGAAACATAAGGTTCGATGACGAGGTCAAAGATTTGGGATTCGTGAGAAATCCAAAAGAACCTTGTGTTTACAAGAAGATGAGTGGGAGCTCAATTGTATTTTTGGTGTTGTATGTCAATGATATTCTTTTAATTGGGAACGATATTCCTATGCTTGAATCTGTGAAGTCATCATTAAGGCTTTCTCAATGAAATACTTGGGCGATGCTACCTATATTCTAGGTATCAAGATCTTTCGTGATAGATCTAAGAGACTCATAGGTTTGAGTCAAAGTACATACATAAGAAAGGCATTGGAGAGGTTCAACATGCCCCCATCATGAGGTTTTAGTGAGATAAAGTTGGATCTACACCCGATCATGTGATGAGAGCATCCACTATCAATAATCTAAGCATTTTCTTTATGAGTAGACATCATGCAAACCTACAAGATTATATATTAGTAACAATCAAAGCACTAACATATAACTTGTATCAAACTCCCCCTAAATATGTGGAAATGTTGAGTTCATGGGAGAAATATGCAAACATGCCCCTACACTTTGAGTTTAGGAACCCAAGCAACCTTTTTCAAGTTGCTTCCCTTCCTAAGTTCACATTCAAACGATATGTGTCCATGCTTGCAACAACAGTTACAAAAGACACTAGTCGGGAGACTAACTCTTTCTTTAATAAAATGATTTGTATAGTCATTTTTCAACTCCCACAAAGCATCATAGGGCACTACAAGAAGGGTTTTTTCTTCCTTAATTTAAGGGTGGTAACCTTTCATGAAAATACCACAAAGAAGCATATAATACGTCTGTAAGTCCTTCCTGTTCGAGTACTTCATTTATGGGTGGTAACCATTCAAGAAAATACCACAAAGCATCTTATCCTACTACAAGAAGTATTTCTGATCCAAGTACTTCATTCATGGATGATAACCTTTCAAGAAAACACCACAGAGCATCGTAACCTACCATGAGGAGGGTTTCTTCTTCGAATACTTTATTTAAGGGTGGTAACCTTTCATGAAAACACCACGAAGTCACATAGTATACTATGCTAAGTGTTTCATGGCCGAGTACTTCAATTATGGGTGAAATCCTTTCAACAAAACACCCAATGCATCTTATCCTACAATAAGAAATGTTTCATCTCAGGGTATTTCACTTAAAGGTGGTAACATTTCAATAAAACACCACGAAACAACTCGACCTACTAAGCTAAGTGTTTCATATCTGAGGTCTTCATTTATGGATGGCAACCTTTCCAGAAAATACCACAATGCATCGTACCCTACTACAAGAAGTGTTTCTTGTTCGGGCACTTCATTTATGGCAGGTAACCTTTCAAGAAAGCACCACAAAGCATCTTAGACTACGATAAGAGTTTTTAATCTTCTAGTACTTTATTAAAGGATAATAATAACCTTTCAAGAAAACACTACGAAGCAGCTTAGTAAGTTGGGTAGTTCGCGATAGAGTACTTTGTTTATGGGTGATAACCTTTTATAAAAACAAAACAATTAATCTTAGCCGACTACAAGATGTGTTTCATCCCCGAGTAATTCATTTAATGCTGGTATCCTTTCAAGAAAAAATTACGAAGAAACATAGTCTTCTACCAAAAGTGTTTTTAATCTACAAGTACTTCATTTAAGGATGGAAAACTTTCAAGAAAACACCACGAAGCTAATTAAACTACTAAGTTAAGTGTTTTATATCTGATAACATTTGTGGGTGCCAAACTTTCAAGAACACACCATAATGTCTCTTAGCCTACTACGAGAATTGTTATGTATCTAAGTAGTTCATTTATGTGTGGTAATCATTCTAGAAAACTCACAAAGCATCATAGTCTACTACGAGAAGTGTTTCTTCTTCGAGTAATTCATTTAAGGATGGTAACTTTTCACTAAAACACCATGGAGAAGAACAAACTACTACTCTAAGTGCTTCATGTCTGAGTACTTTATTTATGGGTGGCATCTTATCCTACTACGAGAAGTGCTTGGGATCCTAATATGTCATTTGACAGGAATAATCATATTGGCAACTACCTGAAAGGACCGAGATATATATCTATTTTCCTATGCGCGTATGGGTGATAACCCTTTCAAGTAAATTCCACAAAGCATCATAGCCTACTACGAGAAGGCTTTGTTCTTCAAGTACTTCATTTAAGGGTGATAACCTTTGATGAGAACACCATGAAGAAGCATAGATTACCACTGTAAGTGCTTCATGAACGAGTACTTAATTTATGGGTGGTCACTGTTCAAGAAAACACTACAAAGCATCTTATCCACCTACGAGAAGTGTTTCTAATTCAAGTACTTCATTTATGAATGGTAAACTTTCAAGAAAACTCCACAAAGCATCATATCTACTACAAAAAGTGTTTCTTCTGAGAGTATTGCATATACGTGTGGAAACCTTTCATGAAAACCCCACAATTTCGCATAAAATAATAAACTTGGTGTTTCATGGCCAAGTTATTAAATTAGGGGTGAAAGCCTTTCAACAAAACACCACAATGCTTCTTATCTTAATACAAGAAGTGTTTTATCTCAGAGTACTTCATTTAAGGATGATAACCTTTCCATAAAACTCCACGAAATAACTAAGCCTACTAAGCTAAGTGTTTCATGTCTGAAGTCTCCATTTATGGGTGGCAACCTTTCCAAAAAATACCACGATGCATCTTAGCCTACTACAATAAGTGTTTCTTGTCCGAGAACTTCATTCATGGCAAATAACCTTACAAGAAAGCACCACAGAGCATCTTATCCTACTACAAGAAGAGTTTTTAATCTTCATGTACTTTATTAAAGCATAATAACCTTTCAAAAAACACCACAAAGCAGTTTAGTCTTTTATGCTAGGTGTTCATGACAGAGTACTTCGTTTATGAGTGATATCCTTTCATAAAAACAACAAAATGAATCTTAGCCGACTACAAGAAATGTTTCATCTCTAAGAAACATAGCCTTATACCATAAGTGTTTAATATTCGAGTACTTCATTTACGTGTGGTAACTTATCAACAAAGCATCTTATCCTACTACAGGAAGTGTTTCTTGTCAGAACACTTCATTCATGGCAAGTGACCTTTTAAGAAAATAGCACAAAGTATCTTAGCCTACTACGAGAATAGTTTTTAATCTTTTAGTACTTTATTAAATGGTAATAACCTTTCAAGAAAATACCACTAAGCAACTTAGTCTACTACACTTGGTGTTTCATGACCGAGTACTTCAATTATGGATGATAACCTTTCATAAAAGCATCACAACGAATCTTAGCCTTCTACCATAAGTGTTTCATCTACGAGTACTTCATTTATGAATGGTAACTTCACAACAAAACACACCCAAGCATCTTAGCCTAATGAGAGAAAATTTCCATCTTCATGTACTTCATTTATAGGTGGTAATCTTTCAAGAAAACACCGCAAAGCAGCTTAAACTACTAAGCTAAGTGTTTTATGTGTAACTACATTTATGGGTTCCAAACTTTCAAGAAAACACCACAATGCATCTAAAGCCTACGATGAGAAGTGTTTCTCATCTAAGTACATTTATCTACAGTGACCTTTCAAGAAAATATCTCGAAACATCTTAGCCTACTACGAGAAGTGTTTCATCTGTGAGTACTTCATTTAATGCTAGTATCCTTTCAAGAAACACTGCGAAGAAACATAACCTTCTACCATAAGTGTTTCATATTCGAGTAATTCATTTATGGGCCGTAGCTTCTCAACAAAACACCCAAAGCATCTTAGCCTACCGAGAGAAATGATTCATCTTCAGTTACTTCATTTAAGGGTGGTAATCTTTCAAGAAAACACAACGAAGCAGCTTAAACTAATAACCTAAGTGTTTTATGTTTGACTATATTTATGGGTACCAAACTTTCAAAAAAAACACCACAATAAATCTTTACCTAGTATTAGAAGTGTTTCGGATTCGAGTACTTCATTTATCAGCAGTAACCTTTGAAGAAAACACCACAAAATATCTTAGGCTATTACGAGAAGTGTTTCATCTTCAAGTACTTCATTTAAGGATGGTAACCTTCCTCTAAAACACCAAGAAGAAGCATAGAATAACACTCTAAGTGCTTCATGTTTGAGTACTTCATTTATGGATGGTAACCATTCAAAAAAATACCACAAAGCGTCTTATCCTACTACAAGAAGTATTTTAGATCCGAGTACATTTACGGGTGGAAACCTTTCAAGAAAACTCCACAAAACATCTTAGCCTACTATGAGAAGCGCTTCTTCTTCGAATACTTCATTTAAGGGTTGTAACCTTTCACGAAAATACCACGAAGAAGAATAGAATACCATACTAAGTGCTTCATATCCGAGAACTTCATTTATGGGTGTTAACCATTCAAGAAAACAACACAAAGCATCTTATCCTACTACGAGAAGTGTTTCTGATCGAAGTACTTCACTTATGGGTGGTAACCTTTCAGACAAATCCACACAACATCATAGCCTATGAGAAAGGTTTCTTATTCGAGTACTTTATTTAAGGATGGTAACCATTCATGAATACACAACGAAGTCGCATAGTTTACTATGCTAGGTGTTTCAGGGACGAGTACTTCAATTATGCGTGAAAGCCTTTCAACAAAACACCACAATGCATCATATCCTACCATAAGTGTTTCATCTCTGAGTTCTTCATATAAAAAGGTGGTAACCTTTCCATAAAACCCCACGAAATAACTCAACCGACTAAGCTAAGTGTTTCATGTCCGAGATCTTCATTTATGGGTGGCAACCTTTCGAGAAAATAACACAATGCATCGTACCCAACTACAAGAAGTGTTTCTTGTCCGGACACTTCATTTATGACAGGTAACCTTTCAAGAAGACACCACAAAGCATCTTAGTCTACTATGGGAAAAGTTTTTAATCTTCTAGTACTTTATTAAAGGGTAATAACCTTTCAACAAAACACCACGAAACAACTTAGTCACTATATAGGTGTTTCATGATCTTGTACTTCGTTTATGAATGATAACATTCATAAGAACACCACAATAAATCTTAGGCTACTATAAGAAGTGTTTAATCTATGGGTACTTCATTTAATGTTGGTATTCTTTCAAGAAATACTACGAAGAAACATAGCCTTCTACCATAAATATTTCATCTTCGAGTACTTTATTTATGGGTGGTTACTTCTCAACAAAACACCCAAAGCATCTTAGCTTACTGAGAGAAATGTTTCATCTTCAAGTACTTCATTTAAGGATGGTAATTTTCAAGAAAACACCACGAAGCAACTTAAACTTCTAAGCTAAGTGTTTTATTTCTGACTACATTTATGGGTGCCAAATTTTCAAGAAAACACCACAATGCATCTTAGCCTACTACAAGGATTGCTTTATATCCGAGTACTTATTGACAGTAACCTTTCAAGAAAACATCACAAAACATCTTAACCTACTACGAGAAGTGTTTCATCTTCATGTACTTCTTTTAAGAGTGGTAACCTTCCAATAAAACACCAAGAAGAAGCAAAGAATGCCACTCTAAGTGTTTCTTGTTTGAGTAACTGAATTACTGGTGATAACCATTCAAGAAAACACCACAAAGCATCTTATCCTACTATGAGAAGTGTTTCGGATCCGAGTACTTCTTTATGAGTTGTAACCATTCAAGAAAATATCGCAAAGCATATAATCCTACTTCGAGAAGTGTTTCTCATCCGGGTAATTCATTCATGGGGTTATAACCTTTCAAGAAAACTCAACAAAGCATCGCAGGCTACTACGAGAAGGATTTCCTCTTCGAATACATAATTAATGGTGGTAGTCTTTCAGGAAAACACCACAAATAAGCATAGAATACAAATGTAAGTGCTTCATGTCCGCGTACTTCATTTATGGGTTGTAACCTTTCAATAAAACTTCACAAAGCATCATAGCCTACTACGAGAAGTGTTCTTCTTCGAGTACTTCATTTAAGGATGGTAAGATTTCATGAAAACCCACGAAGTCGCAAAGTATTTCAATTATGGGTGAAAGCCTTTCAACAACATTTATGGCTGACCTTTGCAGAAAACACCAGAAGAAGTGTTTCTTGTTCGGGCACAACATTTATGGCAGGTAACCTTACAAGAAAACACCACAAAGAATCTTAGCCTACTACGAGAAGAGTATTTAATAATCTAGTACTTTATTAAAGAGTATTAACCTTTCTAGAAAACATCCAAAAGCAGCTTAGTCTACTACTCTAGGTGTTTCATGACCGAGTACTTGATTCTGGGTGATAACCTTTCATAAAAGCACCACAATGAATCATAGGCTACTACAAGAAGTGTTTCTTCTTCGAGTATTTAATTTAAGAGATGTAATCTTTCACTAAAACCCCACAGAGATGAATATAATACGAACTAGGGGCTTCATGAATACATGGTAACAATTCAAGAAAACACCGTAAAACATCTTATCCTACTATTAGAAGTGTTTTTTATCCGAGTACATTTATGGGTGGTAACCTTTTTAGAAAACTCTACATAACATCATAGCCTACTGCGAGAAGGGTTTCTTCTTTGAGTACTTCATTTAAGGATGTTAATCTTTCATGAAAACACCACAAAGTCGCATAGTATATCACGCTAGGCGTTTCATGGCCAAGTAACTTCAATTATGGGTGAAAAAACATTTCAACAAAACAGCACAATGCATCTTATCGTAATACAATAAGTGTTTCATCTCTAAGTACTTCATTTAATGCTTATACCCTTTCAAGAAAACACTACAAAGAAACATAGCATTCTACCATAAGCGTTTCATCTTCGAGTACCTCATTTATGGGTGGTAACTTAACAACAAAACACCCTAAGCATATTAACCTACCGAGAATTTTTTTTCATCTTCAAGTACATTTAAGGGTGGTAATCTTGCAAGAAAACACCACGATGCAGCTTAAACTACTAAGCTAAGTGTTTATGTCTGACTACATTTATGGGTGCCAAACTTTCAAGAAAACACCACAATGCATCTTAGCCTACTGTGAGAAGTGTTTCGGATCCGAGCACTTCATTTATGGGTGGTAACCTTTCAAGAAAACTGCACAAAGCATCATAATCTTCTACGAGAAGTGTTTCTTCTTCGAGATCATTTAAGGGTGGTAAATTTTCACTAAAACACCACGGAGAAGAACATAATACCACTCTAAGTGCTTCATGTTTGAGTATTGCATTTATTGGTGGTAATAACTCAAGAAAATGCCACAAAACATCTTATCCAAGTATGAGAAGTGTTATTTTATCTTAGTACTTTATTTATGGGTGATAACATTTCAAGAAAAATTCACAAAGACTAGGAGAAGGGTTTGTTCTTCGAGTACTTCATTTAAGTTTGATAACCTTTCATGAAAACACCACGAAGAAGCATAGAATACCATTGTGTAAGTGCTTAATGTCTGAGTACTACATTTACGAGTGGTAACCATTCAAGAAAACACCACAAGGCATCTTATCCACCTACAATAAGTGTTTTTTATCCGAGTACTTCATTTATGGTGAAAATCTTTTAAGAAAACTCCACAAAATATCTTAGTCTACTACGAGAAGCGTTTCATCTTCAAGTACTCATTTAAGGGTGGTAACCTTTCATGAAAATACCACGAAGTTGCATAACATACTACGCTAGGTGTTTCATGTCCAAGTACTTCAATTATGGATGAAAGGCTTTCAATAAAACACCATAATGTATCTTATCCTAATACAAGAAGTGTTTCATCTCGGAGTACTTCATTTACGGGTGGTAATTTTTCCATAAAACACCACGAAAAACTCAACCTACTAAGCTAAGTGTTTCATATCCGAGGTCTTCATTTATGGATGGCGATCTTTCCAAAAAATACCACGATGCATCTTAGCCTACTACAAGAAGTGTTTCTTGTCTGACACTTCATTTATGAAAAAAAAACCTTTCAAGAAAATCCCACAAAACATCTTATTCTACTACAGAAAGAGTTTTTAATCTTCTAGTACTTTATTAAAAGAGTAATAACCTCTCACGAAAGCATGTTTGAAGTAACTATTTTCAGTGACCGAGTCAAGAGGTTCAAGGGCACTTTCCTTTCGTGATTTGTAAAAAATATTCTATTTTAAAAGTAATATTAAAATTATTCTTTCCTTCATCTCATAATATAGCTAAATTTTATGTATTATTATTGATTTTGATTTTCAATCGAATTTGTCTCATGCGCATTATTGTTAGTCTAGCTCCGTCACTGACTATTTGATGTTTGATGTTTTGTATTTTCTAGTTATTTTCGTAAGGATTCTAAAATTTGTGTAGTCTGAACAAATATTTGCTCAACGCAGAGAATTCTTGTTCTGTTTGGTGCCAGTATATATAACTTGTAAGATAAACTTATATGTTATTTTCGAACCCTTTTCATGATGTCCTGTTTTATCACATAGTTGTAATTACACCTTTTGTTTTTGAAATATCATACAATTTGAAGCCAAGAATGTTACAAATTTGAGTGATTCGTGCGCTAGTTGTGAGAAGAACCAGCAAAGGGAAAGCACACACTCTGATTGTCCAGTATAGAGGCATCTCTGTATGACAAGTCACACTTTAACTTGCCAATTTCGATGCAAATAAAGGCGGATTGTTGACAGAAATTGTATTAAAATAATAATTATAATAGTATCTAACCGTACATCCAAATTGCAATAAACGGATCACATGATCAAGTTTATGCCCCCAGCGAAAGTGGTATCTGAATATCTGATTTGCTCTCTTTTTACTTTTTCTTTAATTTCAAGTTCAGCATTGTCATACTCATGAAACTATATTTTTTTGTACAATATTTCTATAAGTGAAATTAATCTAGGCGCACGATTTAAAGCCCTCCTTAAATTTTCAGAAAAAAAAACAGGAACTTTGATTAAAAAAAAAAAGGCATCCCGAAGCCTCCCTAATACTAGTTTGTACAGATTTTTAATCTAAATAAAAATTACATTAAGACTTGCAGAACTCAAATTGCACAGAATGTTATTCAATATGGGACAAAACCAACATAGAATAAAACTTAAATATTTCCAAAATAGAGAAAGCATGAAGAGAGATGATCCATGCAATCTTATTCTGATGTTGCTCTAACTTGAACACAATAAAAACCAAATGTGCAATGTGGCAAAGCAGGGAAATAAAATTATTTGAAAAAAGTATTCTTCAATTGCCGAACGTTTTAGCTGGATCATTCGGGTCGACTTCAGAAAAGTAAGGCAAATCAGCAGGCAGTTTCTCGTCGCTCAGGCCAATATCTTTCAGAGTCTTCAGCAGTTCATCAAACAAAACTTTGTTTCCCAGTGGGGTGAAATGCAATCCATCGCTAACAAAAATAAACATATTAACAAGTAAACTTTTCCAATAAATGAAAAATGTTTTTTGTATGCAATGATTTAGAAAAGAATTTATTAATTAAGTACTTTAAGAGAGATTTCCGCCAATCTGGGATTTCCTGCATCTTTGACCATGTGTCAATGAGGGGGGTGCTCAACTCCTTAGCAACAGCAATGCATGCTTTCGCATATTTCCCGGCAGCTTCATTTGTCCTCTCAGGCTTAGCATGTTCTTGAGGGTTATCACCACAAAGATCCCTATCATTTCGGAAATGTATAATTAATATTTTTTGTGTATTTAGCATATGTATTGCACAAGATAAAAAGAGCGTTTATTATAACATAGTAAAGAGAAAGGACATAATGACACCTCTGAGGTTCTCATATTCTACATTCCCAATCTTACAAATAACATTGATAAAACTGTTCTGAAGTATTTACTGAAAGGGGGGGTATCAATTTATAGAAGAACTTCTGTTTATTCTTAAATAAGAAAGAATGGGGATCATTAAAATAATTACTTAAGCTGATTTTAACTAAGATCTACCAGTGCATCTCAAATTATCTCTTATGTCCAAATTAACTATGCCACATCTTAATTTGTTTTGGTTGAATATATATGACTTAAAATAGTAATAATTTATACTGGGATTATAAAGCAGACGTACTTGATTCTGGCTTCCTCATCAATAGGTGGAGGTGTAATGAATATCACAACTGCTGATGGCCAGTTCTTCTGGTATCCACAGAAAAGATGAACAAATGTAACATATTTACATAAATGTTCATCTGATGAGCTAAGTGTAACATATTTACACAAACGGACGCTGCTACAGTCCCCCCCCCCCGGCTCTGCCCCCCTATTTTACCTACCACTTATGACAGTCAGACCTCACAAAAAACAGCCCCCACTTGTCATAGGTGGTACCGTGGTAGGTGAAATAGGGGGGCCAAACAAGGGGTTTGATATATTTTTGCTTGTACAAATATCATATATTTACATAAAGTCTCTCGTACTGTTTCTCTGTTTTAATTCTTTTTGGTTTTGGGTTGGACCTGTTCAAGTTTTGGGCCGACAGAGTTGATCCAGGCCCAGATTATGGATTAATCAGGTAACAATTGGACCAAACCAGGTTCAATTTTGTCGAGTGACTTGCTACAGTTGATTTGGGTCCAGGTTCAAATAAAACAATTTATCTTCCACTCTTCCAGAGAATGCTAGATGATGCCAAACTGCCCCATAACAGCTAGATGATGCCAAACTGCCCCATAAGCAAAAATAATATTAAACAGCAGTTTTATATAGAGAAGTCCCAACTCTCACCAGCTACAAGTCTACAAGTCTACATCGTTTTCTCTAAAACCCACGTGACACGCACGTGACACAATCTAAAAAAATCGCAAGAACAACAAAAAACTTCATGACCTTACTAATTCAATAAGGAATAAACACGAATTACTTTGAAATAGGCATGAATTAATTGGAGATTCTCCATGTACTCCTCCAATGGCACGTGCTGGAAACCGCATTGCCGATCTGGTAGTGACGCATCATTGGCCCCGAAAAACACAGTGACAGCTGCCGGCGACTCGGCACCTCCTCCAATCCCAGCCATCGCTTTGTCGAGGATCATACGAGCCCATCGGGTGTTGTAGCCGCTTAACCCTCTCAGAATCACATCCACCTGATCAATCAAAGAAAACGAAACAGAGAGAGAGGATCAAAATATGATTGAGGCGAGAAATGGAAATTGAGTATGCGAGGTGGTTTGGTAATTGGTATATGGTTTAACCTTGCGAGCAAAATGGCTTGTGAGAGAAGTACCCCAGCCACCTTCATTGAAGGATTGCTCAGTGATAGAATCGCCGAAGAGAACAAGCTTGGGTCTCATTTTTTTAAATGTCTGTGGGAGAGGAGCTGAGGAGGGAGATAAAAGAGATTAGGGGATAAATAATGGCTAGGTAATGTAAGTCAGTATTTGACTTGGGAAAGCAGCGCACAGAAAATCATCACAACAAATGGATCTGGTATTTTTGTTTCCATGATCTGTGTGGCCATTGTAAAGTAGCACAGAGGAAAAGAAGGAATACTTTTTCTATGTTTCGACTTTTTAAATATGTTATTTCCAAATATAATAACAATATTTTACTTTTCTAAAAAATTGACAACTTGGTGTCTATTGTTTGAAGTAGAGTATTGCTAAAACCTACGGGGTATATTCGCCCGTGGATCAATTCTTAATTCATGTTTTTGACAATAATGACTTTATTTTTACAACTTTATTACGTCTTTGACAAAAATAAAGTCATTATTGTCAAAGATATGAACCGAGGTTATAAATATTATTTTTTTATTTTTCAGGTCAGTTATAAAATATTTTTATTTGTTAGTGAACGTTTATATTTTAATTTATGAGTTGGGTTGTATTTAGGTAAGTTTTTGTAACAACTTCAGTTGTGCTCAACGGGATCGTAATTAAGCTTTTTTGTCATCACAAGTCATCGAGCTGTAGATATTCGAGTCTACTTCCACCGCGTTGAATCTGATTTGTGATCGGAGGAATACTGTTTTATTCAGTTGTAGATATTCATCACTTAATACTGTTTTATTTGTCTTGTGGTATGCATATTTCCAGTCCTCGTGGTTTGTTTCTATTTTTTTTTTGTTTAGTTTGTGTTGTTTTTTAAAATGGCTGATAGTTGTGTGGAAATATACAGGTGTCAACAAAAGAGGTACTTGCTCCTAACACTACTAGAAAAACAGGATTTAATAGCAGCAACAAACGATCTTTAATAGCGGACTAAGCTCTGCTATTAAAGGAGGGGGCTATAAAATGTTCGAAGGGTCCGCTATAAATTTCAACCTTTAATAGCGGACCATATGACATGTCCGCTATTAATTTCCACTTTTAATAGCGGACCTTGGACAAACTCCGCTATTAATTCCCACTTTTAATAGCGGATTCAAAGACAAGTCCGCTATTAAAAGTGGGAATTAATAGCGGACATGTCATATGTTCTGCTATTAAAGGTTTACGAAGTTTAAAAAAAAACTGACAGCTGTCAGATCGTGTCAGGATAGCAAAATTTTCAGATTATGAAAATTTCAAATTTTGTATTTGTTTGTGCATTGTTTCGTTTGATTGTGCATTTTTTATGTTTGTTTGTGAATTTAAATTTAAAACAACAGTACAAACTCAAATACAATAGCAACAATATGAAAATAATTCTTAACAAAATTTTAAAAGAATCGGATTTTAAATAAAAAAGTTGAAATTTTCTGATTGAGAAAAAATTTGTTTTTTTTAGTAAAGGTAAAAATGAACAAAAAAGTTTAAAAAAAACACAAGAAATGAACAAAAAAGTAAAAAAAAAAACAAAAAAATGAACAAATTTGTTTAACTCTTAGAAAAATTAAGAGAGATAGAGATTGAGAAAAAAAATAGAATTGATCTTTTGTGTTTGTGTATTGAGAAGTTGAGAGATGAAGAGAAAAATTTGAGAGATAATGAGGAGTGAAATATATATATAAGAGAAGAGATGAATGAAAAAAAAAGATGGAAATCCGTGGGCTTTTTCTGAGTGATTTTTTAGTGTCGGATTGGTTAGAATGGACGTTGTAGATTGTAAAGGCAGTGAGTAATCCATGGAAAACTTTTAATAGCGGACCCAAAGACATGCCGCTATTAAATCTTAACCTTTAATAGCGGACCCTTGCCCAGTCCGCTATTAAAAGTCACCCTTTAATAGCGGACATGTCATATATGCCGCTATTAAAAATTTTAATAGCGGATCTCTGTGCCCATTCGTTATTAAAAGTCACTTTTAATAGCCTATTAACTCTAAAGTCCGCTATTAATTTTTTTTATATCGAATTTCATTAAATGCCGCTATTAAAAGGGGACTATTAAAACTCTTTTCTATTGTAGGGTAAGTATTCAGGCTTGCCTCTGAATGCCTACATGCTCCACAATTTAGCACCTGTCGAGCTGAATGCAATTGATCTTGCATGGGACACGGTGGTGCGGTTCTCCCCGTTGCATGGTGTGCTTGGTGATGGCTTCTTTGATAACTTTGCACGTGTAGCAGATGATGAGAGCCGCCATTTCGGATGGTGCTATCAGAGGCTCATTGAACTGGGATTCAAGTATGAGTTACATGAAAGTATTCCGTTGCTGTGGTTGAAGTCATTTAAATGTAAATTAAAGTTGTTACAAACTTTAGATGTTGGTTGTATAATGACATAAATGCAGTTGGGAAACAGGTATGGAGACATGCCAGCTCCCAACTTACTGTGGAGGGAATGCACAAAAACAGCTGGGGATGTTTCTGCACGCCTGGCTGCAATTCCTCTAGTTCAGGTTTTCTTCTTGTTTATATTCTAACGTAGGTTACATAATACAAATTATTACGGTATTACCATTGAGGCCAATTCATTTTTTCTATAAACTATTTCCACATTTTTTAGTGTTGATATCAACAATGAGCACTGTATATTTGGGAGTGTATGCGTGATACTTGCATGTGCTTTAAATGTGCAAGTTAAAAATGTGACATCAGACAAGTTTTGAGGTTATGCACAAATGCCTAGAAATAATATATATATACATCGTAATTTGAGAACTTTTATATCTAGTTTAATGAGAAAATGCATACTTTGGATACTTTTATTTAAAGAATACTTTGATGCTGTGTTGAAATTGTCGAACGTCGATTACTGAGAGTTAGGATGATTACATAGTATGCAAGAGGTCTTGATGCGGGGCCCAGGCTAGTACATAAGCTTGTTGGCGGTGGGGACCACAGGTCTTCACAAATTGTTGCAAAGATAGCTGAAGAAGAGGATGCTCATGTGGCTGTTGGCGTGTACTGGTTTGCAAATGTCTGTAAACAATTAGGGTGTACCCCTTGTTCGACTTTCAAAGTTAAAAGAGTTATCCGTCTTCCTCTTTTCTTTTAGGTTTTCTATCGATACTTAATATCTTCTATTTTTTGTTTTGTTTTTGTTAGACATGCTGAAGGAGTATGAAGTCGAACTAAAGGGGCCACTCAACTATTTAGCTCGAGATGAGGCTGGCATACCCCGTCACTGGTAAGCAAGTCACAGAAGTTCTAATTGAAGTTTCATGTTCGGAATGTCCCAAGAAGTCCTCTCAAAAGTGGCTGTATTATAAAAGGACTTCATTTTTTTTAGAATAATATTTGTTTAGTTATTAAATTTGCACAAGATACATATATAGGCAGGATATGAAAGCAAAGAAAATGCTCAAATGGAAATTTATAACTACCATTGCAAAGAACAAAATAAAATGTAGTTTAGTCATTCCTCCTATCAAAAGCTTTTTTTCTTTGACAAAAGTGATATTCTGTGACTGGTTTCATAAACAATACCAACCTCGATTGTACCTCTTTTTATCCCAGAACTAGAATCAACAACCAATAAAACCCTGTGTCCTTTTTAATCAAACACACAAAAAAAAGAAGCCCCTATAATGACCTATGCAAATGTCTAAAGAAAACGAAATATGAACTTGTCAACTCATAACTCCTTAATTATACCCCTTCCGGGCAACAAGATGCAATGAGCAGTACCAATCTCAGTTAAGATAAGAAACCATCATCTACGTGAGATAAAAAAAGCTATTAGTGATCAGTGTACTGTAAACTACTTTGGAGCATTATCACACATCTTTGGTTTCTCTTGCAATTTGGTTGTTAAAAGTTGCTTACATCTGAAACAGGTATGATAGCACAATCAGTCGGGATGCAACAAATGACCTTTCCAAGGTTGGTCCCTCAATTACCCTTATTTTGAATATTAAATCAGACTTCTTCAACCATACAGATTGAAATTCCAATAATAAATATGCTTCCAGTCAGCTAACATTGTTTGGACACTGGGCTGCCAGGTTCATGACAGGCTGGCCTGCATTGTTGCAGTGGAAAAAGAAAACGCTGCCTAGTCACAACATTTTTGGTGTTTTTAAAGTTCTCTACATATTGGCTAGTCTAGTAGGAGCAACAACACAAGTAATTCAGTTGGATTATAATTTACCAGTGGAAAGACTTCTCTGCATATCATCAATTAACTCGGATGTTTTTACAGTGGTTCTCTCAATACACACATAAGATTGAAAATTCTGGGACAGATGTGAGCCTATTATTATAGATCAGACAATTTTAGCATGGTATCGTTAATCTGATCTAACTAGATGGCATATCTGTCGAGTCTCTAACTGTATCTGTACATTCCGACAAAAGCTCACAACTTTTGTATTGGGAATAGAAGGGTAGTTTAGAAAGGAATAGTAAATTATTATTGAGTTTGGTTGGTTTGTCCATGGGCATCACCTTAGTGAAAAATGAATAAATGGATTCCCAATTGTTTCTCAAGTTCAGTCCTTGGCCCAGTGATGTTGAAACTAGTAATTTCTAATGCACTGGTTCTAGATTTTGAAGAAATGGATGTCATGACAAAGTGTTTCATCGCTTTTTGGTAAAAGCTTATATGCAATAATTCAAAATGTGACTATGATATCTCATCTGTCACCGAGAAGAGCGTGGCTAAAAGACACCAATTGGAAAAGTCAGCATTTCACCATCTTTTTTTTTCAAAGGACATTTATGTCCAAATTAAACTCTAGTTGGTAAATACACACTAGTGTACAATATACAGTATTTCTAAGGGGAGTACTGCACTACTTTGACAAGGTTCCATTGGTTAAAGGGTAGCACAAGCATTTTCCATATGGACAACTATAGTTGTAAACAGGTTGAAATGGCCGATTTTGGATTTAATCTGACTGCTATTTGCATAAGTTTCAACCGAAATTAATAAAAGGGTTCATTACATGAACCTGGCAGGGGTAATGAACAAACTGTTGAATCCAACGCAGACAGGATTCCTTCAATAACGCACGGTTTCCGCTATGTCCAACAGGTGATACAAGCTGCAACAAAGCAAGGGGTAAACTTGGCAATTTTTAAAGCAGACATATTCAAGGCATTCGATACACTGGATTGGACATTCTTACAGAATTGTTTGCTGGCGAGAGGCTTCTCAGAAATTTTTATCACAAGGTTTCACAACAATATCTTGCAAGGATCATAAAAAATAATTGTCAATTCGGTTGCTGGCAGAGACATAAAATTATGATGGGGGTACGGCAGGGAGACCCAATATCGCCATATTTGTTCAATTTGGCGATTGATTTTCTAGCAAGATGGATACACAAACTTAATCAGCTGCAGTTTATCAAAGCACCATTCCTCGATTGTAGAACGTGTCTTCTGTATGCAGACAATACACTCTTCATGCTCAAATCAGAACCTAATCAGATACGGAAACTCAAACTGGTATGGATTTAATCTGACTGCTATTTGTTCATTACATCATTCAATCAACAGCAAACAGAGAGAACGGCAGCACACATAAACTGCAACGCTGTTCAATTCTCGCTTCGATACTTGGGGTTACCGCTGTCAGACAGAACACTTGCTAGATCTGCATATCAACCACTCATTGATAGAATTCAAGACAGATTGTCGGGATGGAAAGCCTCCTTGTTGTCTATTGCCGGGCAATTGGTACTAGTGAACTCGGTATTGACAACCATGCCAACACATTTCATGATGGTCTTTCGATTATCCGAATGGGTCATTAAGAAGATAGATCAAATAAGAAAAGCATTCTTATGGCATGGCCACAAACTGGAATTGCAACAAACACGATTTTTATACATTATTGCTTGGCACCAAGTGACGATACCCAAGGCACAAGGAGGATTAGGTGTAAGAGATTTAAATGTGGTTAACATTGCATTGTTATTGAAATGGGCATGGGCATGGCAAACTCAACAAGGAGCATGGTGGAAGGAGGCTACCAAAATGGAAAACCCGTGGGACAGACCATGGGAAGGCATCGATGCATCGAGATTTTGGAGAGACATTGGAAAAATAATACAACCATACAACTGCTCTAAGAAGCACGTAATTAGGGGAGGCAAGACCACCAAATTTTGGCATGACAATTGGTTACATTACCCTTTGGATACAGGGTTTCCAAATTTGTATGATGCATCAACACAGAAGCATGATTCGGTCAGCAACCATTTTCAGCAAGGAAAATCCCACACCAACTATTGAGCCACATAGCACTGGAAGAAAGAACAAGCCTACTACATATGCTGCACACGGTTACATTGCAAAATTCCAATGAAGATGAAGTGCAATGGACGAGAGGGTCACTGCACTACACGGTACAATCAATGTACAATTTCATAAAACTTGCTCCGGCGTCAGACACAAACCTGCACCAAATCTGGACACTAAAGGTACCACCAAGAGTGAAGATATTTGCTTGGTTGCTAATAAAAAATAAACTGACTACGGTAGACAATTTAGTCAAGAGAGGTTGGCAAATGATCAACAGATGTGTCCTTTGTGAGCAAGAATGTGAAACTGCCACTCACATTGTTGGTGTTATTTGTAGGTTTACAGGGACCTCTATGTTACTAGATCATTATGTAAAAGTCTAAGGGGCTATTCGTAAATCTTATATGTTGTAAACTCTATATAACCCTAAGGGCTCAGTGATAATAGATCATCTTTTTAGCTCAAATCAAGTTGGTATCAGAGCACAGGAAATATTAGGGTTAGGGTTAGCTACAGCAAAAAAATCCTCTGTAAATAAAAAAAAAAAAAAAAAAATCGCCAGAGGGAAGAAAGGAAGGTCGCCTCTGGCCATTCTGGCCTGACTGTCGCCAGAACCAGGCGCCTCCAGCCGCCGCCAGGGAGGTCGCCAGATCTGGGTGCCTCCAGCCGCCGTCAGGGAGGTCGTGTCTGACCAGAAGTCGCGCCGCCGCCAGATCTAGAGGACACCGTTGAGCGGCTGCCATGGTCTCCGTGTGAGCTGCCAGGAGGTCGAGTCAGACTCGAGGCCGCCGGATCTAGAGATCGCGAGGCCGTGTGAGCCGCTGAGGTCGCGAGGGCTAGCCGCTATCTGCTGTGGCCTGCCTCGAGGTCGCCAGCTCTGCCGTGGTCTGTCACGAGGTCGCCAGCGGCTGGTGGTGAGGTCTCAAACTCCTGCTCGCTGCCAGAAGCCTCACGTCGTCAGCTCGGCTAGGTGCTGCTGGCTGCTGAGCGCTGCTGCTGGGTGCGCTGCTACTGGCTGCTGAGTGCTGCTGCTGGTTGCGCCGTACTGCTGGCTGTGCCATTGTACCACTGTGAGTTCAGATCTGTCTAAGGGTCTGTCAGGTA
Organism: Eleocharis quinqueflora; assembly: GCA_964058865.1. Taxonomy (NCBI): domain Eukaryota; kingdom Viridiplantae; phylum Streptophyta; class Magnoliopsida; order Poales; family Cyperaceae; genus Eleocharis; species Eleocharis quinqueflora. The sequence continues at coordinate 140,115 of CAXKVX010000932.1, read as the reverse complement.
CTAGTTTTCTCCGTATCTAGATTTTCTGTGAGGTACTGTGTAAGAGATGTCGGGGGACGGAGATAGCTCTAAGGGGTTGGAGCTTTTGGGAAAGATGGATCCCGAGGTTCTGAAAGTCTTAGTCGGGCTCATACAGGGCGTGAGTGTCTCGACAAAGACCTCTACCCCTGGCATTGTTCCGGTCCAGCTCAAGCTAGATCTTCCTCCTATAGATCTGAAACTTGATGGACCGGCGACGTATTTGAGCTGGTCGCGTCGGATTGAGGCTGCTTTAGTTGGGAAAAAACTCGAGGGATATCTGACGGGTGACAAGACAGAGATTGATAATGCTCAGCCTGATGAGTGGAGGATCACACACGCACAGCTGTACAACTGGTTACTCAACACTATGATTCCATCGATTGCCTCATCAGTTGATGGAATTCGTATGGTGAGTGACATTTGGGGGAAGCTGAAGAGAACCTATGCTGGGGCAGAGAACCAAATGAGGATATTTCAGATACAGCAAGAGGTGAATACGGTGACACAAGGTGACAGGTCGATCCAGGAGTATGCCATCCATCTGGAGCGTCTATGGGCAGATATAGATCATTTCTCACCGATGTCGAGTTGTAGCGACCCTGAGTGCAAGATGAGGAAGATCTTTGTACAAGGGAGAACAATGAAGTTTCTAGGAGGTCTAAGCTCAGCCTTTGACCAAAGAAGATCAGTCCTCTTATCTCAGACGACGATCCCGTCACTAGATGATGCCATAGCAGCTATGATACAGGAGGAGAGTCGCATGAAGCTACACTCTGAGCCGAGTATGGCTTCAGGTGCGAAAGCATTGGCTAGTGCGAGCTCAGGTCTGACAGGTACACATGGGGAAACCCGTAAGTGCTACAAATGTGGGGAGATAGGCCATCTCAGACAGGATTGCCCCAAGCTACCTAAAGAAAGAGATTCGGGTGGAAGGGGTCAATCTGGCGGTCGGGGTCGTGGCCGAGGAGGCAGGAGTGGGAGAGGAGGCTACCGGACCAATCTGATGGTAGATGAGGAGGAAGGAGAGTCGGTGTCAAATGTTGTATTCTCTGAGGAGGATCGAGCCTTTCTGGAGATGCTTAGGAAGCAAAAGGCAGCAGGGGTGAGAGATGGTACATCCACCTCGTCATTCACGGGTAATGTCGCTTACTCTGCAGCCACAGTCAGAGGTACGTATGACTCACTTGCTCTCGCTACCTTCCCCACCGTTGGTTCATCAGAATGGATCATCGATTCTGGGGCATCTGGGCACGTGACGGGTACTGTTAGGGAGTTTTCTTCCTATACTCGCTTAGCAGTTCCGTTGAGTGTCAAAACAGCTGATGGCACAGACCAGCCAGTTATTGGTAAGGGTACAGTGAAATGTACCAACACTTTGACTTTGTCCAAAGTTTTGCATGCTCCTTCTTTTCCCGTAAATCTCTTATCTATAAATGCCATTATTTCCCAACTAAACTGTGTTGTTTTGTTCGATATTCTAAAGGTGACCTTCCGGGAGAAGAGGACGGGCAGGATTCTTGGGACTGGGACATGGCGTAGTGGATTATGGTACATGGATCGTAAGGGCATGGACTCGGCTCTCTCATCCATGGTTGAGAAGTCTAGAGGAGACAGTAGGAATGTGGAAGACTTGGTGTTACTTCATCATAGGCGTTTAGGTCATCCCTCTTTTTCCCTTTTGAGTCGATTGTACCCCCTTCTTTTTGAAAAAGCGAAGAAAGACAAACTTGTTTGTGATGCTTGTGAGTTAGGTAAGCACACGAGAAGCTCTTATGTTAGTTCTGGTAGTAGAAGCTCGTGCGTTTTTGAGTTAGTTCATTCTGATGTATGGGGTCCTTGTCCCACAACAACTTTTAATGGATTCCGATATTTTGTATCGTTTATTGATTGTTGTTCCCGTGTTACTTGGCTTTATCTCATGAAAAATAAAAGTGAGGTGCTTGCATGTTTTAGAGATTTTCATAAAGGGGTGCAGACCCAATATGGGGCAATAGTGAAGGTATTGCGCTCTAACAATGAGACAGAGTACACCAACAAGGCATTTGGGGAGTATCTATCATCTAAGAGAATTCAGCATCAAACTACTTGTCCGTACATACCAGAGCAAAACGGGGTAGCAGAGAGGAAGAATCGACATCTCCTTGAGGTTGCTCGGAGTATGATGATTGCGATGAATGTTCCTAAGTATTTGTGGGGGCAAGCAGTCCAGACAGCCATGTTTCTGATCAATAGAATGCCATCACGAGTCTTGAATTGGAAGTCCCCGTTTCAGGTATGGAGAGGTACAAAGGGAGACATTCTTCCTTTGAGGACCTTTGGTTGTGTGTGTTTTGTGCAGGACAACAGACCCGGGGTAGGAAAGCTGGATCCACGAGCCATCAAGAGTGTCTTTGTGGGATACTCGGCTACTCAAAAGGGATATGTTTGTTGGAGCCCGGTCGAGAGGAGGTTATTTGTGAGTATGGATGTTACCTTTCGGGAGAATGAACCATACTTCTCCTCTGGGGTATCCTCAGCCTTTGGTGACTCGCTCGATACTGGAGGTATACGGCGAGAGGGGGAGAGTAGCAGTAGCAGTGAGCTACAGACTGTGAGTGTTGGAAACATTCCTTGTCCGGTTGAGACGGCTGTGGAGCCGGTTGTTGTACCGGTTGAGCTGGTAGTAGAGTCGGTTAATGATGTGCCGAGTCAGAATGGTGAGGGGGAGCCTCAGGCTCAGGGGGAGCTGAGAGTATACACGAGGAGGAGAAAGGAGACTGTAGAATCGCTTGTCCCACGTCCCTTGTCTCTACCTGCCTCGACTCCGGAGACACCTTCACCATCCACTATAGACCCAGATTATTCAGGTGATATGATTCCTCTCTCTACTCCTCCCAGTCCCTTATCAGTAAGGCGGACTACTCGCAGCAATGCGGGGGTCCCACCTGATCGATATGGGTTCCACCATGATCATGATATTTCTCAATCCATCTCTTACTCTCATATATCACCTAGACATGAAGCATTCATTGCATCTTTGGACATTGTCTTTATTCCTAAGTGTTGGCAGGTTGCTAAGGAAGATCCGAAGTGGAAAGCGGCCATGTTAGAAGAACTTGGAGCTCTTGCAAGAAACAAAACTTGGCAACTAGTGTCACTACCACCTGGCAAGAAGGCAGTAGGATGCAAATGGGTCTTCACTGTGAAGCAAAACCCAGAAGGACGAGTTGAGCGCTACAAGGCCCGATTGGTGGCGAAGGGATATAGTCAGACCTATGGTATTGATTACGATGAGACATTCGCACCAGTGGCAAAGATGAGCACAGTCAGGATCTTGGTCTCTCTAGCTGCGAATAAGGGGTGGAAACTGCACCAACTCGATGTGAAGAATGCATTTCTTCACGGCGATTTGTTGGAGGAAGTGTACATGAAAATTCCACCGGGCTTTGGCACGAATCAGACAGTTGGTAAGGTCTGTAGGCTCAAGAAATCCTTATATGGTCTGAAGCAATCTCCTCGAGCTTGGTTTGATAGGTTCAGGAAGGCTATGGTTGGCATGGGGTATCAGCAGATCAATGCCGATCATACAGTGTTTTTCAGAAGAGATGGAGCCCATACCACGATGCTTGCAGTGTATGTGGATGACATGATCATCACCGGTAATGATGAGGATGAGATTGCGAGACTGAAGGTGAGACTAGGAATGGAGTTTGAAGTAAAAGACCTAGGGCAATTGAGATATTTCCTTGGGATTGAGGTGGCTCGTGGGCCAAAGGGAATTGTTCTGTCCCAAAGGAAGTATGTGCTAGACTTGCTCAAGGAGACTGGTATGTTGGGTTGCAAGCCTGCAAATGCGCCAATTGATCAGAAATCAAAGCAGAATGCAGAGGCAGGTGAGCCGGTTGATAGGGAGAGGTACCAGAGATTGGTGGGCCGATTGATATATCTGAGTCATACTCGTCCAGACATATCATTTGTTGTAAGCGTAGTGAGCCGCTACATGCATGATCCTAGGAAGGGTCACATGGACGCAGTGTACCAGATCCTGAGGTACCTGAAAAGTGCACCAGGAAAGGGGTTGATCTTTCGGAAGAATGGGCACTTGAATATTGAGGGCTACTGTGATTCAGATTGGGCCAGTTGTGCAGATGACAGGAAGTCTACGTCTGGTTACTGCATGTTCGTAGGAGGTAACCTGGTCTCTTGGAAAAGCAAGAAACAGCCGGTGGTCGCTCGTTCCACAACCGAGGCAGAATACCGGGCCATGGCCCTCAGTGTTGCAGAAATGATCTGGTTGAGATCAATGTTGGTGGAGCTGAAGATGGACCAAGGGGTCCAAATGAAGCTATGGTGTGACAACAAGTCGGCGATCAGCATTGCAAACAACCCCGTGCAGCATGACAGAACCAAGCATGTGGAGATCGATCGGTTTTTCATCAAAGAAAAGTTGAATAGTAGACTTCTAGAGTTGGGACATGTAACCACTAAGGAGCAGGTGGCCGATTGTCTCACCAAGGGACTTAGTTCGCTAGACATGGTTAGACTGTGTGACAAGATGGGCTTAGTTGATATATTTCGCCCATCTTGAGGAGAAGTGTTGGTGTTATTTGTAGGTTTACAGGGACCTCTATGTTACTAGATCATTATGTAAAAGTCTAAGGGGGTATTCGTAAATCTTGTATGTTGTAAACTCTATATAACCCTAAGGGCTCAGTGATAATAGATCTTCTTTTTAGCTCAAATCAAGTCACACATTTCAGACATGCAGATACTCCAAGTTTATACGGAGATACATCAGTGATGGATATACAGGGACATTCAGGCACAATACAATTCCACACAGTCGTTAGCATTGATAACAGACAATATGAAAGACATGAGAAGTGGAGTATTGGAACTCACAACCACATTTGTAATATGGTGTGAACGGTGCAGACACATTTTTTCAGAGAGGGAGCAGAATGAAATTCAAACTATCAGAGAGATATGCAAAGAATTTAATACGTGGTTGGAGAATGAATGAAAGGAGCTGACATTAGGAACTAAACAGTCCAATCTTTATTTTATTTGTATTTTGCATTTTCTTTTCTTTTTCATTTCTTTCTTCCCTTTTCTTATTTGGTTTTTTCTTCCTTTTATTGTTCTTGTAAATAACCTCAATTAATCACTTTGGTGATCGTTAAATAAAATTTGGAGACTTTGACCTCCATCTTTTCTCAAAAAAAAACCTGGGTTTATAATATGGCAGTAGCACACAAAGACTTGCTTTTCTTCAGACCATTTGTGTATGCGGTAGTTATCATCTACTATCTTTATTTTATGTCAACTTATTGTTATGCTTTTTCTACGAGTTGTTACTGGAGACGTTATAAAATGAAATCTTGTTTCCAGTGGATTGGTTGTTTACAGAGCCATCTAGCATAGTCTTTCTGACTTTTCATATTTTATAATGTGCATGTAGGACCGCTTTCAAATACTCTTGGTTGTGTCTATTTGTTTATTTTCCTCCGGACCTTCTTTAGTGTGTTTTCGGAAATAAATAAATAAACACCAATTAAAGGGTTGTAAAAATTAGCAATAAGGAATTGAAAGTGATCAATTGGCTTGCCATAACATTGTTGGTTATCTTCTAACAAATATAAGACTAATTAGCTCAACTATGCTGGTTTTGATAATTGCTTTTTAGGTTTGAGTGGATGAAAATGGTTAGCCGTATCTTTTTGTAGATAATTCTTCTACTAGAGGCAAAAAAACTTTATGAAATCTTTTTGCACTTTTGGTAGCCATTTAATGATAACTTCATTTTATCATTAGAAATTGGCAATGAGATGATTTATAATTTCAAAATTTTAGAAAATTATGTTACCAGTTTTTATAGGAACTTATTTGAAAAAGAAGACACTAGACTTGTTACTCTTCAATCTAATTTTTGACCACACAATAATAAACTAACATCATCTCAAGCTGATGATCTTACTGTTGGAATTAATTTAATTAATTACAATAATATATGGACTTATATGTGATATAAATATATATTGAGTAATGGACTGTCAATTATAAAATTAGACCCGTTACGAAGTGATCAAATTAAGTATTATTTACGGGTTCAATATGTGTCATGAGAAGTGGGGCATTTAATGTGTAGAATGCGTATTAATAATTTTATGATTTAGTGATGGTCTAAATTATATAAAGTTATTCGAATAATACAATTATGCTATTAATTCCCGGGGAACACAATTTAATACGACAATATTCTGCAAATAAGAAAATATCCGATATAAGCAAGTTCTTATTTCAGTTCCATTAAGTTCCATTAAGAAATTAATTAATTAATTAATTGATTGATTAATGTTGTACAGAGGCGCATAAGCTCAGAGATGCATATGCATCTTTTGGTGATCATATACTATACAGTTGGTTCACTGTACATTTTTCTTGGTCTTGTACAGACGTGTTTTTTAGTTTGAAAAGATGCACTTTATATGCACCATATACCATATGAATTAAAGGTATTAAAAGGTGTGGTATAGAGAACTCTCTCTCTTCTCTAAAAAATCAATACACAATACATAAAAAAAAACTACTGTGAAAAGACTCTCTGTCTCTCTTCGTACAGAAGACGAACCAGGGAGAGAAACAGAGAGAATTAAGTGGCAAAAGGGATTCCGGTACAGAACTTGCAATTCGAGTATTTTATCTTGTACAAGATGTTGTCGTTGTCGCCTCTCTCGCTCTCTCCATCGGACTTGAGAGGGATTACTCGGAAACTAAAGGCTTCCGGTGATCAACGGTGATTGTGTCTCTCCGGAAGATTAAAGGCTATGGACCGAGGTAATTTAATTTTCAGATTAAGAATTCTCTAGAAGATCTTGGGTTAAATCAAGTTTTATCACTTACTAGATCTTTTTTCATATGAAGAAGTTAGGAATGTTATATTCTCTTGCAATCCAAATAAAGCTTCAGGACTTGATGGATTCTCTTTTCTCATTTATCAATTCTTCTGGAATTTAGTTAAAAATGATATTATGATGATGGTTAATGCTTTCTTTAAGAATGAGTTAGAAATTTCTAAACTGAATATGGCATCTATATGCCTAATTTCCAAAAGGCTGAGGCAATTCTAATTAAAAATTTTAGACCCATCAGTCTCATAAATTGTAGTTTCAAGATTATTACAAAATTATTAGCATAAAGATTATCATTGTATATGGATCACCTTATAGATCACTCTCAAATAGCTTATATCAAAAGTAGATTTATCTTAGATAATGTAGTTGTTGCTCATGAATTCTTCACAAGATTAGAATTCAAAAAATCAAAGGTGTGCTCTTCAAAATAGATTTTGAAAAAGCATTTGATAGGATCAATTGGGACTTTCTGCTAGAGGTTTTATCAAGGAGGGGGTTTAATGAAAAAAGGATTAAATGAATCCACTTGATTTTTCAATGAATCAAAACTTGCATTGGTTTTAATGGCTATCTAGGAGAATATTTTTCATGTAAAAGGGGAGTCAGACAAGAAGATCCACTTTCTCATTTTTTTTGTTTGATCTAGTTGCAGATGCTCTAAATATTATTCTAGCTATTGCAAGAGAGGCTGGTTACATAGAAGGCATAGGAAAAGTTGATCAATTAGATAATATTCTCAATCTGCATTTTGCAGATAACACCCTCTTATTTTTAAAAGCTGAGGTTGATGAAGTTAATGTTTGGAGGTTAAATAAATTTTGATTGCCTTTGAAAATCTTTCAGGTCTTAAAATTAATTTTGAAAAATGTGAATTAATTTCACTAAATATTAGTGAGAATTTAGGTTCTACATTAGCAAATATATTAGGATGTGATATAGTCTCTCTACTAATTAAATATCTAGGTGTCCCTCTGCATTGGAAAAAATTTAATAAATCAGATTGGAATACATTAATTGAAAAGATAGATAAAAAACTTCAATGTTGACAAGGTAGATTCTTATCATTAGGAGGTAGATTAGCTCGTATTAATTCTGTCATTATAGCTATCCCTTTATATTGGTTATCTCTATATAAACTTTCAGTAAATGTTAGAATTAGAATAGACAGAATTAGAAAAAAAAAATTTAGTTTGGAGGTAATACTATCAGGAAAAAATGATGTCAGTTGCTTGGTCATGTATATGCAAAAGTAAAGATCAAGGTGGACTATGAGTTTTAGATTTAGAATTAATGAATAGGGCTCTTCTAGCTAAATGGTGGTTTAGGTTTTGAGTGCTGATACAGTGCCTCCGTTTCTGCCCCCTCCATTTCCCCTGCTTATATTGATGTGCAGGTCCCACGTTTTGATTTTAGAAGAGTTGTTCTTTTTGGAGCATATCAGGGACAGAGTTAGAGGCGAGATATCTTTATTCTTAGATTTTATGATCCTTCAATCTCAGATCTGTAAATTTGTGTTCCTTTGTAAGACGTCGTATTTTTAAAGAATTGGTAAGTATACCTATTAATCACTCAAAATAACAAAATATGAGGTTATGCATCCAAAAGCTTGAAATTCTTTTTTTTAAGAAAAGCTCAATATACGCGTGGTTCGTTTTTATGTATCGTAATCACAAGGGCATGCAACATCTAGCTAAAGATTAAAGAGCGAAGGACGTACGTAGGCGACTGGAAAGACCCGTCACGTTCCCTTTTACCTTCTTTTTCAATATTTCATTTTTCAAACAAAGATTATTTCTTTACTTTTTGAAATATAGAAAATCCCAGCTTCATAGTCTCATAGATTAGCAGACTTAATTCTGTTTGTCATACAGTCAAGGAGTTGGTTGAGTGAGTATTTTGTTCAACAACTACGTTATTTATTTGCAAACAAATTACTAATTAGAGATATAGTCTAGCTAGGTGAAACGACATCCTTTGGATTCATTTTTTATGAGTGTTTTGTGCATTTGTTTAATTTGAACTGTTGGATTAAATTTGAACAGATATCATTTTATAATACAAAAATTTCTCTAATTCATATAATTTGCGTTCAGCCGTCCAGATCTAATGGACGATCCAGATTAACGAGTGCAGAGAAAACCCATTAAAATGGGTCTAGAGAATATGGTTCCATATGTGGAAGTATATATATATATGATCTTTGCATATTTATTGTAAAAATTAACGCAACAAGTTAAAGTAGAAATGTATAATCATGTTTAAAATAAAAAATCTTGACCTCTGAATAAGTTTGGGAAAATCTTATCTATATATAATATAGAATCTATACACATTAATTATGAAAGCAACTCTTAGCTATGGCAACCCTATTTCTTTGCGCGCGAATAGAAGTAAATGTATAAATATCCAAAGTACATACTATTCAATTAAAAGGGCTAAAGAGCATGTGTGTAAAAAAATACAAAGAAATGAGGAATCAATCGTCAATGATAAAAGCACCATTTAAACAATTAAAGCCGCCTGTGTAAGATAGGTAGCATACTTAGTGTTATGACGTAACCCGAGAGGGGCCCGCCCGACCCGCCAAACCCGTGACCCGAAGGGACCCGACCCGCCCGAGTAGCAACTCGGGTCAAACCCGTGCGGGTTGCTCGGGTCGGGTCCAAGGAAGGGTTTCCACCAATCAAAACGCTCCAAACCCGAGCAAACCCGACCCGTTCAAACCCGTGCACTGTAGCACCCGACCCGACCCGAGTTACTGTAGCAATTTTCGAAATTTTTTTTTTTTTTTTTACCATTGGATTTTTTTTGAATTTATTCCCTCCATCAATTACCCCATTTTGCACCCTTATTTATACCCCCATACCCCATTTCAATTAAATCACCAAACAAACTATCTATTTCTTCAATTCTCTCATACTCTCTAGTCTCTACACTCAAACTCTCATATTCTCTTATTCTAAAGCTGTTAATTTTTTTTATACTCAATTTAAATTCGTTTATTCCAAAAAAATCCAAAAAAAAAATAGTCTAAAATTATTTCTATTGGAATTTGGAATAAAAGGCTTTCCTCTTTCAGGCGGGTTTCTCCAGCACGGCCAAATTCGTGTCGAAATAGTGGCCGCTAAGGAGGTACTTTTTTATCATTTGTATTATTGTATAAAAAATGTTAACTAAAATTTTTTGTATAACATTCATGGAATAATATATTTTTTATCGTTTTTCATATTTGAATTGTTATATTTTTTTAATAGTTTGCATAACTAAAATAGTTTGCATAATATTCATTTTCAATATGCTTTTTTATCATTTGCATAACATTTTCATATTGTTAACTAAATTTTTTTGCATAATATTCATTTTCAATATACTTTTAAATTCGAAATTGAAAAAATTGTTCAAAAAAATGTTATATTAAAAAAAATGTTACTTGCTTATTAAAAAATGTTACTAAAATTGATTGTATTGAAATAATATATTTTTTAATGTTGCTAAAATTGATTATATTTTTTAATGTTACTAAAATATTAACTAAATTGATTGTTACTAAAAAAATGTTACTAAAATTCGGTTTTTTTTTATGTTGGAATGAAACTTGCTTATTTTTTTTTAAATTCGTATTTTTTTTTGTAGTGAAAAATGGCATCTCCATCTAACAACCCTCAAAACATGTTTGATGGAAACGTGGGTGAAGTTACACGACGATTAAGTGATGCTCTCTTCGGTGATTATCCGACACCAAATCCCAATTTTCAACCAAATCTCAATTTTCAACCAAATCCCAATCATCCACATAATCCCAATTTCCCTCCCCCTACTTATCCACAAAATCCCAATTTTCCTCAATTTAATTATCCACAAAATCCACAAAATCATAATTTCCCTCCAACATATTTTCAAGGAACACCACAATTTACACAAGACCTTAATTATAATCCTCAAACATCTCCGCACAACTATTCAAGCTCCGGTGCGGGTGGTTCTAGCACAACCGTTAATGCCACTAGGCCCACCACTTCCGATGACGTTGAAATTCAAGAAGAACCGTCGGTCGATGAGACGAGGCCGTCGGCTTCTAAAAAAAGAAAGGTTGAAAAGAAACCAAAATACAACGCGGAATTTTGGCGTTACTTCGAGATGACGTTCAATGAGAAGGGATTTTTGATTAGCGGAAGATGTAAGGTACGCAAATGTAAAGCCGAATATTTTTATACGGGCAAAAATGGTACCAACTCATTTAGTAGACATGCCGATAAACATGTACTAGCTAAAGAAGAACCACAAGAACATGCGGACCGTTTACCCGTCCAAACCTTAATTAATGTTGATGGTTCAAGAACTCACGTAAGATATGACGAAAAAAGAATGTTGAGTGAGTTCGCCCGGTATATCACCAAAAAAGAACAACCAATTAGAATGGGTGGTTGTATGAGTTTTGCCCGTTTGATGGTTAGAGGTTGCGGTATACCAATGTTCAAACCGTTCCACTATAGAAAAATGACCAAAGAACTCAAGAGGCAATATCTTGAGGGAAAAAATGAATTGTGTGCCATATTTGCAACCGCACCATTCAAGGTTGCAATTACATCCGACATTTGGACCGCCGGTAAGCATGGTCTTTCTTATTCTTGTATTACCGCACATTATATTGATGATGCATGGAATTTACAAAAAAGAGTTATTAGTTTTCGCGTATTAGAAAGTCCGCACACCGCGGAAGTAATTTTTCAAGCAATTATGAGTGTTTTAAGAGAATATAATTTAAAAACCGATTTAGAAAATAAAGTCTCTTCCGTTTCTTTTGATAATGCAAGCAATAATATTAAAGCGGTGGAATATTTGATCCGTTCCCTAAACCCAATTATGGATGGGGTTATGTTTCACCAAAAATGTGCTTGTCATATCCTTAACCTCACGGTAAAGTCGGGACTTAAAACACCCGAGGTTGATCGTTTGATAAAAAAATTTAAAGAGAGTCTTACTTTTATTTATTCTAATAATATAAGAAAACAACAATTTCATTCTTTATGTCAAAGGTTGAATTTGAGTAAGTTGAGTGTGCCATGGGATGTTGATACCCGTTGGAATTCAACTTATAGAATGTTAGCTCGATGTCTTAATTACCGAGATGCTATCGATGAACAATTGAGCTCCTCGCCCGAAAGATTGACTATGATGCTATCCCCGAGTGAGTGGAACCAATTAGTTCATTTAATGGATTTTCTTGAAGCTTTTTTCAAGGCGACGGTTAAGTTGTCTTGCTCGTATACACCAACCGCGCATGAGTTGCTTCACCACCTCTTATTCATCGCCAAAGTGTATGACGAAATGAAAGGTATATATATTTTTTATTTAACTTTTTTTTTTAATTCGGATTTTAACTTATTTAACTTATATGTAATATAATTCGAATTTTTATATACTTACATATTTTTTTGAATTGTAGGACAAATTTCCAACCCGTCTCTCGCTCCAATTGTAGAAGCTATGAAGGAGAAATTTCTAAAATATTGGGAAGAAGTACCAAAAGTGACAATTGTTGCAAATGTCCTCCATCCGACATACAAGTTACATTACACGGTAAGAATGGTAAGAAAATACAAGACTTATTTAGATTTACCGAGAGGACACGAGGAGCCCGAAATACGAGCTTTGATTGAAGCAATGTTTGCTCAATACACCAATCAAAGAAGTACCGCACAACCTACGCCCTCTACGAGCTTTAGGTATATATTTTTAAAACTAAAATTTTATTTACTATTTATTTTATTACTATATATATTTTATTTACTATATATATTTTATTTACTATGTATATTTTAATAGGTCTAATAGCCGAAGTGCGTTGTTACTTGAGTTAGATGACGATGATAGTGTGATGCCAACTAACACAAATGAATTACAAAGCTATCTTGCATTACCGGGGGCGCCGGAGGGAGTCGACGTTCTAGATTATTGGAAGAAAAATGCAAATATTTTTCCTACTCTATCTATTATGGCTCGTGACATATTCGCTATTCCCATGTCAACGGTGCCTTCCGAATCTTGTTTTAGTTCGGCAAATAGGATTCTTACCGATAGAAGGTATAATTTTTTTAATTCTTATTGATTTTTATAATTATTAAATTTGTCACTTATTTTTTATTATCAATAAAAAGGAGCCGGTTGGGGCCAAAAGTTTTCGAGCGTCTTGTATGCCTAAAAGATTGGATTGATGCGGATGATCGAAACCAACTTATGTTAGTTCCCGCAAGTGAATATCCAAATCCAAATGTTCAAGGGACGAGTACCGACGACACGGATGTTGAGTCCGACGATGAGTGTGATCCCGATGGAGAAAATCCGCTTTGGTATATTGAACAAATGCGCCATCTACAAATATAGGTTTTGTATTATATATGCACTCCTTAATTTTTTTTCTAATTATTCAATATTATTATACTTCATCTAAATATTTACTAACAAAAAAAAAAGTTAGAACTCCGCCTATGTTATTTTTTTAACATGGTAAATTAATAACATAGCCGGTCTCAAGCCCGGAATAAAGGAGGAGAGTAACTTTTTTTTATAAAATTTTTGGAATCTAATTATTGAAAAATAGTTGCATATTTTTTATTTCGAATAAAACTTTTTAATTCAACATGTTAATATGTTTACATATGTCTAAATATGTTTAAATTGTTTAAATATATTTAAATATTTAAATATATAAATAGGCAAAAAAAATGTAAATATGTAAAACATATTTTTAAAAACATATTGTATATAAATATAAACATATTTAGGTAAAAAAATATTTTTTAAATATGTTTTCATATTCCGAGTATAAAAAAAAAATGTATATATGTTTGAATATAAATATTTCAACTCGGATTATTTATATTTAAATATAAATATATCTTTATGTATTTTAGACATATCTTTATGTATTTTCAAATGCGCCATCTTTATGTCTTCAAATATAAATATATCTTTACATATTATAATTTATAAATATGTTTTTAAATATATTTATATTTTTTTTAAATTTTTTGAATATATATTTACATATATTTTTTTTGAATTTTTTGCCTATTTTTGTAAAATTTTCGCCTATTTTATGAATTTTTTGCCCATTTTATGAATTTTTTGCCTATTTTATGAATTTTTTGTCATTTTTAAAATAAATATATCTTTATGTATTTTATATTTTTTTTGGAGTATTTAAAATATATCTTTACATATATTTTTTTGAATTTTTTATCTATTTTTATGAATTTTTTATGATTTTTTTGATTTTTTTTACTAATTTTCTGAATTTTTTGGATTTTTCTGATTTTACCCCTAAACCCGAGACCCGACCCGAGACCCGACCCGTCCGACCCGACCCGAGACACCCGACGGGTGCTAGAGCGGGTTTTCCCCGTCCCTCCCAACCCGACCCGAGACACCCGACCCGTGCAAACCCGTGTAGACCCGAGACACCCGAACCCGAGACACCCGAACCCGAGACACCCGTTTGCTCTCGGGTCCCGACCCGACCCGAGAGCATAACACTAAGCATACTGCATACAGCCTACACAGGGATAAAAATAAATAAATAAATATATACACGATTAATAAAGAAAAAAGTAGAAGAATTTGAATAAAGATGAAGGTGACAAAACTCAAAAGAGGAGAGAATAAAATAAAACAAAACAAATGACCCTTTAACAAACCATGCTGACACTATAAATCCACAATGTTCTCCCTGCTTCTCTCTCCATCCCTCCAATACTCACAATAAAGTAATCAGACCATCTGTTCCTTTTGTGTTTCTCCATCCAAAATGGAGCTCTCTTTCTTGATTTTGCTGGTTTGCTCTCTTTTCACACTGTCTCACTCACAGAAATATTACAATGCAATATATAGCTTCGGTGACTCAATATCTGACACCGGTAACATGTGTACCGGTGGGTGTCCCTCCTGGCTAACGACCGGCCAGCCGCCTTATGGCAAAACCTTCTTTGGCAAGCCGACCGGAAGGTGCACTGACGGACGTGTCATCATAGACTACCTTGGTATATATGTGTTATCAAACAAATCATGTTCTAATTATTGCTTACATATATATTTAGTTATTGACCACAGAAAAAATATATAAGCAGCTCTTTGTACTTAATTCTGCATTTTGCATTTATGTTAGTTTAGGTTGCGCTAAATTTGTAAGTTACAATAAATTTTTGGTACATTTAAATTTTCATGGTTATGTACTTAATTTTTTCTTTTTCACGGGCTTCCTGTGGGACCTCACTTTAAATATAGCAAATACTGCTAGTAGGGTCAAAAAAGGTCTGATACATCATCAATTTGTAGTATTGTGTTTGGTGAGGCATGAATGCACTTTTACCTCTCTGTCATTTTGAATTCTTCTTTTGGATGTAAGTTGTCACGTGGTATTAAACACATATCGCTAAATTTATATGTTCATGTACAATAAGAAATTTTTCTTTGATAAATAAATATGTTCATAATGAATTCTGCAAAAAAATTCATGCAGCTGAATACTTTGGATTGCCACTGCTTCCACCGTCAAAGTCGAGCGGCACTAGCTTTCAGAGAGGCGCTAATATGGCGATTATCGGTGCCACCACTCTCAATGCCGATTTCTTTCAATCAATCGGTTTGAGCGACAAGATATGGAACAATGGTCCCCTGGACACACAACTTCAATGGTTCGAGCAGCTCTTGCCTTCTGTTTGCGGCAGCGGTATGCATTGCAATTTATGTTTCGACGTAATTTGTTTGATCATTTTCCTTTTGAGCCCTTCTTTTGTTGTTGTTTTGAAAATTTTAGGTTGTTACAGATATAGTCCAATCAAACATATATCTAAAAAATATAAAAAATAATTATGACAACATTTATTTTATTTATCTGATGAACTAATCTTAACTGGTAGATTGCAAGTCTTACCTTAGCAAGTCCCTTTTCATCCTGGGGGAGTTTGGAGGAAATGACTATAATGCCCCCTTGTTCTCTGGCTCTAGCGCTGATACTGTGAGCACTTATGCTCCCAAAGTTATCCAGACAATATCTGACGGTATTGAGGTACGTCAAGATTAAATTGGATTTGATCTAATAAATCCTACATGTGTAATCACTATCAATGCATCTGACAAGTGACAATGATAATGGGTCCAGTTAGCTTTAGATTTCAAGGATTACAGTAGTCTGTATTCTGTAACCTGTTCTTTCTGTTCTGTGAGACCCAGTAAGGAGTAGTTGTTGGGTATTCTATCAACACTATCTAATATATGAACCAGATCTTCTGTCACGCGGTACGCGCCGCGCAGGAGATCTGGACCCTTCAATTACATTAAGATCGTGCAAATAAAACTTAAAAAATACAGATCCTCTTAAGTCAAATCCAGAGTGTCGGTCCCGCGCGGCAGCGTTGTTCTTAGCCCTTGGATAGTGCCGCGTGGAACCAGATAAGCATCCCTAATATATCTATCCAGCTACTAACTTCTGCACTTTGTTATTAAGATTCCCTGTTTCTACAGGAAAGTAATTCCTTGGCAATTATTTCTTATTTTCCATTTTAACAGAAATTGATCGCATTGGGTGCGGTTGACATAGTGGTGCCAGGTGTACTACCGATCGGGTGCTTTCCTCTGTACCTAACCCTGTTCCAGAGCTCGAACACCGGCAACTACGACCAACATGGTTGCCTGAAGAATTTCAACGCTCTCTCTTCATACCACAACTCGCTGCTCGCACAAACCATATCAAACCTTCGTTCCAAGTACCCCGGCGCCAGAATCATGTACGCCGATTTCTACAATCAGGTTCAGCAGATGGTTCAGTCCCCTCAGAGCTTTGGTTAGTTCTGTTTCTACCTCTATTTCTTTTTGTATCAGTTACTGTTTGTTTCTTTCATAAACCATTTCCTCTCTGAGAGGTTTTGCTGCAAGAACTTCATATCACGTGATTTCCTCCAGCAAGGTTATGAAACAATATAACAACCCTATACAAATTAGAGAACTACACCACCATCTTTTTATTTATTTGCATCATTTTTTTTTACGTCTTGGTTACCGCAGTCAATCAAAATAGAAATTAGGGAGCAAATATAGACAGATGTTTCGTTGATACGCAATCGATACATGCGCATAACATGCATAATTATTTTTTCAATACAAAATAACATACAACTGAACTCGAATAACATGCATAACAACGTGTTTAACATGCATAACGATGCACTTTGTTGCACGTATCAATTGCATATCAATAAATAGTATCCCAGAACATTTTCCTAGAAATTTTGGGAACTGAATTTCACATGTAATTGGGCATTTTTCTTTAGGCATTGAGTCGTTAGGTGTAGCATTTTGTAGAGCAATCAGACTCAAAAAGTGACAAAATGTGTTTTGGTTGAGAGTTGATCGAGACTGCTATTTCAATAGCCAGTGAGTAGTTGACTAGTTTCCTCTGCATCATCACATGATAAAATTAAAAACTAATGGACAAATAATTATGTCGATATATTGTCATTGAATAAAAAAAAATTTTGAAGAAATTCAATCAATAAATTTAAGCTGTCCTAACAACCAAAAGACCCAATATATATGTAAATATTTAGGAACATTTGGTTTTTTTCTAATACAAAACTTCAAAATTGTTAAAATGTCACTCAGAAAAAAAAAATTTGTCAAATGTCACAATCGGACACTTTTTTGTATAGAAATCAGGTGTCGATAATGCCATTCTGACAATATTTTTTGAATAACATTTTGATAATTTTCAAATTTTATAATGACATAAAACTAATTTTCTCAAATATTTATTTATACAGTTTTTTTGTGAACTTTTATGTAGTGAGAATAACGACTAGGATGGTGGTGGTGGTCACGATGATAATAATGAATTATTATTATTATTATTATTATTATTATTAACAAAGAACTTGGATTTTTTTTATATAAATTATTAATTTATAACCGACTTAGTCATGATTCTTTCCCCCCATAATATTATTTAGTTTTAACTGTAATAATGAGCTTGTCATTGTACTTCCTCCTGGAATAAAAAACATGTCTCTTATTGTACAAATCTGTATAAATACTGCATAAATTAATCAAAAGAAATCCACCCTTGCATCTTATCTCAATAACTACAAATGCAACATGCACTGTTGTTCTCGTAATGCCAAATTTATCAATCAGCTGGGCACCAGAAATGTGCCAAGAAAGAGAGGTGAATGTTTAGAAACTTCAGAGAGCTCTTAAGCCTGGAATGAGATCTTTTAGCGCGCAACAAAAATACTGTGCTTGCTGCACAGTAAATTTCAACATTTGATTTGCATCGAGATTCGTGCGAGCTAAAATTTATAATATCACTCCCTGAATCAAATCTGATCCGTCCGTAGTCTATAGCGCAGAAAATCTGAGCCGCTCATCCCTGCTGCGCGGCAGAAGATTTTCTTCCCTCAAATCTTATCCTTTGAAAACATTGCTCCCTTAAAAATCTCTGTGTTCCATTCTATAACCTACTCCTTAAGATTTTTTTTCAAGTTTTCACACAAAAGCACGAGTAACCCAACTAGTGTTGACAATACGCACGGGCATGGACACGGGTTTGCACGGGTTAAATGGACGGGTTGAGTTTGGGGTGATAATCCGAACCCGTCCTTTGACCCATCGGGTTGGGTGGGACAGGTTGGGACGGGACGAGTACGGACGGGTCATGAGTTTATTATTTTTTTAATCCGAAAATTTCCTAACAGTCCAAAATAAATCCATAAATCCGGGCGGGTTGGGGCGGGTTACGGAAAGGTTGGAGCGGATTGGGACGAGTTACGGGCGAGTTATGGGTCACGAGAATGGGTGGGGGCAGATTAAAGACGGATTGTGAAGGGACGGATTACCGCGGGCGAAATTTCAAAAAACGACCCAAACACATATGAAAACCCCCCTTGCAAGGATACAGGCAGACACAAGTTGAGCGCATGAGCTGATTCAAGCGGGCGACAGAGACGAACGAGCGCGACTCGAGACCCGTACAAATTTTGTCAAAACACTGAACCCAACTACTAAGTTGATGGTTGAGTTACATCATAGGTTGTCTTTTATGCTGCGTCTTTGATTGGTTTTGTCTGGTTTCTTGTGGTACAATATATGAATCTAACTATTCATCTAATGGTGTCCATATAAATAATATTGATAATCAAGGTATAAAACAAGATATTGACAAATATGCCTGTTCTTTCTTGTAATAAAATCAAGGTATAAAACAAGATATTGCCATATTATATATATATATATATATATATATATGGAATTCTCTTTTAATATTATACTCGAGTGAAAGTGACGTCCCGTACATGTACATCTAAGATACTGCCGCATGTGGCTGAACTACATACATGATACTGATACATCACTGCACATCAGCACATCAGCACATCATTATATATGTATACGGACATCACTGCACAGTGCACACATTATATTCTAGCGGTGCAACATAATAAAAAAGCTATAAAGCATAGGCCAAAGGCAACAACAACAAAAACTGAGATCGTGAGCTTTTCTCTGTACGGCTTTAAGCCTATAACCCAACTACCCAAGTATTTTCTTGTCTTTTTGACACAAAATGCACCTTTTTTTTTCAGAATCACATGCACTTGTACAAAGAGACAACACAACCTCTCAAGAAAGATGAATAAAGTAACAAAATTCTTAAACACAACACAATATTCAATAATTACACAGATTTGTGTTTTCCCCTTTTATCAGATTAAATCTGTACATATATCAGACAGTAATACGACATTAAGTAATTTTTTTGTTATACAACAACAACAACAACTTAAATTATTTTTTACATCTTAATTTTTTAGTCCTGAACAAATTAATATTCTTAATTACACCCAAAATATATTACAATCTGATTTTACCTAATTTTTTTTTATTACAGGACTGAAATATGGTTTGAAGGTCTGTTGCGGGGCTCGCGGTCAGGGTCAATACAATTACAACAACAACGCAAGATGCGGCATGTCTGGCTCGAGCCCGTGCTCCGATCCACAGAATTACTTGATTTGGGACGGAATTCACCTGACCGAAGCTGCTTATCGGGCAATTGCTGATGGGTGGCTCAAAGGTCCCTACTGCAGCCCTGCAATTCTAGGCTAGATGACTTACATTACATGCTGCCATGCTGGTATGCAATGTAAGTCTTTGTTTGTGTAGATGATTCATTTACAATTAACTTAAGCAATTTAAGTCTTTGTTTGTGTAGATGATTCATTTACATGCTGGTATGCAATGTGAGATGTATATCATTTACCAGTGGTGGCAATTGTGCAAATTAGAAAGTGTGATTCTTGGGGATGAAATAATTTGTTTTTCTTTTTTGTTTTTTAAACCCAATCAATTCATTTTAAGGGATCATGCCAAGAGATCAATTATATCAATTATTGCAAAAATACAGAGGTGGGTTTCCTAGAAGTAAAACCTAACTATTGTTCCTCTTGTAAGATTGTTTATTTATGAATGGTGTGCAGTTAAATTTGTTTTTTTTTCCCGTTTCTGTGTATTTGTGAATGGTGTAAAATTATAATTGTTGTTTCTTTGTACTTGCGAATAGTGTGAATTAAAACTGTTTTTTCTGTGTACTTGCAAATATTGTGAAATTAAAATTAGCTGTACAGACCTGTTTAGACGTTTGGTAACTGGTTTCAGAAAGTGTTTTTGGATCTTGACCTAAATCATGCAATGATCCACTATCAGTATTTAATATCTAGGCCCCAAAGCCCAATTGGGTATTATGTTCAGAAAATAATGAATCGGACATGATACTAGTATTTCATGATTCATTAGCAATAGCATCCAATGATGTTGGATATATCTCATCTCATGTCAGATAGATTGGTAGATGACAAAATGCCACTGCAAACTATTTGATTTGTATAACCTCTCTATTCTGTAAACTAGGACAAGGTCAAAATTTTCTGGAATCCATGGAATTTAATTACCAACTAGCTGGGAGGCATTGCTTCGGTCCTCGGCATCAGTTGTTTAATTCTTTTGTAGTTTGTTTTATTTACACAATAGTTTTCAGAGAAAAAGAAAAATGTTAGCATCAACCATTTTGATTGAAATAAAAAATTTAAGAAAATTCTTCGTAGTATAGTTCAACAAAACCTAATCAGTCGTTCAGGCACACTCACGACCTCGTCATAATGGAAGGAGCTTCTGAAAAGTATGCAATTTTCAAATCGAAAAAGTATGCATTATTCAAATTATAAACAACTGAATGTTAAACAATATAATAAGTGGACCAGCTAGTTTTCAACATATAGTACATGATAGTAAGTGGACCAGCTAGTTTCCTAACAAGAACTAAAGAGAAGTAAACATAATTAGCACTGAAAAATAGCATACACAGAAAGATTCATTAATATAAGCCATCTAATGAGAAGACAACACGCAACTTAAATATTATCTCTCAGTTTTCTTGTATGGTGGAGAATGGAAGAAGGTTCAACTGAAAGTGAAATCATATATACTCATATGACAATACCTTAATTTTATGTTGCCAATGGCAGCATCACACAAATGTAATAGCATGGACGTAAACATAACAAGACTCGTGTCATTTTTTATTGAAGGAGTAGTCGCTCTCTTCCTAAACATAAGAGACAGTGAAAATAGCATACACAAAGAATGATTCACTTATGTCATTTGAGAAAACAAAAAAGTAAAGGACGTCCATACCTTTAACCGAAACCAATGATTTTGTTCTCTACAGTTCAGGAGAGCAAAAATCTCATACAAAATTGGCAAATTCTATTATATATATGGATAAAATTAATTTGATTGCATCATTAATTATTGATGCAAAATTAGTTTGATTGCATAATTATTGATGACAATCAACGATTGTAATTGATCTGTGTTTTAAAAGTTTTGTCCATATATATATAACAGACTCGCTCACTCTACAAAACAATCTCAAAACAAAGTTCTAAATATTAACAAAAAAACAAAAACAAAAGAGGTTTACAAAATAATCTCAAAACAAATTTGTTATAATATTTTAATTGACTTGTACTTTTTTTACTGCTAAGTTTTATACACATGGATTTTAATAAAGGATGTATGAGTGGTTACAAAAGAATTTCACATCTTTCTACATCGGGTGATTAATAAACAATAGGAGTAGATGTCTGACACTATACACCGATATTTTCTACACATGATTTACTAAATAAATGATGTTTATGTCTTAATTTATACACTGATTGTTAGAAACGTCGGTGGAAAATGAATCTGTATGATGCGACTGATGCTTCTAAATCTCGTTTTAATATAATCGACGTAAAAAGAATTGCAAAAGATTGTTTTCCTGTAATGTATGGGCAATGTTCAAAAAAATAAAACTGATGTTTCACGATGAGCTTGATATAATCAGACGGTTTAAAAGAGAGGAACTGAGAAGGCCAGCACATGCCGTCCTAAAATCCCACGAAAATTATAAAAAAATTTAAGAATTATCTTAAATTCCTTGGAAAAACCATTGGAAATAACAAATAGACGTGAAACTCTATCTAGTATAGTGGTGAGGCACAAGTTCGGGAAAGGTATGGGATTCAAGTCCTGCTAGGGATTATTTTTTGGAGGTTTTTCTAAGTTTATTTTCTGATTTTTTTGTGAGTGTGTTGTAAGTTTACGGACAATAAATAAATAAAAAATAACAAGTAGAAATTTGCTCATTTTTTCAAATATAAATTAATAAATTGTTTGTAAGTCTGTTCCCTTTTCTGCCTAAGTCTGATTCACCTCAATTGAAAGTCAGATTGAGCAGCAATAATTGGCTCCTCAAATTAATTTCGCCAACGAAGCAATTTGGAGGACGTGCCAGAAATGCAATCAATTGCATAGCTGTAACACAAATAGTCAGATAAAAAAATTAATAAACAATGAGTATTGCTAATTATTGCCCAGGGAAAATGCACAACATTTTTCGTTCAAAAAAAAATGCAAGATTAACTTTTCAAATATACAGAGTTCATATTTTTTAACAAAAAAAATAATGTTGTAATTTAAAACATTCTCCATAAACAATATACAAGAATCATCTTATCTTACTTGTCAGAGATACCATATATTTTTTATGTGAAAATGCATGTGGACAATTTATGAATAGTACGGTTACATATTAGAAATGGATAAATCAACTCTTTTGTTGTTAATATTAAAATTTTAATAAATAAATAAATAAATAGAAAATAGAAAGAAAAATGGTTGTGGAATTAGAATCTGCCCATGTGGTTCTATATCCATCTTGTTCTTATAGTCTCCAATTGGAGTTAGGGTCTGTCCATGTTTAGGGTCCCATAATTCTCTTATGAGGGGCCAATTCTTTTGTAGTTGCACCTATGGTATTAGAATCCAATCAGATGCAGCGCTACATGTCCAGCGCAGTTGATCTGGACCGATAAATTGTTTTGAGATTCATGCAAATTAAAATTTAAAAATACAGACCTCCTGAATCAAATTCGAATTGCTCTTTGCTTACAACACAGTAAATTATGAGTGTCAGATCTGTGCTGTACTATGCACCTATGGTATTAGAATCCAATCAGATGCAGCGCTACATGTCCAGCGCAGTTGATCTGGACCGATAAATTGTTTTGAGATTCATGCAAATTAAAATTTAAAAATACAGACCTCCTGAATCAAATTCGAATTGCTCTTTGCTTACAACACAGTAAATTATGAGTGTCAGATCTGTGCTGTACTATAGCAAATTTGAATCCATGGTATTATGTAGTTCTCATACGTCAAATTTGAGGGAAAATAAAAATCAAAGAGCTTCAAGACCTATCAAGGGAGTGTATCTAGGCCTTTTTTTGTAGGGTGGAGTGGGAAAAATATTTATTTTAATTACATTTTAATAGGGTGAAGTTATGTTGCTTGCGCATGTATCGTGCTTGTGCATCTGTACCCTCTGATGTGCATAGAAATCCGATGCGTACGAATCTACACAAATCTCGATGCGCAAGCACAATACTTTTGCTCTATTTAATATATGTAACTACGCACGAATCTGCACAAATCTAGATGCGCATCGAAGAGTCCAAATGCACAAGCACTATAATTTTATTAATTAATATATGTAACTATATATAGACTAATTTCTCGCTCGCTCTCTGTTTGGAGTAAGTATGCTTCAGCTCGGTTGGAAGAGGTAGTAATACCAAAATGAGTAGAAATTCATTTTAAGTTGACAATCTTGCTTGCCGTCTAGTTTACATAATATTATTTAGTATTCAGCATATCATATAAATATGAGCGAGCGTATGATATTTCACAAAGCATTATGCATGCGGTACTTCGCATTCATATTTTGAATTTCAAAGTCTGAAGATGAATTCAAATCATTGAATGAGATTTTCACATAAAATTTTTCATGTAGACCGAAGTTCACTTTTTTAGAATTTTTTTACTATTTTTTAAGGAATAAAAATTTCTTAATCAGACGCTTTCTCGAGCATACAATATGGATGAATTTTCACCTCTCCAAAAGTAGTAATAAATTATATAAAATATAAAATTTTGTCTCCGATGAGATTTTAATATAGAGATCAAGTTCAACGATTTAGATTGATCTTTTAGACTTTGAAATTAGAGATACAAAAACAAAGTATTCCTGAATGGTGCTTTGAAGTGCCATAGCCTCACTCTTTATAATGTACATTATAATTATATTATGAGGGGGGATTCAATGTCTATGCCTATCGGTGTCTGTCGTGCCTACTTTTTGTTTCGAGCTTATATTTTAAAATATAAATCGTTAGATGTATTTTAAATCATCTTAAATACATGTCTATAAAAATGGTAAAGTTTCAACTTCATTTCAATGGCCATCAAGAGAGACGATTAAATCGTCTAATTTGAACTATTGATTTTGTTAGCTCTTGATAACTATTGAAACAAAATTCAAATGATGTAATATTTTTTTACACGTACAATTCGATATTTTTCAATGCAATATTAAATTAGAGTTAAATATCTAAACTTTGAAAAACAAATAATCTCTAACTTCAAAAATATGTTTACATACTTTTATTTTTAAAAGAATCATCGAGCTTATTACAAAAATATTGTTTTCTACACACATTTTTATATGTTTAGAAAACGGTTAGTTTTTACCTGAGCTGATAATTATGTATTTTAATTGACAAATAATTAATTTTAATTATCAAATATTATTTTATTGAAGCTGCCTAGAATTTAACTGTAAGTTGTAAATTATTGAATAAAATTTGGCACTAAAACAACAGAACCAGAAGAATGAAAATTAAAACGACAACACGCGTACATTTAAGGCTTGTTCGGCCACAGGATTGAACTTGGGAAAAATATTTTGAAGGGAATGGGTTTCCTAAATGCAAATCATCAGAATCCCAATCCTCAACTACCGTTTTGGGGAAAAAAATTGAGTTGGACATAATGTCAAATAATTTCAAGAATTTACCTTTGTAGAATTAATGGTTTTTGAAGGGAAACTGTTTAGAATCATAAGAGGCACACCGAGCGCAATTTGGGAAAAATAACTGAAGAGGTTACAATAAATAATTATCATGAAACCTCATCAATCAAAGATATCAAACATTCACACACGCATTAATCTACGGCGCACCGTCACTGATGAGATGCATAAATCTTTTGATATTATTAAATCAACACCGTTGAGGTTAAATCTGACGACCGCCATTCCGACCTCTCCGGAGGAAAAACTTATGCAGAGGATTTCATTCCCCGTTCAGTGATAGTGTTCTACGGATAAAATGATAAGTATTTTGGTCTTTAAGAGCTAGTTCGCTTTCAACTCACATACGTGAAAAATTGAAAATTCACTAAGACCAAATTTTTAATTTTCCGTGCGCACAGTAATTTTTAGTTTAAAATCCATTATGTAAGGGTCCGTTTGGCACATCAAGTTTAGTGGAATAAAGTGCTATTCTAATTCACGTAAGTGCCAAACAACCTTTTAAGTTTTCGAAATAGTGCAACATTTTGCTATTCCACTAAACCAACCAATAGGTGGTTTAGCTGTTTAGCAATTAGTATTTGATTGTGTTGTATTATATTTAGTAATTAATAATATTTTATTATATATATCACCCTGTTTATTATTTAATTTTATTATTACTGAATATAACACATATTATTCTGTTATTATTATTATTTTATTTATTATTTATTATTATTATTTTATTGTATTGTAATATTTCATCATTACTATTATTATTATTATTATTAATAATAATATTATTATTGTTATTTTTATTTATTATTAGTATTATAATATTTCATAATATTTATTGTTTTATTATTATTATTATATTTTTTTTATTATTATTTATTATTATTATTATTTACTATTTATTATTATTTATTATTATTGTTATTATTATTTATTATGAGTATTATAATATTTCATCATCATTATTATTTTATTATTATTTATGATAATTATTATTATATATTTTATTATTATTCTTATATATTATTATTATTTTATTAGTATTATAATATTTCATCATTATTATTATTTTATTATTATTTACAATTATTATTATTATATTATTAGTATATTATTTTTATTTATTATTATTATTTTATTAGTATTATGATATTTCATCATTATTTTTATTATTTTATTATTATTTGTTATTATTATTATTTATTATTCTTATTTACTATTAGTTTTATTAGTATTTTAATATTTCCTCATTATTATCATAATTATCAACATTTCAACCATTTCAAATGACAAGTGTCAAATAACACTGAATATTCAAGAATATCACTCTTCTATCACTCTTTCAAAATTATACTATTCTAAAAAATTATTTTATTTTTATTATTATTATAATGATTTTTATTAATTTGCCAAACAGATTCTACTGATTACAAAGTTTAGGGTTTCCGTGCGTTTGTCTCCTAGAGAACAATTCAACTAAATCCGAGTTCACCTGCCTTTATAGTTAATTTAGTTCCTCTGTCCTTATCCAACAGTATCAATAAAGTACATGTATCCATTATTAAGTGAACACGTATCGCATCTACTATGGTATCTCATAATATACTAACATATGAATATAAGGTTAATGGCCACAATACGGAATGAGATCTTCTGTCAATGAGCAAAAATTTTGTACCGATTATGCACCAAATTTCAACATTTGATTTGCATCAAGATTCGTGCGAGTTAAATTTTATAATATCAGACCTTCTTAACCAAATCTGAGCCGTCCGTAATCTACAGCACAGAAAATCTGAACCGCTCATCTCTACTGCACGGCAGAAGAATTGCTTCCACCACGCCACAAGCGGTACTACAGGAGATCCGATAATCTACGAGCTCATATGAACCTGCAATTACCGTGAGTAGGGATAGTCCAAAGCAGGGCCGAATCAGAAAACCGAGTTAGGAGGAGCCGATTTGTAAGTAAATAGTCTAATTTAATTTAATGTTATAAATATGTCAAAATTTATTTAATCAAACTATATAAATTTTTAATATTTTTTCAATTTTAATCAAAAGTTTAACTAAAAGCTTATAATTTAATTAAATTTAATTAGAAAATTAAATAAAGAGTTCTAACTTTTCTGGGCCAAAGAAGGGGCCGAGGCCCTTCTAAGATCGTGTCAATTTAATTTAGCTTACCATTTTTTCTGGGCCATTTAACTAAAAGCTTACCATTTATAAGGACATGATATTCTAAAAATGAGCCACAACCCTTATAAAATTCGGTCCTTATGAGCTCCCAGTCTTTAATATTTATTAGTAAGGATCGAATCAGAATCGAATTTGATAAGAAGTGATCGGAAGCTGAGCCAGATGCTAAGAGCAAATGACATATCCCTAACCGTGAGCAATGACAAAGGCAGAAATATATTGTGTCAATTTAATTAATTTTACTCAAGCTACTTAACAATAATCAATGATGTAAATAATATAAAAGTAGATAAAATATATGTGGTGTCAAATTTGATAAATAAGTGATACATGTTAATATAAATTATATTAAAATTCCACTACATCTTTAAGAAAAAAATAAAATAAAATAATGTCAATTGACAGTTGACACAGCACCACCAACCTACGTGGCTACATGTTGTCGTCTTCTGAGAAAAAAGGAGAAGAAAATAACAAGTACCACTAGTCATGTGACAAAATGCTCTACAAGACTACATTCCTTTACTTTTATTTTCAGGATTTGTTTATTCTTTATTTATTTATTTATTTTGCAATATAGATACTTATCTTATTTCAAATTATTGATATTTCTAGAAGAGAAGTGCCAGCTATTTTCACTTGGAATTATTGTGGTATATTTGACATTTCACATTTGTTATCTATGACTTGTATATCAATCTAGAGAAACACCACAGTAAGAAATTTGCTATTTGTACCTGACTCGTGTAGCATGACTAAGAAATTTAATAATTATAATTTATTTATTATGCAACTTAATCTAATTAATATATAATTAATCTTACTTAATTAAAGCTAATTGTAAGAGATAATGAATAATTAAATGATAATTTCCAAATTAAATACAACAAAATACAAGTAGATGGGGCGGGTCGGCTTGATTCGGCCCGATCTCGAATCGACTTGAAAGAAACAAAATATTTTAGACCCATAGTTCAATACTCGGATATCTACAGCTCAATGACTTGCGACGATAAAAAAACTTAATTACAGTCTCGACGATCACAGCTGAAGTTGTTACAAAAACTTACCTAAATACAACCAACTCATTAATTAAAATATAAACATTCACTACCAAAGTTAAAATATTTTTATAACTGACCTGAAAAAATAAAGAATATCATTTGTAACCCTGGATTCATATCTTTGACAATAATAACTTTATTTTTAAACGTTCATTTCACATGTTAACATGAGTCTAGACCGTAATTAAGTTTTTTTTTATCGTCGCAAGTCATTGAACTGTAGATATCCGAGTCTACTTCCACCTCGTCGAGTCTGATTTGCGATCGGAGGAATGTGCATATCAAATTTGTCTTAAACTTATGTCTTAATTAGTAATTTTTATCACGAGTTTGCGTCAGACTCAATTTTGAATCGCTCGTTTCTCCGATCGCAAATCAGACTCGACACGGTGGAAGTAGACTCGGATATCTACAGCTCGATGACATACGACGATAAAAAGAACTTAATTACGATTTCGACGAGCGTAGCTGAAGTTTGTAGAAAAAATGTTAATCATACTTAATATTTTTTTGTAAACTTCAGTTGCGCTCGTCGGGGTCGTAATTAGCTTTTTTTTATCGTAGCAAGGCATCGAGCTGTAAATATTCAAGTCTACTTCCATCTTGTCGAGTCTGATTTGCAGTCGGATGAATGCGCATCTAAAATTTGGCTCTATATTCAACTTATGTATTAATTAGTAATTTTTTATCATGAGTTTGCGTCGGAATCAATTCTGAATCGTTTGTTTCTCCGATTGCAAATCAGACTCGAAGTGGTGGAAGTAGACTCGAATATCAACAGCTCGATGGCTTGCGACGATAAAAAAAAATTAATTACGATCCCGACGAGCACTGTCGAAGTTGTTGCGAAAAATTACCTAAATATAATGTAATTCATGGATTAAATTAATAATATTTTTATTAATAAAAAATCAAACTTTTGGAGACTAATTAGTTTGCTGAAAAAAAATCAACAAAATCAATTGGCCTGTGCTGGAAACTCTGATCTATTCTATTTTTTTTGTATTTTTGCATCAATCTTTATTTCTATTTATAATTAATTTATTATATTTGTAATATTAAAAAAATTGGCGATTGCAGAGGACCATTGACCTTGAAACAACAGCCAGAGGAGAGGGGAGGCACTTCAAGTGAATTCCGGTTCCGGTGTTGGTGTATAGTCCCGATTCCGGTTCGGCTGCTGCCTGCTGCCTGCTGCTATAGTTGTACGGAATTGGCCGAATCTATAAAGATTAGGTGTACTGTCTAGTTACTTAGTTAGTCTACTTTTATTTTTTTAGATCCATTTCATCTGACGGTTCTGGCTACGTTATGCCTAGAATCTAGATCCATTTCACTTCATCTCTCCTCTCTTTTACAGAAAATAACAAAATATAGTTGTGGAAAGTGATCTTTATATTAACCGTGGTGTCATTTTTTTTATCCGAATCTGCTGCTTGTATTTGAGCCAACCAGTGTTTATCTTGATCCGACCGTCAAGAATCGATCGATCGTCATGAACGGTTGTGATTTTGATTCCCATTTTTTTTTGGTCTTTTTGTGCATTGATTTTCAATTCCAGTTGTATATATAGAAAATATTTCTTGCATTAATTGTCGCTGTTATATGTTACTTTTTTTCTTTTCTTTTTTTCATTTCGAATATCTATCGTATAAAAATACTTAAAAAATTAATATATCATATGTTATAAATAATCAAAATACCTAATTTATTTTGTTAGCACATTATATCTATTAAAGAAATCGTACACCATACATAATTTTCAAGTTACATAACACACTGAAAAAAGACTATTATAAATACCTGTTGCAAAAAAAATCTATGCACCTGTTTTATTTATTTGACAAACCGTACTTATAAGTAGCATTATAGTGAAATAAATTATACACCACAACTCATTACTTCTATGTTTTTTTTTCAAAGTTAGCACATCATACTCGAAAAAGCTAGTTTACGTATCTACTGCAAATAATCTAAATACTTGTTTTATATAGTTTAACCATTATGTAATGAACATTATCACCGAAAAATATTTCGATATATCCACATCTATTTTATCTAGTTAGCACACAATACTTAAACTAGTATAAGTGAAAAATTTTATAAATCGCTCTTCCTTTCAAAATCTTGATACAAAATGCCCCTTTATTAATTTTTTCAACAAAATACTCTTGTGGGTCCCCCCTCTCTCTCTTCTTTATTAACTCTCAACCAACTTACATTTCTGATATTCCTTCTAGGACTGTCAACGATACTTTTTTATTCGTTTACCATAGTCATAACGTATTCGATAAGATGTGTATGAGTACAAAAAATTTTCCATTGGATAATCGGGAATGTGTAAGATTTATTTTTCGTTAATCAATTGGTAAGAATACGGGTAAATGCAATTTCGTACGATTATCCACAACTACATAATTGGCCTATTATAGCGGATTTATAAAGGCTATTATAACGAACATTTGGGAGGTGTAATAGAGGGGCTGCTAAAGTTGGTTAAATCCGCTATAATAGACCCCCTATTATAACGGACATTAGACTGCATCCGCTATAATAGACCACCTATTATAGCGGACTTTAGACTACATCTGCTATAATAGACCCCCTTATTATAGCGGCTTTTGAACAAAATTCGCTATAATAGACTCCCTATTATAGCGAATCTCACTAAAGGTCCACTATAAAATATTTTGAAAATTTTTAAAAAATGTTGCTGCCAACTTTTTCATTTATTGCGAAATTGACTGATTTGATAGACATTTTTGTACAAATATCGATTCGTAATATAATCAAGAGAAAAATTGACTATGTGCAAATATATCATGTTGTTGATTTTGAACGACCTAATTTTATTTTTAAACGGTCTTATGAAACAACCCAATTTTATTTTTACAGTAATAATTGAGCGAGTTGTGAAAACATCTTTTTTTACAATAACACTTAGAATGAAGAAGGAAGAATGAGAGAAGATTTTAGTGAATGGAGAATGATGGAAAGCTGATATTTATATGGAGAAGGAAAATTTTTGGGAAGAAAATATGTCTTAATCCATGGGACTCTGTGAAATTTTGGAGAGTTGGATTTACATGAATCAACGGTTGGATCGATACTACATTGTGATCTGTGGAAAGGCCCTATCATAGAAGCATTTATGTTCAATCCACTATAATTAGGGCTGCAAGAAAAATTCGTAGTTCGTAATTCGTTCGAGTTCGATTCGAAAAAAGTTCGGAATTAGTTCGTTCGATTTCAGTTTGAAATTAGTTTCAAATCGAATCAAACTAGTTCAAAATTGTTTTGAATCAAACTCAAACTAGGGTCGGTTCGTTCGAAACTGTTCGTGAACTAAAACAGTTCGAATCTTGAGAGATCTGAACCGTCAGATTATATCGAGACTATTGATATATATGTAGTCTGTCTGTCCACCAATTCAAATGTTGTTGATAATTTTCTCCCTCTTTCTCAACTACATTATCTACTTCATCTTCATTTTCATTAGAGATAGTTAATGTATCTTTAATGCTAGCATCTTCATCTTCATTAAGATACTCTCTAGTTAGTTTACATGCACTCTCTCCATTGCCAACATCCTACTATTTATCCTCTTCAATTAAATAATATTCCTCATCTTCGTCATATACTTTTATTACTTTTTGGTTGAGCAGCAAAAAATATGTAATTCGTAATTAGTTCGAGTTCGATTCGAATCAGTATCAAATCAAACTCAAACTTCACACAGTTCGTTCGAAACTTGTTCTATTTCAAAACAAACTAGTTCGAAATTGATTTCAAATCAAACTCAAACACAAGTCAGTTCGTTCGAGTTCGATTCGTTTGCAGCCCTAACTATAATAGACCTATTTGTTAGATTTGTGTTCTAAAAGTTATCTTTTGCTGATTATTTTTATGTTATATTTATGAATTGGATGTTATTCACATCTTGTTCCATGAGTTCTATATTCATATTTAGATGTGTTCAAGAAGATGCACTTGGTCTTGAACCGCAGAACTCTAAATATAATGAATATGCAACTCTAAAATATTTAAAGGGCTTGGATATTAGCAGGAACACTAATATGTCATATAAGACTGTCGTGTTGATTAAAAGTACGTTATAGTACGTTCTGCAAACATTGATAAAAGATTATCATTTAATAACACGAATATATGAAATGTTTCATATATTAAACAAACCTAATAAATAAAAGCATTATATGGATTATGTTTATGTCATTGATGCTTTTATCGCGTCTTTGATTCTAAGATTGAGACATGTATCTTTTTCACATGAGGGATGTATAACGTGATTATTATTAAAAAATACTTACAACAAGTAGTGATAAAAGTAATAGTCATTTATATATAACTTATGCGGGAAAATGGCATATGTCAAGAGCATCATCGCAACTCATTAATAATAAAAAATGATATTTTTGGGGCCCCTTGGTAAAGTAGAATTATAAATGGATCCAATATAACTGATGTGCAGTTATAATTTTATAATTTACTTAATGGAGACCAAGAAACAATTATAATATAAAGATGACACAGTCCTACTTTGTATAATAATTATAATATCGTAAGGCCAGAGATTATGGGGTTACAACTTCAACTAAGTTTTTCTCTTCCTCTAAAGATTTGCTAAATATTTATCGATTACATAACATGTGATAAAGCTAGGAGCGAACGAAGAGGAAGATTCAAGGTGAACCGAAGAGGAATAGTGCTACATTAAAGACCATAGGAAAGGTATCACAATCCCTCTTGTAGGAACATATATGATTGTGATTAGTGATGCAAATAAATGAAGTAAAATTAGCAATAATGAAACAATCCTAGATGTTATCGAATATTTTTTTAATTTTTACCCGATTCGCATCATAAAATCCTACAATTGATATCAGAGCATTTGGATTTTATTATTGCTAATTGGACTATTTTATTATGTAATTTTTATTACATAAGTGCTTAATTAATTGTTCTTTTGTATTGCGGTTCTAGTGTTTAGTTTTAATCGTTTTGCAAAATTGATCTAGACTTACTAGTTGATTATTTTTTTGATTTCTAAAATTCTTACATTGATAGAAGAAATTTAGAACATAATAATATTATAGATTAAGGTTTTTTGGACAGATCTATAAGTCCAAACAAAAATAAGAAAAAACGTTGTGCTGCTGGAATTTCCAGCAACAACGACAAATTTTGCTGAGATTAAAATTATGATTTCTCTCAAACAGTTTATCGTATTTGAATGAAACAAGTTTCTAAATTTAGATAATGAAGTCTAGTTTATAAATAATATAACATCTCTGTACAAAAATATAACGTATTTTTGTGACAAAGACAAAACAGAAATATTGTGCAGTTTCTTTAAAGATAACAGTTTGTGTTTTCCTTTAAATGATGAAATGATTATTTTCAAACTATGGTGCAAATTATTTTGAATTGTTACAGAGGGTTATAAATCATTTTTATGGGATTTAAATGATTTAGAGAACCGCAATTACTTAAGAAATGTAAATTAATTAAAGGGTACAAAATAGTGCATCGGTTTACATTTTTCTCAATTGTTTTACAGGGAATCGAGTTTGCATGTCTCATTCTAATGCCTTGTGTGATGTAAATTTTGTGTGCTGTGGTTGTTTTATTGTAAGCAAGTTTAATAAGCGTTTATTAACTAGACACAAAGATTATTTATGTATAGGATGCCTTTTTATTTATTTTCATCATATGCATTTGTGAGAATGAGAAAGGTTCCTAAAACTTGCACTTCGAATTTTTTTTGAAAGGATTCATAAATAAAATTTAGGGTTGCATATTTATTTTTATGTAAATTATCATTCGATGGTGCAAGAAGACAAGACGATGGATGAAGAAATGAAGTAGAGACATACAAACTCGCAAATGCTTGTGATTGTGTTATGCTTTATGCTTTATAAATTTATGTGATTGATATGTTAGGATAGGTATGAGTATATGAATACATGACCTACCAAACTACAGTCACATTTCAATGTCCAATGAAAAATTAAGTATTTTTCCTTCGTATTTTATCGACTTTAAGCTAAGGATTAAAATATGCATGAGCGTAATTTTTAATCTTTAGAAATTGTGGAATATGTTAGGATATATTATCAGGTCATTGATAAATGGATCATATGTGAGGCATTTGGTACATTTATTTTATGGAGATAGTATGACCAAACATATTGATCAAATAAGAGAGTTTGCTTAAAGGGAAGTCAAGATCTAGGCTTGAAGTCTCGGGAAAATCGTTTAGAAAGAAAAGTTTTCTTAATAAACAACAAGAGTTATAAAGTTTAGAAACAAAATGCAAATGATTGCAAAACAATTTCTAAAGGTTTTGATTAGTAAAAGATTACTTACCTTGAGTTTATAAATCGGATAAAATCGATTTATTTATGATAGGATCTTGAATATACTGCATGATGGACACTTTAAAATGTAGTATGTGTTTTATTTCATAAAACAAGTTTTATATAAATATTAACATGAAATCCTTTAATTAATTTATTTTAGAATGAAAAATAATACACTTATCTGTTTGATACTTGAAAAATGTCCATTGGAGAGTAATGATTCCAATTATCTTGATTGGGAACTATAACTCCAACTTATCATTAGGTCGGAGGATCTCGTAGATGTGCTGGAGCATTATGCACCAGTACTTGGTACGAAAACCTCTGAAGAGGCTAAGGTCACAACAGAAAAGTATCCCAAGGACGAACTGAGCGTTCAAAGTCTCATGTTGGCAAGTATGGTGAATGAACTTGTAAGTTCATAAATAATACTCCAAAAGAGAAAATGGAACGTCTCTCCAAAATGTTTCAGGAGAATGCTCATAAAGAGCGTTCTAAGATCACTCTGGCCTTGACGAGGTGCAACATGGAGGAAGGGGTCTTCCGTCAACTAACATATGTTGAAAATGTTGGGTTACCTAGAGAAATTTGAGAAACTCAATGCTCCAATGTACAATGACTCGGCTGAGGATATAATCCTTGGTTCATTACCTCCATCTTACAGAGATGTAGTCATGCATCTTCTCTAGCATGAGAAAGCAATGACTTTGGATGAGATCTATTAGGCATTAGAGCAGGTAGGGGATGATATGTACAGAAACAAGGGAGAAGAATGTTCTTGCGATCTCCTAAAATAACAAGATACCCAAAAGAACAAAGGGAACGGAGGAGCTCAAGTGAGCACCTCCGAAGGCAAAAAGAAAGATATCTATGTTATTGAAAATTAATTTAATCACTTCTATTCATGATTGGGTAATTGATACTGGATCATGTGCTCATATTTGTGCAAATATGAAAGCACTAGTGGATAGAAGACATCTCAAGAAAGGAGAACTCACTTTGAAGGTGAGCAATGGTGTTTGCATCTCAGCAATGGCCGTTGGCTCAATTCTCTTCATCTAGTTAGTGGTTTAATAATTAATTTGAATAATATTTATTATGTTCCATCCATATGTAAAACATTATATCCGTGTCATGTTTGGACAAGAATGTGTATGTGTTTACAATTACAAACTCATGTATGAGTATCTTGAAAGATGGAATTTTCTATGCAAATGGTAATGTCAAGGATGGCTTATATTTGCTTGAAGTGAATAATAATATTTTAAATATCAATAACAAAAGACTCAAAGTATCTCATGAAAATAATATTCTCTTATGGCACTACCGTCTAGGTTATATAAGCGAGAAACACATTAAGAAATTTCAAGAGAGTAATCTCCTTGGTCTCCTTGATTGCTATGCAATAGAGACATGCGAATCTTGCTTAATTGGTAAAATGACTAAGAAACCTTTCAAGAAGAAAGATAAAAGGACAAAAGGCTTATTGGAAATAATACATTCAGATGTATGTGATCTAGTGAGAACAAGTGCACAAGATGGTTTTAGATACTTCATTACGTTCACGGATGACTATAGTCGTTATGACTATTTTTATCTAATGAAGAACAAGAGTGAATCTTTTGACAAGTTCAAAAAAATTCAAGAATGAAGTAGAAAACAACTTGATAAGAGAATTAAAACTTTACAAACTGATCGTGGAGGAGAATACTTGAGTAATGAATTTGGTGCATATCTCAAAGAGTGTGGTATCATACCACAATTGACTCCACCTGAAACATCTCAGTGGATTGGTGTATCCGAGAGGAGAAATAGAACATTGCTTGATATGGTTCGAATAATGATGTGCCAAACAAAATTGCCTCTTTACTTTTGGGGACATGCATTACTAACCGCAGCTTATACACTAAACATTGTTCCATCTAAATCCGTTGAGAAAACTCCTTATGAGTTGTGGACAAGAAAGATTCCTGAATTATCTTCTCTCAAGATTTGGGGATGTGAGGCTTACGTCAAATGATTGATGGCAACCGAACTAGAATCCCAAGCGGACAAATGCTTCTTTATAGGTTATTCGAAAGAAACAAAATGATACTACTTTTGGCACAAGTCAACTAATAGAATAATAGTTGAAAGAGGTGCAATTTTCTTAGAGAAAAAAATTTCTCAATAGAAACAAAAGTGATGGGATTAGTGTAACACTTGAAGAATCTGAAGAAACACTAAAAGACCTCGATTACAACATGGATGATGTCCATGCAGATCGAAGTAGCCCAACCATAATTCCTATGGCTAGTGGGAGAATGAGTGTACAGGTTCCTCAGCCTATTGAGGAAGAGGTTCACACATCACCATATAGTGTTTAATCACATGTTGAACCAATTCCACGAGAAATTGTACAAGAGGATCAAGAGTTTCATGATGAACAAGAAGAGCCAAAAAAACTTAGAAGGTCATCAAGATCTCTAGAAAGAAATCTGATTTCTATCTAGAACTTTATGAGATGGAGAGAAAAAGACTTCTACTTATAGCATGAATAATTTATCAATTTTATTTAAATAAATAAAGATGGAGAGAAAAATTATGTTCTTGCAAGTTATGTTCTTTTCAAAAGAAAGATGGAGAGAAGGGAAAAAAAGTAACGTTAAAATTTTGTTCGATAAATAAGACAAGTTCTTTTCCCGCAACACTTTTGCAGAATTTTATCTATTGAATGTCTATTTTCGAATAAATTATCTAATTTAAACAACAAGAAACTCGCAATCAAACTCAATATTCTTCACACACAATGAAACAATAAATAGAGAAAATGCGGTCACTACACCAAAAAAAAAGAAGATAATATACATGTAATTTTTTTTTAAATTTATACTGGTTATATTTCGAAATTAAAATGGAGTGTTAAATAATGTATATCACAATTATAAAGTACATTCATTTGAACAAAACTTAGTACCCTTTTTTTTTATATAATAACCTGTATTAATTGCTAAACTGTAACACCGATTTTATCAAATAACCGGTATTTAAGAGTAAAAAAAATTCGAACATGTAACCTATAATACTGACTAACATATTCAAAGCGTTCAGTTACAAAACTTACTTTAAACTCAATTTAAAATCTATCCACTTACCAAATGAAAATTACAATCAAATAAATTACTAGCAACTAAAATTATAACCAAAATTGCAAATTCAATTCAATATAATTCCCAAATACAACACATTTCAATTAATCCAAATTAACCCATGTAAAACAGCTTTCCCTATGACAAAGTAAAAAGGAGTCAATATCATGCCTTTTCTCTGCATCATCAAATACATCATCAAGAAATTAACTTGAAACAGATAATGCTAAACATGTTGTTATTTGAGTAATAGTAAAATAATGTAACATTTTGCCAAAATTATGTTGTTCTTTCCCTACATGTGAGTTTGACTTGTACCGAGTGCATATGATATTTTGAGTAGTTGATTTGGTCGTATTGCGTCCTTCCATTTGTAATGCTACTAGATAATTTTTTGTATTCATTTAGGGTAATGTAACAATATAGAAATTATAAAATCTTAAAAATTATAAGCGAGGTAAATTAATTCTTTCAATTGAAAAAAAGTCATTCTCAATCTTAGTTTAATTTGCATTGATTCAATTTAATATAGATTTCATTGTTTCACCTGAAGTTCATCAAATAATTGATTAAAAACAAATTTATTGTCGGTTCGAAAGTATATTTGTGAAAAAAAAAGTTTCACATAAGTCAACTCAAAAGCCAAGTTTGTTGTACTAAAACGATTCTCACGAAGAGTTAACAATATTTAATAATGAAAGCAAAGTGACACGCAGGAATTTTAGGTCAAAGTTTTGGACAGTTCTAAAATCTACACTCTATTTGTGAGAGACGTGAGTTCAAAATTCAGTGAAAGAGAAATATGACAGAAAAAATTGAAGTCAAATTTGAGATATTTACAGACAAAAACACTTTTCTATTTTCGAGAAAAAGAAAAACATTGATCTACGGAAGCTAATCAGAACTTTTGTTGGAAAAAAAAGTCACGAACTAAATTAACATCTAGAGAAGTGATTATTAAAAGTAATTATAAGGATGATATTAAAAAACATATTCATTGTTTCCTGTTTTTCTCGTATTAATTACCTAGCTCTAATTACTTTGTACACATTGAAATTTTAATAATCAAGTATTGAACTCTTACCTTATTACCAAAGAACCTGTGGCTCTCCCTCAGTATGCGAGTGACATTGTAATATTATATGACAATATTATGACTTTATATTTTTTACAGACATCGAATGCATACAAATAATGTACACTAATTTCTACGCTAACATATATAAGCATGCCTTGAAAGCAGTTAAATCATCTCCATCCACCATTATTTCTTAAAAGATGAAGCAAGGAGTTCAATTACCTCCACTTTATTCACAAAAAATATTCAACTGGATTTACATGGAAAGTTCGTCCTATTTGACTTCGACATTAGAGCTTGTGATTGAGTTTGATATAAAATTAATTTCAAACTAGTTTGATTGAAATCGAATAATATTCGAACGAAATGTGCGAAGTTTGAGTTTGATTTGATATTGATTTGAATCGAACTCGAACAAATTACGAACTACAATTTTTCTTATTGCCCGACTGTAAATAAAAGAAGATGACGAAGAAGCTGAGTATTATTTAATTAAAGAAGGTGAAGAGGAGGATGCTGGCAATGAAGAGAGTGTGTGTGAATCAACTAAAAAATATCTAAATAAAGATGATGATGCTCATATTAAAAAAGAATGAATTAATTATCTCTAATGAAAATGAAGGTAAAGTAGATAATGTAGTGAGAAAGAAAGAGAAAAATAACAACATGATTCAAACAATATAGTTCACGAAAAACATTCGAACGAATTGTATCAAGTTTGAGTTTGATTTGATACTAATTCGAAAGAACTTGTAGTACAGACTATATATATATATATATATATATATATATATATATATATATCAATAGTCACAATATCATCTGACGGTTTAGATATTCTCAAGATTCGAACTGTATTAGTTAATGAAAAATTTCGAACGAACTGATCATAGTTTGAGCTTGATTCAAAATCATTTCGAACTACTTTGATTTGATCTGAAATTAATTTCGAATTGAAATCGAACGAACTAATTTCGAATTTCTCTTCAATCAAACATTCCAACTCGAACAAATTAGAAACCACGAATTTTTCTTTCAACCCTATTCGACTTCCGCGAGGGTAAATTCTATCTAAACAATTATATCAAAAGTTTGTTCTTCAATCCATGTCTTTTAAATATCTCAACTTGGATGAATATTAATTAAATTCATTATTATATTTCGTTATCTAAATCCCGGTCGAAGAGTTATGAGGCATACAAAATGATCAACCTTCGGACCTCCTCTGCTACTAACTAATCAATCAAAAGTAAAATTAAATTAAATTGTTGCCATGTGTTAGGTAAATACTCTCTCGTTGAAACTTAATTAATTTGCCTCGAAATAAGAACCGGGTTTTCAAGGCAATTAAGGCATCATTGTCTCTTTACCCCAATTGGTTGTTGGTTAAACCACATTTATTAACCTAATTAAAACAGGGGTTATAAGTGGCATTTCTTTCTCCATTTCAAACAACAACGACGACCCATTCAAAGTCGCCTCTTGCACGTAAGTACTTAACTCAGCTCAACCACTGAACTGAATATCATTCTTAAATTAATGCATCTTCCTCTCCATTTTCATCTTTAACACAGATCAACCTCGTTCTGCATTGGATTAGCACCTTTTTTAATAAAAAAGCTAAATTGGAAGAAAAGGACTGATCATGGTATGTACTGGACATCTTCAGTTTATTTAAAATGGAGTCTGTTCAATTTAAACGAAAAAAGAAAACCAAATTCAAGGAGACTTTTCTTATTTATCTTTTTCGTGAAAGAGATAAATCTGTTTAAGACCCTGCTCCAATAAAATTTGGAGAAACCAACTGGAAGTATGAAAAATTCAGCATTATTGCTCCATTACACTCCTATCAAACCTATACTATATACATAACAAGTATTCAACATATCTCTTCCCTAATTCTTCTGCCTCCTCTTTCTCCTCTCTTCCATCATCGATCTCAAACCATGAATAATCTCCCCATATTTCTCTCTCTTCTCCTTCTCTCCCCTCTCTACCTCAACCCATTTGTCTCAGCTCAACGTTATGCCGCGATATTCAACTTTGGTGACTCTCTCGTAGACGCCGGCAATCTTTGTGTTGATGGAATTCCAGCATACTTGGCAACCGCAAGATTACCTTATGGCATGAATTTCTTTGGTTACCCAACTGGCCGTTGTTCTGACGGTCGCCTAGTTATCGACTACATAGGTATGGATACAGATACTTATATTGACTTTTTGTTTAGTCGCCATGTTTGTCATGATCATCTAGTTATGGGTATGTTCTAGCATTTTAATCTTGATATATAAAACAAATATCAGTTTTTCCCAGGGTGCAATTTCAGGTACGGTGGAAAGGAATGATGAATATGCATGCAATTAACTTGCACAATTATTTACTTATATATTAGTTCTGAGTTCTGACAATAAAAATGTTGTATCATAGCTCAGCTATAGAATAAAAAAACTGTTCAGGAAGGGAATTTTACAAATTACAAATGCACATATCTCTTAATTTCGCATGATCATTATTATATAAAATTATTTGGTAAATGTCAATGACATATAATCTTCAAAACCAACCATTTCAAATAAAACCTTCAAAACCAACCCAAAAGAGGATTTATTTCTTTTCTTTCAAATTTCTGATGCACCTTCACTTTGGATTTTATTACAGCTCAGGAAGTGGGATTACCATTGCTTCCACCATCAAAAGCAAAAAATGCAACATTTCACCGTGGCGCAAATTTTGCTATCACCGGTGCAACGGCACTCGACATAAGTTTCTTCGAGAGGAGAGGTTTAGGGAAAAGCGTATGGAATTCAGGTTCTCTGCACACACAACTCAAGTGGTTTGAAGAGATGAAGCCTTCCATTTGCAGCACCCCTCAAGGTAAGATCGATTTAGATAACATAATTAATCGGTTTAAGTCAACAAAATTTTGCATTAAACTCCTCAAGCAAATGATAATTAATTGAATTTCTTCGTGGGTGTTGCAGATTGCAGGGATTTGTTTAGAAGGTCTCTGTTTGTAGTTGGCGAGTTTGGAGGGAACGATTATAATTCTCCTATATTCTCTTTCAGAAAAATGCATGAAGTGCATGAAATTGTCCCATTTGTCATTGAATCCATTTCAAAAGCAGTAGAGGTAGCCGTTTAAATTTCCATTTCAAGTACACACATATGCATTAGTCATACAGCATGCATCTAATGATCTAACTCTCTCTGTTTGTTTTTTTTTTTTTCAATGTAGAAATTAATTGCTGAAGGAGCAGTTGAGTTGGTGGTGCCTGGTGTGCTTCCGATCGGTTGCTTTCCAGTGTACTTGGCAATTTTTAACAACGAAAAACAATCAAATTATGGAGAAAGAAGTGGCTGTTTAAGAAATTTTAACACCTTAGCTTATGTACACAATTCCATGCTTCAACGCGCCATTTTGAAACTGCGCGAGAAATATCCCGGCGTCAGAATTATCTATGCAGATTATTACACACCGGTTGTACAGTTCATACTCCAACCAGAAAAATTTGGTGAGTTTTCATCTATATAATATTTTCTTCTAATATTCCCTAGATTTTATTTCCATCTTTATCAATAGCGCGCATTCGTACAAAAATATATAAAAAAACTTAAATGAGAAATAATTAATAAGTAATTAAATAAAAATCTTACCAATAGTCGAGAGAAGTATGTGAGAGTACTACTAAATTTGGTGGCAAAGAAATTTCATAAAATTTCTTTTCACTTAATTTGGATTTCACTAATCAATTCAATTGGGATTTCAAATTGTTTTTAACGAAATAGCCGAGTCACTAGCATGGTAGCAATAGCATTAGTCTCAATCATGAAAAGACCTTGCAATTAATTAGGCTTTCGTTATTGATTTGTATGCTTCCTCACTTTTGGATTCTCATTCTGAGCCGTAGCTATCCACCTTTCTTCCAAAAGAAACTTTCAAAGTTTGATGCCAATGATATAAATTTGTCATGCTGTGACGTTGCATTATATATATATATTTGATAAATAAACACACCATTTTCTAGAACTCGGAAGAGTTGTGTTACAACAGTCAACACGACATCTTTGACATATATTATTGGTTTGCTTACATACAAAATGTAGATACTCTAAAAAATCTTGGTTGGTTAGCTTAATTTGGCACTATAATTAATGATGATTACGTTTCATTTTCATCAATCTGTCATGAATTGATGCAATTTAATTACTTTTTTCTTCTACAAAGTGATCAAAATTTGCAACAACTTTGTTTATTACAGGATTCTACAAACAGAAACCTAGAGCCTGCTGTGGTGCCGCCGGATTGGGCTCGTACAACTTCAATCTCACCGCAAAGTGCGGCGATCCCGGGGCTACTGCTTGTGCTGACCCGAAGACTCATTGGAGTTGGGATGGAATTCACTTGACGGAGGCATCCTACGGCCACATTGCCAAGGGATGGTTGTATGGCCCCTATGCC
Organism: Eleocharis quinqueflora; assembly: GCA_964058865.1. Lineage (NCBI taxonomy): Eukaryota > Viridiplantae > Streptophyta > Magnoliopsida > Poales > Cyperaceae > Eleocharis > Eleocharis quinqueflora. Next base: position 96,373 of record CAXKVX010000932.1, on the reverse strand, counting down.
GATCCTCCTATTCTCGCTCGCGATAGCGCGCAATAGCGCTACACCGTCGGAAATGAATCGAGTGTTTTCAGATAGTACAGCTTATCAGTGTTTGATTGTTGTAGAAATGAAAGGTGTTTTGTTGGAGTGCTCTTTTTTTGTTATGTAGATTGATATAATTTGATCAACGGAATTCAGTTTTTTTTTCCAGTTTCTCATATTCTTAGCAATTCTGGAATATTATTATTTAAATATTTCTGTTGCATTATATACTTTGTTTATTAGAGTTATGGGCGGACCAAGAAATATTTTCAACGGAAGTTAAATATTGTGCATAATCTTAATATCCGGAAAATTATCATAAAGAAATAAAACAATACATTTATGGAGGTCACAGTAGAACATTTCTTGTATATATATATATTATATATTGAGGTCAAATATAAATATTTCTAATCGAAATATTGACCTAACATTAAAACTATCACATAAATTAATATCCACATTAATTTAAAGGAGTTACAAAAAACATGATTAGAGGGATCTTACTTTTTGCCCTTCTTTCACAATCCTGATGTGTTGACTCGGATGTAGTACATGCGAGTAACATGTTGGCACGTTCTCTGTGAAATACAAAATGTATAAAATGCCTCTCTTTCAATAGGTCCCTCATGCCTATTTAAACTTTTGAAATCACGAAAAAAAGTTTTATTGAAAAAATATTGATAAAGATATATAATTTGTCGGAAAAAACTTAGGTACATTTTGATAGGGCATAGGTGTTCAGTAGATACTTCATTCAATATGTTCTATTTCATTGAAATATATGATGCGAATCTCAATATAATAAAACGATATTGATTGAATGAAATATAAAAAAAACACTTATTTAGATGTACCTAAGTTTTTTTCCTAATTTATTATCCCCAATTGATCATCAATTTTGAGTTTAAAACCAAAACTTTACAAGCTCTCAAATCTTAGCGTTGACAAAAGAGTAACGGATTTCAAGTGGAGATTTCAGATTCAAAATTCAGTGAAAATCAAATATTGCTAGAGAATTTTATATTACTTAGATAATATTTAAGGACAAATAACACACATCTATTAATTTTTTTTTTAACTTTGACCGCCTAAGGACTTTGTTTAAAAAAATAATAATAATAATAATAAAACTTAACGTTGATCCAATCTAAATCCGAATTGACTCACCAATCACTTATTGTTTCATGGATTCTTCCAAGTATTGTCGAATTGAGATGGGTGTTCAAGTTGGCGCGAAATTGCAAATTGATGAAGGAAAAACTTTTAATGTCTCGTGTTTTTGTCTCTGAAATGTCTCAAAAAGAAGAGCCTTCTAAAATCAAACCGTAGATCTCGTGAGGAACTTATGCGTCAGTGCCAGCGAGAAAAATGAGAGAAATTATATCTGAAAGGGAATTTGTAGAATTACATATGATGATTAGCTCTAAAAAAACAGGACCACCAGACACCTAATTAGAAATGAATGCAATTGTTGGGCTTGTGCGGCAATTTATAAGTGTCCATGGACCAACTTTTATGTCCTTTATCTCCTAAATCTAATATATTTTTTTAAATTTTCATTAAGAGGCCCACACAAGACTTGTTTGGAACTTCTCTTTTTATATAGGAGTTCCCAATGCATCCGAAGTACTTTTAAAATATCTTTGAGGATTTGAGGAGATTTTGTGCTCACGAAAATTTGAACTCACGATCTTCTTAGCTAAAAATAAACTACATAATTAACATATTCAGAGAGACAAACTGTAATTGAATCGTTATATATACCCCTCAATTAGAAGATTTGCACAACCAGTTTGGAGGACACGATGGCAACATGCGTGTAAGGTATTTTTGTCAAAACTTATTCGAATTCATTATAGAACCCAAATCTGAAACAAGCATTCTCATTTACATATATATATATATATATATATATATATATCTGGAGATTGCGTCTTTTACTAGTTTCTAAAGAAATCATTCATAAATGAACAACTTCACAAAAGTATCTGAATTAAATAATTTGTACTGTAGCACACTAATAATCTATCTATATATTTCGATTTTAACTAATTTTATCAAAATAGAACGGATTAAAATATATCACGTTAGGTTGATGTTCTAAAGAATTAATTAATGACATTTTCAAGATAAAAGATAGGAAAAGCTATGGACTTATTAGAATATGAATCTCAGCCTATCATCAAAATTTTAAGATGCTCGAATCTTCGACATTGCGCAAGTTCTTGTCGTAATCGGAAACTTTATTTTACTTGTAGGAGCAGAGGACATCTTTCTCGTAATAACCCTCTTTCTTAGGAGTGCAATCAGATTTGATATTTATTCGAATATTCGGATTTTCACGGATATCGGACATCCGGATTCTAATATTTTCGGATACAAATACGGAAATGAATATGGATAATTTTTTACCGAATATGGATACGGTTTCGATTTTTGAACCGAATACGGATTCGGATAATTATCTGAATCCGAATCTTACGGATTTTCGAATATTCGTCAAATATGGAGGCCCAAATACATTGTATGTATGTTGTTTCTTTATAGCTAAGTAAATTAATTATTTTATTATTTTATTTATTGATAATATTAGAAAAATGAATTATAAAAACAATACTCATTGCAACATTTTAATTATTCCATTAAATTTATTTTATAATATTATTTAAATTAATTTTATTGTTGAAAAAGATATATTAATGATGTTTTCATAATGTACTCTAGATTTAATTATCCGGTCGAATTATATCCGTATTTGCATCTATATCCGTTTATTATCCGATTCGTATCCATATTCATTTATCATCCGATCTGTATCTGTATCTGAAACTATCCGAATTTGTATCCATATCTGAAAAATAATAACGAATACGAATAGGGTAACGCTATTATCCGTCCGTATCCAATCCATTTGCACCCGCTCCAAGCTGTCATTTATTCATTTATTATGCTTTGTTTTAAATTGAAACCAAAATAAATACTTATTATTTTATCGTTGGACATCGTTAAATAATAAATTTTATTCATTTTCCTTTTTTTTTCTCTTAGTAAATATTATGTTTTGTACATAACATTCTCCTGTTGTTGTGCACGGACACGCTTATTAGTTTTTGTTTAAGGTGACACAAATCCAATATATATGTAAATCATTTTAATGAAAATTAGAAAATTAAAGTATATTGAACTTGGGACACTACTACAGAAAGGGGTTTTAAAATCAACCCTTTTAAATCGGATATAGATTTAAAACCGAAGTTTAAATGAATTCGGTATAAAAGAATTTATTTAAATCGGACTGCCATGTTTGACCGCTGTTAAAAGTGGTATTTAACAGCGGACCACGCTTCAACCCGATTTAATAACCTTTTAAATCAGATGGCTGGGTTGAGTCCGGTTTAAAAGGCATTGTTTTTAAAATAGACCAAACAAATTGGTCACGTGTTAATACCTTTTTGAACCAGTTGCATGGTTGAGTCCGATTTAAAAGGTATTGTTTTCAAAATCGGCCGCTTTGGTTGGTCCAATGTTAAATCCTTTTAAACCGAATGTGAGAAGTCCCACTGATCGTCTTTGCTGCTTCTAATCCACAACGTCTATTCTAGAATGATCCAACGTTCAGAAATCACTCAGAAAAAACCCATGGATCACCTCTTTGATTTTCTATATAATTCATCCATTTCTCTCATTTCGCACCTCATTAATTCTCTATATAAATCATCAATTTCTCTCATCTGATCTCTTCTCTAAGTAAAAAATATTTGCTAGCTACTTGAAAAAAAAAATTGTTTGTCTTTTGATTTATTTCTCTTTCTCTCATCTGAAAAGTTCTATTTCTTAGAAAATTTAGAACATGAATCAAGAGAAATAATAACCCCACGAACCAAGAGAAATTTGAATTCTAAAATATATATGTGGAACTTGAATCTTAAATATACAAGTGGAATTAATTTTGAATTTGAAATTTAAATAAACAACAATAGGCTATTTTTAGAACAGATTCTAAAATTTTATGGTATTTTTAAAATTATAATCTAGATCGTTTTTGGAAAAATTATAAGATTCTAGGTCATTTTAAAAAAATCTTTTACACCAGCTCACAAAAAATATATGTCAGTGTAAAAAATTCTTTAAAATTTTGAAAAAACTCTTTTAAATCGAATGCCAACTTAGGATCCGATATTAAATATACTATTTAAAAGCGGGTATTGTGGCAGAGTCCGATGTAAAAATCCTTTTTAGAAACGGACCACGTCGATTTTAAAGGCTAATTTTTTAAAAGCGGACGATTGTGACTTTTAAAAGCGTCATCAATAACAGCAACGTGTAGTCCGACTTTAAAAGTCATTTTCATCCGATTTAAAAGATCAAATTTGTCGTAGTGTGATATGAATGGCACATTTTTCGTCAAACATAAAGGATAAAAATATGGTGCCGCAATGATATTCTCCTAGGTACCGGACGCTAATTTGTGTTGTCCAGATAGAAGTGCAATTTTTTAATTTGATAAGAAGAAGAAAAATGTATATCACCACAATACTTTCAAAATTTTTATTGAAAAAATATATAATCATTGAATGACATTTTTTCCTCGTCAAATTGAAGCCTGTATAAAACAAGGTGCCATGCTGGCAACTGAATGAGACAAGAATATGAATCGCAAGATCACGCGCTCACGTTCATAGAATCCTCAAACTTTGTTTCTTCTCCGGTTGTTTGGAAATTGGAGATTATTTTCATGATTAATAAAATTATGGAAAATTTCCATAAAGAGTGTATAATGAATCGGAGTATATGTAATGATCTAGCGTCTTTAAAAAAATTTACAAATAATTGGAAGCACTATTGTTAATAGCATTCTTAACTTTTATTCATTATTTTATTATTTTCCTCAGTTTTTATTCTTATATGGGGCCCACTTTCATGCTGAATTCCATAGCATGCAATATGTATGATGAAATCCATAATATTTTTAGAGTTTGTTATACGTAACATATAATTTGAAAATAAAAAATCAATGCATCTATTTGACAACTATAATGCATACGCCCTTCATGTGGAACGAATAAATTGTTATTTTTTCATATATGTAATTGAAGTTTCATATTAGTTATATCGAAAAATCTTGAAATGATTATGGTTTAATCAAACAAAATACTTTTCAATAACTCAATTATTCAAAATTATCATATGTAGAGAATTTTAATTAAATGTCAGTCTAAATAGAAATTACAAGATCCTTAATTGTATGATGACGTGATGAAATAAAATCAATTCAAATATAAAATAATAAGTATATTAAAAAATAATAAGATCTTTCAGGATCTTTTCAATCATAGCCAATAGCAAAGTATTAAGAACAAATGTATAATTAACTCTTTATATAAAACAAATATACACAAACAATTGAAAGCATCATCGATATAATATATTGGTAACAATTGGTAATAGTGGAAAAGTACATTGCTATCTGCATGATCAATCGGTGACTTAAAGAGTTTGAGTTCTTTAGAATGGACCGCAACATTATCTTTTGCATATGTTTATTTTTATTTTGCAATAGTCATTATCTTTCAATATCTATTTGGCGCGTTGAGTTATTTTTATTGAAGGTTGTCGATACAATGATGAAATGCGCTAGAGAAATTGAATATCAAAGATCAAACATAGATATCAAAAATATTGAAAATGTTAGATACCTCCAGCATCCCCTCCCTCCACCCGACACAAGTTAGGTTGAGGATTTAAGCTGGGTTCAAAAAATCAAATACCATTATCCGGTATCTATCTATTTGTTGGGTAAACTAATAAAGTACAAAACCAAGAGGATTAAATTTGCACTCACGATCTATTTTTTTCCAAATTGCACCATGTTGATATTTTCAGCCAAACTTTTAGTTTTGCACATTACTACAGAAAAGGACTATTATAGCCCACCTATTATAGCGGATAGACAGCAATGTCGCTATAATAGCTCCAGAGTGGCATTTCAGAAATTATCTCTGAAGCTATTATAGCGGATGTTAGTAAAAGGCCGCTGTTACAGCGTCAGAAAAATATCTCCAAACCTATTATATCGGATCCTTATTAAAGGCTGCTATAATAGCCACCTCTATTATAGCGGGCATTAGCCCAAGTCCGCTATAATAGGCTATTATAGCGGGCCCTTTATATAGGCCGCTATAATAGTTCCTGTTTTACAGCGGGTTGGAAGTAAAGGCCGCTATAATAGGTTTTAGGTCTATTTTTCAGAGCGCGCCAATACCTTTCTTCCCCATTTCATTGGCGCCCAAACTAGCAGCCATACACCATCTAGCTAACAACCATTAATACTCCATTAAATACACATCTTCTAACCTTTAAAACTCAAACTTTTTTGCCTAACTTCAGTTGTAATAACACTTGAAGCGATCGAGAGAGACGAAAGCACTGCACGTAGCGCGAGTTTGTTGGAGTTTTTATTGAGGTTAATTCATTTTCTATATATATTTCAATGTTTTAATTTATTAAAATGCATTAACATTAACTTAATTGCATTTATTGCATAAATTTTGTTAGTTATTGTCATATAGGACCAAAATATCGACAAATAAACTAATTTAGGTCGGTACCCCTTCGGGATTAATCCAATAGGGATTAATCTCGAATAGTCCCCGTTTGGGACTGCTCTTTGAACACTTTGTCTCATTTAGGATTAGCGGACGTACAATAGTTGCAATCTAGTGTTTGCGGAGATTTCGGTAAAGTATTTCCCAAATTGTTACCACGAATACGTGTGTACATGCAAATGTGCGTCGGCATATTCGGGGAGCTAAGGGGAAATACTGCCAAAATCTTCGCAAATACTAGATTGCAACTATCGTACGTTCGCTAATGAGACAAAGTGTTCAAAGAGTGAGTTAGGATGGTTGGCCAACCCAAAACCTTAATTATGTAGAGCTCTTGATACCCATATATACTTTTAATTTACATTATAATAATTGATTTTTCAAATGGATCGTCGTAGAATATTCCTGGTAAAACGAAAGATGGCATCAAAACGAGGAAAGACATGTTCAAACTAGGGATTCGGCCCGAGTTGGCACTGGTCGAGGGCGAAAAGCGTATTTACCTACCTGCGACAAGCTGGACTTTAACAACAGAAGAGAAAAAAAGTTTGTTGGGTTGCTTAAAGGACCTTAGGGTCCCGTCAGATTATTCCTCAAATATCTTGGCAAAGGTGTCCATTAAGGAAATGAAATTGATCGGAGTGAAGTCCTATGATTATCACGTTTTGTTGACACAACTTCTTTCTGTTGCAATCCGAGGAATTTTGAAATCACCTGTAAGGCGAACCATAACCAAGTTGTGTTTCTTCTTCAACTCGATTTGCTCTAAGGTTATTGATGTTGCACAATTGCAAAAACTTCAATCTGATGTCGTGCAGACCATGTGCGAACTAGACATGTACTTCCCGCCTTATTTTTTCGATATAATGGTTCATTTGACCATTCATATGGTGAAGGAGATCAGAACGTGCAGACCGATGCATTTACGTTACATGTATCCTTTTGAGAGAGGAATGGGTCAACTTAAAGGGCTATGTCGGAGTCATTCTCGGCCAGAAGGGAGCATAGTTGAAGATTACATTGCAGAAGAGGTTAATGAGTTCTACACCGATCACATGGATGGAGTGGATCCTATTGGACTTTCGAAGTCCCGACACGAGGGTAGATCAGAAGGATTTGGTATTAAGGAATCGATCACACAAAAAGTGGATGAGCGCATGTTACAAAAAGCACATTTTAAAGTCCTTAATAATAGTAGATGAATGGATCATTAAAAAGCACATCATGTTACAAAAAGCGTATTAAGGTCGTGATAATTGGGTCATTAATGAACATAATAAGTAACTCACAAAATGGTTCAAAGACAAACTACAATCTGAGGGATTGAGTAATCAGACATTGGCATTACTAGTAAAAGGTCCATCTCTGAACGTGATCACCCATCAAGGTTTCGACATGAATGGATTCACCTGGTACACCAAGAACCAAGACAAAAAGAGCACGGTGCAGAACAACGGAGTAACAGTAGATGCTGTGCCAGCTGGTGGTGGTAAGGCAATACCATATTACGGCCGAATTGAGGAAATTTGGGAACTTGATTACATAAGATTTAGAATTCCATTATTTTTCTGTGAATGGTTCAATCAGATTGGTGTTAATGTGGAAAAGGAAACTAGATTCACAACAGTAGAAATGAAAAGAGTGGGTCATCGGGACGACCCTTTCATACTTGCCAATAAACAAGTTAAACAAGTGTTTTATATTGCTGATTCGTCCGACAAGAAGAAGCATGTGGTTCTTTCGGGTAAAAGACGAATCATCGGTTGGAGATGTCGAAGAAGAAAACGATCAATATGACGAAGTACCGCCATTTTCCACAGGTATAGAGGCTGATCCAGTGGAGAAGAACGACACGCCGCATTACTTGCGTTCAGTTATATTTCAATTACACATAGCATTACATCTCTTAATTATATAATTTTTATCTATTTTTCTGATTACTAATATGCTTTTTTATTTAGATCACAACGAAGGAGTGTGGGTCAAACACCGTAAATAAAAAAAAATCATAACGAATATTGTTGTATTTTTTCTTAAAAATCATGTAATTTTTTATTTGTATGAATTATTTGTTGTATTTTTTCTTAAAAATCTTGTAATATTTTATTTGCATGAATTAATTGTTATATTTTTCTTAAAAATCTTGTAATAGATTATTTGTATGAATTAATTGTTGTATTTTTCTTAAAAATCTTGTAATTGATTATTTGTATGAATTAATTGTTGTATTTTTTCTTAAAAATGTTGTAATATTTTATTTTTAGTTTTTTATTTGTTTGAATTGTTGTACATATTTAATTTAGTTCAAATATTTGAACTTGTACAACTTAAAAATAAATTTGAATGATTTTTTTGTTAATTTAATATCAATTTTTTTCCAACCCTGAGATTCGAATCCATGACCTCCAACAAAACAACTACCTACTTCTACCACTGCACCTATGTTTATTTTGTGATCTAACAGAAAAGAGAACAAAGATATCAATTTCGTAGCTATTATAGCGGATCCATCATGAAGGCCTCTATAATAGATCTATTATAGCGACCTTTAATTAAAAGTCGCTATAATAGACCTATTATAGCAGCCTTCTCTTAAAAGCCGCTATAATAGATGCTTATACCTAGCTTTCTCTCTCGATCAGCCGATTCTTTTCAAACCCCATCGCTATTACTTTGCTCTCCTGTGATTCCCAACCAAACCCCACCGATCTCTCTGCAAACCCCGCCGCTACCATTGCACCTCTCTCTCGCTGCTCTCTCTCGCTGCCCTCTCCTTGCAGCAACCTTCACTTCTCTCACTGCCCTCTCTCTAGCTCGCTGCCTCTCTCCTCTCTCCTCTCTCCTGCTGCCTCCACTAGCTCTCTCATTGTCGCCTCTCCTCTCTCCCGATGCCTTCTTCTCTCTCGCTGCCTTCTCTCTTACAAGGTATATCACATATAGAACCAATCAAATATCTTGTACCAAATATCTCTCTTAGGGTTTAAATTAGAGTTTAGAGTTATATGTTTAAATTAATTAGGGTACTTAAAGAACCAAATATCTTGTACCAAATATCGAGCACTCGAGACGGAAAGAGAGAAGGCACCAAGTTCAAGGACGAGCATTTACCAGAGGCCTCACCTTCTTCCCGCTGAATTATTGAAGTTTCTTGACCCATCTAACTTACAGCTTTACAATACGGTATGCATTTGACTTATTTCTTGTAAAATGAATAAAAAATTCGATATTGTTGCAATTTCACAAAATCATATTTAATAGATGATGTCGCAACCGGTGGACCAAGTTATCTTCACAATTGGCGACAAACAGTTGTTCCGCATAGATGATGTGCAATTGGTGGCACATAGTGAGATAATGGATAGTCTCAAGTCGGGTCAATGGCTAAGTGTCTCGATTATTCATATATGGTGCAAGTAAGAATCTTTCAATTTAATTTATATGCAATTACATTATAGTTAATACTTAGTTCATATATATATAATTCCAATATGTATTTATAAACACAAGTCTCTTTCACATTATCTCTGGAAATTTGGGTTGGACTCGAAGTTTATTTTTCTTGATCCTGCCTCGTGTTCGGGAACAAGTGTAATTGAGAACTATGCCACCACAGTCAATTACATTACAGACTTCTTCATTACAATTGAGGACCCAAAATCCATGATATTTTGCCGTATATCGAACGGTTAGCATAATTAATTTTTGATAATTCAATAACTTCATATGAATTCATACTAACTTCATTAAATGTGAATTGTAGCAATCACTGGTATCTCTTGGTTTTGCAAATCTCATCCGCAACGATTTATGAGATTGATTCGCAAAACAAAACGGGCAACATGCTCGAAATTATTATGGCATTGAATGCGTAAGTTTTCTTTGCTATCATTTTTAACAATTTTATTTTAATTATTCAATATATTTATTTGGACTTGTATACATTTGTACAGGTCGTTGCGGCAATATTATCAGTCAAAAGGTTCGAGAAAGAGTACAAAATTCGAGATCAGAGTTGTAAAAGTAAGTATTCTATATTTTATCTCAAATTGGAGCTTATTTCCTTCGAAATGTAAGGTTTAGGAATTAGGATGTAAGTATGTTAGATTTAGGGTTTAGAATGTAGGTTAGGTTTAGGGTTTTAGAGTTTAAGATTTAGAAGATTCATTGTTTAAGGTTAATCACTAAAGTTATCGGGTTTAGTAAACTTCATCACTTACATATTTATTTTGTTTATTTCTAAAATTTGTAGAGTCCTCCGCAACCCAATGGCTGGATTTGCGAATATTATGTCATGCGGGTGATGTTTTACCTTGCGATGCGTTACAACGATGTCTCGAATTTGAGATCGCTGAAGTTACATGTGCGCAATTTATTCTCTAATGATTTATGTACATATTTGTATTTATATGTATGCATCTGCAAAATCAATAATGATTGAATTTTATTTTAATGTATTTTTTAGGAGCTTGAGCCATATCCTTTGTCAGTGCCCGATAGCGAGATCAACAAGGTAAAATAAATACTTTGCGATTATATGAGTTATTACTTATGAGTTGTTGTACGATATAGATGTTTTATTTGATGTTTGTATTGATATTTTGTTGTATTTATGTGATGTTTGTATGTGACATTTGTACGGTATATATGTGAGATTTTAGTTTTCTTATATATGTTGATATATATTGATATGTTTATTTGTGTATTATGTGAAATTAATTGTGTATTGATATGTTTGATTGATATATTGGTACATTTGTATTGGTACCATTTGTATGGCCAGCAATTGGGGGCTAGCCACAGAAAATCAGCAACATTAAAAAAATTATAATATTAATAGCGGACTTTATAAAGAATCCGCTATAACAGCTCAGAAATTTTTTATATTATTTACAGTTTATTGTAGCGGGTTTTGTTACAAAGCCTCTATAACAGCTCATCTATTATAGCGGACTCTCTCTAAAATCCGCTATAATAGACCATGGCTGTTATAGCGGCATTTCCCTACTATCCGCTGTAGTAGTTGTCTATTATAGCGAGCCCTTCTAAATGTTCGCTATAATAGCTTGTATCTGTTATAGCGGGTTCTTTATACCTATAGCAGCCCCCCTGTTATACCGACAGCTAGTCCGCTGTAATAGGCCTTAGAAGGCCGGTATAATAGGTGATATCTGTAGTAGTGGCAGTTATTTATTTTGTATAATACATAATTTTTTTATGAATTTGTTAGGAATACTTTTCATACTAATTATAATATGCTAATTGATATAAAATATTCAGTTTGAAGCAAGCTTTTAAAAAACGTTTAACGGTCCTTATTGGTGAGGTGGTCTCTTAACGGTTTAACATTAAAACAGTGTTATACGGAAGCTAAATTACAAAATGGACAATCATTTTTTTTATATATTATTCATTTATTTTAGATCAAATTATGGTGCGAACAAGCATACCTTTTGTCATTTGTATGACTGGATGTAACTATGTACTATATAATATATTTAATAATATTATTAACATTGCTGCTTTTTCTTTTTATCATCTAAAAATATGCATGATGTGATCTGATATGTTTAATAATTAGGATTTATAATGTATTTTATTTTGAAAATGTGCTTCAATGTTTGTTTGTATAAGCTCCACTATCTAATTACATAAGTCGCATCAACATAATAATATCTCTTGCCAGCATCAATATAATACACAAGGCCAATATACTCAAGCAATCAACACTCCATCATAACACTGGTAACTACCCGACTAAGTTAAATATGTTGATTCAGATAGACATTTGTTCTGAGGTATGTGATAGAATTCGTCGGTGGATGCTTATGTATAATTAGTTAGTATAGAATAAATAAAACTATTTTGTAGGTCATGACTGAACATGTGAATTTTTGCTGTTATAAATTGTAAAAAATGATTTTAACGCTATCCAAATAAAACAGATTTAAACAGTTTAATTCAAGTTAAAACGGTTAAAATATAGAAAATAAGAAAATCATTTATTTTTCAAAAATTTAACGTCAAAATTTTTTTTTTCAAGTTAAAACGGTTAAAAAGAAATTTTTTAAAAACTTGGTTTGTAGTTAAAGTATTGACAATTTTAATTCTGAAGAATGTGAGCACATTAACTAGAAAATGTCATTTTATAACTAGAAAATAATTCTTTCAAAAAGTACTTGCTGAATAACTACATGGCTTTCACATTGCAACAAATGTGTACTACAATCTATCTAAATTATAAAAAAAATTATTTTGTTCTCTATTGCATGGCGTCCGGTAGCCAATTGTATGGTCAATTAGTTGTTTATAACATATCTCAAATATTTAACATCACTAGAGAACACTTGTTATTATTAATATTAATACGTTCATCGTATGTCAAAAACAAAAAAAAAATGTGCACCGACATTATGCAGTCAAATTGACGACCATTGGTTTTGCCAACTTCGATTTTTGTATATCTTTTTAAAGTAAAAACTTGACCAACTTTATGTAGTCAAATCACTAACAATGGTGTCGCCTACTTGCATTAATTTATATAGGAAAAATACTTATATGATCTTACAGCTTAGAATATTATTATATTTTAGACCCTTTTTTTAATAGATATTGTCATACAGCTATTCCAGCCAATGGATGAGAAGATAAGCTTGACCGAAAATGTACCGATTAAGAATATTGGGTCTATCGGAATATCGGATCCCTGTAACATTCCATCCAAAACCCGTATGTAGTTCACACCAAACGGTACACTTTTCTTTGGAAATGATAAGGGTGTTACTGTTATTTTTTTTTATTTGAAAAGAAGGAGACTCTTTTGTTTCAAATTTGATTCACATTTTTATCTAAAAATTTTCAGAATCAGATTTCGAATCTGCGACATTTTTTTTAGAAAAACATTGTTTTTAATCATTGGATCAAAAGTTAGTTCTTTGTTATATATCCTCCTCTTTCGTACAGGCAGCCAAGGAGAGTATGCATAGACCCAACTCATGTAATTTGTGTTCGACTTTAGTTAGATATTTCACGAAATAATTATCACGTGGAAAGTAAAGAATTTTAAAAACTAAAATAATTTGGTAATGATCCCTTTAAATAATTTAAAAAGAAATACTGATACATAAATTTTTTAGAAGAAAATCCTACTTGGCTACTTGGTAGAATAAACAGAGAGAATTTGCTAGAGATAATTCCATCCAGATCCGATTGGCGAAAACGGATCCGACTCGAATGACAGAGGGTTCAAAAAGAATAATTAAAAAAAGAGACGAGAACAGTCTAACACTAACAGAGCCAAGCTAGCAAGGAATGCATGGGTGCATGTTCTGATGTTCACCGGCTCAAGCCACTGCCTTTTCTTCCGATTGGTATTTGGTGCACAAAAAGACGATATATGTTAACTATTATTCTATTCTATTAAGTGTTGTGTTCTCTGTCTCCAAAATGTGGCCTACAACGATCAAAGATTGCATCAGCATTCAGTGCATGCACTGACTAACATGAGCAAATTAAACAATCCCAGAAACCCTTGTAGAAATTAAGTATGAAAAATTAATACTCAATATAATATTAAGAGATATGATGCAATTACAATTCATATTTTAAGTTAATGAAATTAGTAAGCTCTATTGGGTTTTATTTTCATGGAGAGAGTGATTGAGCATCGTTTAAGGAAGATGACAAGCATTACGTGTATGATAATGTTGTGACTAGTGTCAGAATATGTGACAGCGAGACTGATGACTTTCTCATTAAGATAGAATTACATCAAGTGCCAGCCTTGAGCCTTTACATTCGTGCCTTAGTGATCGATAAGATCACGAAAGATATACAAGAGGATATCCCTTGGTGCATTTCCTTTGCAGATGATGTTGTCTTAATTGACGAAAGTAAGGCAGGAATAGGTAGGAAATTAGAGTTGTGGATGACGACTTTAGAATCAAAAAGTTAAGATTTAGTAGGACTAAGCCCGAGTATATGAAGTGCGAGTTGAGTGGCGTTGGATCAAAAGATGGAGATGTCCGTTTATATGGACAAGTAGTGCCTAGAAGAAACACTTTTCGATATTTGAGATCGATGCTACATAGTAATGATGAAATTGATAAAGATGTTAGCCATAGAATAAGAGCGGGATTGGATAAAATAACGACAATCATCTAGCATCCTATGCGACAAGAAGATCCCACAAAAGTTGAAATGCAAGTTCTATAGGACGGCGATTAGACCCGCAATATTGTATGAAGCAGAATGTTGGACTACTAAAGGGCAACACATACAAAAGATGAGTGTGGCAGAGATTCCTATGTTACGGTGAATATGTGGGCATACAAGAAGGAATCACATTATAAATGACGATATACGTGACAAGGTCGGGATTGCACCGATTGAAGAGAAAATTGTTCAACATCGTTTAAGATGGTATGGGCATATCCAACGGAGGCCTTCTGATGAACCGGTACATGGTGGAGTTTTAAGTCACGTCGAAAACACAAGAAGAGGTAGGGGTTGACCGAAATTGACATCGAATGAAGCTGTAAATATGAACTTAAAGGCATGGAATGTCACCAAAGAGTTGGCGTAAGATTGGAGTGCATGAAAGTCAGCGATTCACGTACCAGAACCGTGACAAACTAAATTTTGGAAGTAGTGTTATAATTGTACGACTTTATTCCAAAATTAACGACGTAGAATACTATTATGAAATTATGAATGATAGAATATTATATTATTATTATTAGCATTATTATTATTAGCATTTCTATATTTTTATTTTTATTATTACTTTACTATTTCTTATATTATTATTATTTATATTGATTTTTCATTTCACATTAGTTTTCATTTCTAGCCTACTCTAATTTATTTGAGAATAAAGATTTTGTTGTTGTTGTAATTAAACTAGTAAGGAATGTATGTTGTGCATGTATTTACCAAATCAAGTGCCTCTTTTTTTACCTCAATAATGCCTTTATTTTATAAGTTGTTAATTATTTATGACATAAATCATTTTATAAATAGCAAATTTTAGTTTAATTTCCTATTTATCAACATATTTCTGCTTCAACACTCCTATTTGTCTAGTTTCATTTTCTCTCGCCTCAATTGTTATTAACATCTCTTATATATTTTCTTTTGAGACAATATTTTCTCTGATCTTTAAAAATTCTTTCGTGTGCCGAATATTTAATATATTTCTTAAAAATAAATAATAGAAGTTAGTTTTCCTCTACATAAATTATAATGTAGCTAATCGTGTTTTTTACCATTTTATACATCTTTAGCCTTTAGAAAGTTCAAATTTCCTTTTGTTAAATACATACTCTAATTCAACCCATTTATCAATAGATTTTTGTAGGGCAAAGTTCAAGAAACAATTCTAATTTGATAAAAACAAATTATGATTGACGAGTTTTATATTTCTGTTTTATTTTCCTTTTACTTACATATTCCACAAAATAAACAGAAATATTGCAACTGTTAGTGCACTTGTTGATAATTACAAAGATCAAGTTTTATAGCTTACATTTGCTTCCAACTTTTAAGATGTATTTAATTAAAGTAAAGAAAGCTGTAGTTTCAAATACAATGTGCAATTAATTAACGTTATACATCTTATTATCTTAATATATGCTGATAGTCAAATCAAACAAAAAAAAAATATATATATTATCAGGAGATGGATGTAATTTGGGAGCTAGGCGACACAACGCAAACAAAACCAGAGAACCCCCAACGAATTGTTCAATATATAATGGTACCCAATAGCCTTTGTTAACCTCTGAACTTTCACTAAGATCAATTCGACACCTCTCTCTGTTTCTTCTCCATTTGTTCTCAGAAACTAGAAGACACAAATGAAGGCCCAAGCAAGACCTCTTCTGCTCTTCTCTCTTTGCCTCTCATGTCTCAGTTTAAGTTTGGCCATCACTGATTACTACAATGCCATTTTCAGCTTCGGCGATTCCTTCTCCGACACTGGTAATTTCGTCATTATGGAATCGCCGGTCTTGCCGAATATACCGGTGTTTCCTCCGCCTTATGCAAGATGCTCAAACGGCCGTTTGGTGATTGATTTCATGGGTAAGATACTAATGCTTTGGATGAGTATTGTTACTTGGATGGTTAATGTTGATTAGTATTTGTTAATTATTACCAGATTATACTTTCTTCATTTCCTTCTTTTTTTCTACCGTTGTGTAGTGTCATGATCAGCTAGAATTATGTTCAATCTGGAGCGGTTCGTTGAAAGCTCGTTTTCTCTTTCTGGGTTTTCTTTAAAATTGGAAACGTTAAATATTCTTAGACGTGCACTTTGAACTGATAACTGACAGCTTTTTTCTTCATATTTATAATATTTGATCTTAAATAAAATTAATTAAACTACGTTCTCCAATTTTGGGTTAAAAATATAGTTGTTACGTAATTTTACAGCCTGATATATTGCAATCTAATTAGCAGACAATTAAGAAATCTTGTTCAATTTGGGATCTCACCAATGAGAAACTATACATTTGTCAGGCTCTTTCTTTAATTCTCTGTTGAAGACAGAGAATGGGACCATTTTGATCTGCTTTTCAGAAACAAGATAGAAGCAAAAAATTTGAACAAACTCTTAAGTGTACTTTCTAATCAGACATGTGTAATTATCCTGACACATGAAAAAGATGAATGATCTGTTAACAACATGCATCATGAACTTTTTTGGGTGCAAGCAATGTCACACTTTTCTCCACCTCCAAACAGAAAAAGAAAACAAAAAACGAAACCAAACAGCCGCAAAAAATATAAATTTGTTTCTTAGCAAATGAACTCAATGTATATTTTATTTCATTCAGCTGAATATTTTGGCATGCCATTGCTGCCGCCATCTCAATCAATAAGCAAGAACTTCACTCAAGGCGCCAATTTTGCGGTGATCGGCGCCACGGCTCTCCCTCTCGAGTACTTCAAGAAGAATAATATCTATGAAATCCCTCCGATCAACAGTTCACTTCCGGTACAGCTCGAATGGTTCGACGACCTGAAACAATATATTTGCAACTCCACCCAAGGTTTGAAGGCAGCCATGAATTTTCATTAAATATCAGCAAAACAAATGCAATATACAAATATTTATATTTTTTTCTGGTGTTTGCGTATATAGTAGTATTTAATTCAATTAATTTTGTTGCAGAGTGCAGGGATTTCTTTAGGAGATCATTGTTTGTAGTTGGAGAATTTGGAGGAAATGACTACAGTTTTACAATGAAATCTGGAAGAACAGTTCATGCAGTGAAAGGTATGGTGCCGACAGTCGTCGACGCCATTATGGCTGCCGTTGAGGTAAAGTTACCAAATAGCAAGTTTATAATTTTTTAATCAAATAAAACTTAATTAGTAAACAAAGAAAAAAAATAAAGAAACATTTTTTGGAGAAAGAAAAAATAATTTTAAAATTGATTTTTTAACTTGGCAATGCCCATCCCAAGTGACCACTTACCTAAATCTCAACAAAACAAATGTAAAGGTCACCATACAAACAATAAATGCACCCGTTGACAAACCAAACCTGAACACACTCACACATGCACGCTCACACTCTTGCACACATGACACATGCACATATGCGCCACACATGAAGTGTTCTCAATTCTGATGCAATCTCCAAATTCCCAATGCAGAAATTGATTAAAGATGGTGCAAGGCATGTGCTGGTGCCTGGAAACCTGCCATCGGGCTGCATCCCGATCATGCTCACCTTCTACCCTAGCGAAAACAAGGCCGAGTATGATCCCCACACCGGCTGCCTCAAGAACATGAACAGCCTCGCACTGTACCACAATGCGCTGCTCCGGATTGCCATTGAGAAGATGAACAAGAAGTACCCCGTAGCCCGCGTTATTTACGGCGACTATTACGGACCCGTCGTTCAATTTGCACGCATTCCTGAGTTATATGGTGAGTATTTCCATTTTCATTTTTTGTGGAGATTTTATTTCTTTTGTTTTTTCACTTGTCTAGTTTTCTGCGTGGTTTAAACAAATGATCTGTCACATGGTTTGAGAATTAACAGAACCGTTGGAAGCATTACCAAAGCAATAATAGATTATACTAATGTAAGTAGAAATCAAATTTGAGACGGCCGACCCAAGTATGTAATCGACAAAATTAAACCCAAGAAATTAAATTCAAGGCTTTTGATTTCATAGCCCATATATTCATAGGCCTTAAGCTCAACGTGAAAAAAAAAGAGTAACTTAATTTATTCAGTTCGGTACATCATGAACGACCTTTTTCCTGCATGATGCAAACTTTGCTTCATTAGGAAAAAAAAGAACATGTGCTGTCGAGCGTTTGTAACAAGGTTCATTTTGGTATATGTAGGTTTCACAAATGGAGCTTTGATGGTTTGTTGCGGCGGAGGCGGTCCTTACAACTACAATGCGAGTGCATCGTGCGGTCTACCCGGTGCGACCCAATGTGGCGAGCCGAACTCACACGTGAGTTGGGATGGAATCCATTTGACGGAAGCCGCATACCATTACATTGCCAATGGATGGATCAAGGGGCCTTATGCACATCCACCACTAATTTCAGTTATGCAAGAGTAGTTAATTTCCATTAGATTAATGGAGTTGAAAATATTTGAGACACCATTAACAGTACATCTATCATGTGCTGTTTTGTGGTCTAACCAGAATGTCTGCGGATTGTAACTCACTAATTTTTTTTGTACATTTGGGAGGTGGTACTGGTACCACTTCCTTTTTTGGGTTGTTCTTTTTTTTTTTTTGAGGGAGAAACCCTTAGTTCTTGGATCTTTTTTGGGTTGTTCTTGGATCACATGGATCCTTTGTACTTTTTTCCATGGTCTAGAATAGATCACTTTTTGCTCTTTTCAAGTTGTCAATTACCCCATAACGGAAACTCTTGTGTGATTTTATTTTACAAGGGTATAATATGTTTGTATCTCCTTCGGAATTCCAAAGCATCAATTTTATCGGAAAAACTGGCTTGCAACTGTATGAAATTACCTCAGTTAGTTATCCTCAGTCCTATGATTCTGTCTTCAGGTAATAACACTAGAATATCAAATAAACCCATTAGATTTGAGAAAATTTTGTTAGAAAATAAAGAATTTGTTAGTTTTATGAAAAAATGGTGGAATTCATATCAAATTGATCCATCAGATATAGGAAATAGTTAGAGATTGAAACTTCAATTCATTAGGAAGAAGTTAAAAGATTGAAATAGAAATTTAATGGCTAATAAAAGAAAACAAAAAATGAATGTGAAAAGAAAATAATGAATTTGAGCTGATTCAAGAAATTAGAGAATTGGAACAAGAGGAAATAAAATGTCTTAGAACTTATCACAATTCATTAGATAAAATTTATGACGATGAAGAGCTATATTGGCAATAAAGAGCCAAACTTAAATGGCATTTAGAGGGAGATAGTAATACTAAATTTTATCATACTGTAGCCAACTCCAGAAAGAAATAAAATCTCATTCTTTCATTAGAAATTGATAATGAAATGCTGTATAATCCAAAAGTTTTAGAAAAATATGTTACTAGCTTTTATAGGGATCTATTAGGGAAAGAGGAATCTAGGACGATTACTTTTCAAGATAATTTTTGGCCTCATAATAACAGATTAACTGCTTTTCAAGCTGATGATCTTGTTAAACCTTTTTCTTATGAGGAAGTTAGAGAAGTTGTATTTTCCTATAACCCTAATAAAGCCCCAGGGCCTGATGGGTTCTCCTTTTTATTCTATCAGACTTTTTGGGATTTAGTTAAGGGTGATGTCATGATGTTAGTTATGCTTTCTACAGTGATGAATTGGAAATTTCAAGATTGAATATGACATACATTTGTCTTATACCTAAAAAAACAGATGCAGTACTTATAAATTTTTTTAGACCAATTAGTCTCATAAATTGTAGTTTCAAGATCATTACAAAATTATTAGCAAAAAGATTATCCTTGTATATAGATAATCTTATAGATCAGTCACAAACAGCTTATATAAAAGGGAGGTTTATTCTAAACAATGTAGTTGTTGCTCATGAAATACTTCATAAAATTAGAATTCATAAAATAAAAGGATTAGAAAAAGTTTTTTTGGTTTGGTGGTAACACCACTAGGAAAAAAATGATGCCTGTAGCCTGGTCTAGCATCTGTAAGAGTAAAGACTAGGGTGGATTATGAGTATTAGATTTGGAATTAACGAATAAGACACTTTTAGCTAAATGGTGATATAGATATTATGACCCTTCAGTCTCTGGTCAATGGAAAAATTTAATACATAGAAAATACAGTAGATCAAGAAATAGCACTCTTTCTCACCATTTTGGAAAGTTGTTAATCTCATACATCACGAGATGTCGATAAGTGTAAATAAAAAATTAGATAATGGAGAAAATATTAGCTTCTGGTGTGATAGATGGAAGGGTGAATTAGCTTTTTCACTCATGTTTCCAAACCTTTTCTTAGCATGTTCAGATCCAAAAATTACGGTTAATAAAGCCTTTAATAATAAAACCCTGTCATTAAAATCCAATAGACAGTTAGTAGGGCAACTTAGTTCTGATTGGGTAAAACTAAAAGCTATAGTAGCAAATGTAGAGATCAAGGATACTGTGAAGGACTCGATTATATGGAGATGTGAAATAAATGAAAAAATTTCTGTACACTCCATGTATAATTGGTTAGAATTTGGAGGATATACAAATAAATTCTTTGATATTATTTGGAGATCAAAACTACCTTTAAAGATCAAGGTCTTCATGTGGTTAGTAAGAAGGAAAATAATATTAACCAAGATATTCCTTTCTAAAAAAGGATGGCAAGGTGATGTTAGCTGTGTTTTTTGTGATCAAGATGAAATCATAGACCACTTATTTGTTGGTTGTCAGTTTATTAAACATATTTGGGTTTGGATAGGAAATTTTAATAACTTCAATTTTCAAGGTGAAAAGTTGGAGGACTTGTGGTATATTGATGCTCAAATACCACTCAAAGATGCATGTTTGATTGAACAGATTAGGAGAGCAGTAATTTGGACAGTATGGTTGGAGCGAAATAAACTGTGTTTTACTGATAAATCACCCAAATCTGTTAGGAGTATAGCAACTCAAATTATCAATATATTGAGTTATTGGTGCAAAAACAATAATGATTCATCTTATTTCAAGCTTCAAATAATTATACCCCAGGATGTAGAGGATCTAACAAGACTTATTTCAGGCACAGAAAGCCAGATGGGGGAGACGGTGCATGTGGTACCGCAGTTGGAAGCAGGGTGTTCGTCTGGAAACGTTCTGTGTCTGGATTAAGTTCTCTAAAAGATTAGATGATGTTATGTTGTTTTGAATATGTTCTGTTATGATACTTTGGTATTTGATGTTGCTGAAATGTGATTTTTGTAATAGGTCAGTTTATTTGTTTTTGAGAAGATTATGCGAGCTCTCAGGATCAGATACAATAGTACCTTTTAAAACATAGGGTAGCTTTAGTTTGTAATAGGATGATTTTGGTTTCAATGAAACCGGTGGGTATATCCTGCTTTTTCTAAAAAAAAAAAAAATAGTTATCCTCAGAAATTTTTTTCATTTATCGGATGAAAATAATTGAAATTGAAACATTGAATCATGGTTTACTACCTCATACGTTTGTTGCATCAATAATTTATATTCATGTTCAAACTACTAATTCCACCCTTTTTAAATTTCTCAAGTCTTGATTTAATCCAATAAATACCCATTTTTTTTTGGTTTTGGGTTTTCAATCTCTCCAAACCAAACTGCTTTCATCAAAGGCAGAAATCTCACGGATACCTTCTTAGCAGCCAGAGAATCAATCATCATTAGGCATAGGCTGCGCATCCCTACAATAATTCTAAAAGTAGACTTTCGAAAAGCTTTTGACACGGTCTCATGAGAATTTCTTCTTAAGCTCATGCATGCTAAGGATTTTCCAGATAGATGGGTAGCTTGGATAAAAAACCTCCTCATTTCATCATCATCATCTCTTCGTGTGAATGGTATTTCTGGTCCATCGTTCTACCACCAAAGAGGCCTAAGACAAGGAAACCCCCTTTCACCATTACTCTTCATAATGGTGGCTGATACCCTCCAATCGATGATCTCGAACAACACTCACCTCTTCTCCCAAACACCATCCCTCCACTTAACCGCATATCAATACGCAGATGATACGCTCATAATCTCAGACGCACATCCGAGCAACCTAAGGACTCTGATCTCAATCCTCAAGGATTACGCACAAATTACGAGTTTGGCTATAAACCCTCAAAATCAGCATTTGCACACCCCTACATATCCCATTGGATGCGATCCCCTCAATCCAACACATTCTAGGTTGTGCTCCTACAAACTTTCTGATAAAATACTTGGGTCTCCAGATGACCATCAAGAAACCAACAAAACCCATGTTCCTCCCTCTTCTCAATTCTCTCCAGCAAAAACTCCAGTCCTGGCAAGACAATCTACTCTCCAAAGGCGGTCGCCTAGTACTCATAACGGCAGTAATCTCTGCCATGCCAGTTCACTACATGCTAGTCGTCCTCCTCCCATCCTGGCAAATCAAGTACATAGAACGAATTCAAACTCGATTTTTTTGGAAAGGTAGGTCATCGAATTGACCAGAATGATACCTTGTAAACTGGCCCTCAGTTTGTCTCCCAAAATACCTTGGCGGACTTGGAGTGCTAGACTTGAAAACCTTCAATAAATCCCTGCTCATCAAATGGCTATGGAGTCTCTATTCAAGGGAAGACAAATCCTTATTCAGCTCCCTTATCCGTAACCACTACAACTTACTTCCACTTCTTGCAACAGACTCGGACTACTTCCCACAACCCTACCCATCGTTCTTCCTAAGGGATATCTCACAACAATTACCTTTCCTCCGGATCGCTACACAAACAAAGGACGATGGCACCATTGAGTGGAACTCACACCCACCTCTTCTTAACATGCCCATATAGTAGGACACTATGGAGCTCCCTTCGACCACAATTAAGCATCAGCTCACAGGATGATCTAACCTCCATGTGGGTTACCAACACATCACGACCAACGAGAAGAGAGATCGTTATTTGGAACACCACGATGCAAGCGACAACATGGAACATCTGGAAGGAACGAAACAAAAGAATCTTCCAAGAGAAGGCTACACAGACCAACTTAACACTTCTGACGATCAACAAAGACATAATCTCATGGCTAGACACAGGATAATACCCTAAAACCAACACCTGAAATAGTTTCTTGTTTCCCCCTTCGTTTTTGCTTTTTCTTTTTCTCCTTTTTTTTCTCCTACTACCACTCTATCTGTCTTTCTGTTTTTTGTGTTCTTTTTTTCTTTTCTTTTTCTGACAATGTACATACAATAAGTTGATTTAATATAAGCTAGGCTATGCCTACATTAAAAAAAAAATCATTATTTATTCAATTATCTCAATAATGGGCATTATAAGATCTCAACATTTGTAACGCAATGAATAGTTTCCGCGATTTTTTAACTGGTTGAAAAGAAAAAATGTGACAATTGATGCAAAAACAAAAGTAACCGAGGATAGGAATTCTGTGATGTATATAGTAGGATGCGACAATTGATGCAAAAGCCTCTTATCTAGACCGAAGAAAATTGAACTAGGATGATATATCTTTAGGTGTTGATGTTTCAGTATAAAGTAGGAATTCTGTGATTCTGGCACTAGATGTCTAGTACTTGACACAAGTAAGTCTTGGGTAATTTAGTATATAGTGATAAATGTTGTACTAGTAACTGAGTAATTCTGTCAATTTGTTAGATATTGTGACCCTCTTCTCCAAATGCATGTTCTGCCCCATCTTCAAAATACAATGCACACTTTTTCTTGACCGGGCAACTCATATTCTGACATGGGAAACTTCAATATCTTGGCACAAGGAGCAGTTCCATTTAAACCCTTTTGAGCATCGCCCTCATGGCATTACCTACTTTGGTTGTCCCAATGGCCTAAGATGGCCATGTGCCTGTTGATTTGTCGGTATACTTTTGTTGATTATTATTCAAATATGAGATTAAAAATATCGAAATTACATTTTTTAAGATTCTTCATAAAATATTCCAAGAGCAGTTACTTCAAAACCTGTTTAAGCGAAGAGCTTGTGTTTTACTTCAGAGCTGAACCCACAACTCTCTGCTGAATTGATATTCAAACTTCCAATAACTTTACTTTTATGTTTGTAGCTTACAAATTACTGGACTTTACTATTCTTAAAGCATTAGGTTATGCATAAATTACACATTTCAGTATCTTCTTTTTTTATCCAAGAGCCTTTCTGGAGGAATGTGTGGAAAATACGACAAGCATATGCAGATACTGATAGCCAACATTAAGATGCATGTATCAGGGGGTGGTCAGTACTCTACAAAATCGGCCTACAGGTTTCTGGTAATCACGCCGGCACCTCAGTCAATGGTTAATGCAATATGAAAATCAGAGTACCCTTGAGAGTTCAAATTTTCATGTGGTTAATTTTGCATAACAAGGTAACCACTGTGAATAATCTAATCAAGAGGGGTTGGACTATCTCGAATATTTGTCATATGTGCGTGATGGCAACTGAGTCCTCTCACCATCTGCTTGTTGATTGCCAGTACGCGCGTCACACCAGAAGGTACATTTTGGATATGAAGCTATTGGCACTGGATCATTGTGCTGCTCTTTTACACCAGTGGACAACAACTTCAACTGGTGACCAACCACTCTACATCTCCGTGGAGTAGACTAGAGGTGATCACATCTTTCGTTCTCTGGCGAAGGTGTAAGAGATTTTTCTTTGACAAAGTACAATCTGTGAGGGAAACTGTCAGAGAAGTTATCTTGAAAATGAGGAATCGATAAACCACTAACCCATAATTAATGAATACAAGCACAACTATCTCCCCAAGGAATATTACATGGGATGAAAGATTAACACGACATGCAATGTTTTCATTGTTTTCTTTGTTATATAAGCTGTCCGTTGCTATTTTTTGCTACTCTTATAACTTTTTACCATTGTAAATTCTGCAACCTTGATTATGAAATTTGGGAGCTAGAATCCTATCTTTTCCTAAAAAAATATAAACTTAGTTAAGCGTCTCTTTCTAGCAGGTTTTCGCATATATATATTATTCAATTGGCATCTTTCTATAGTATAGGATAAATTTCAATTTTATGTACTTATAGTTCCAACATGTGAAGTAAATCTGATATTAGTGCCAGACAATTGTGCCAGTACCAGTATCTTTGGCCTGTTGATTTGTCTGTTAATTGACGCTACATGACACTATTACCGCCAAAATGAAGTTCTTATTGACCGGTACACAGAACTGATTCAAGCTAAACTGGTACACAGATGTTGTGCTGATGTTAAGTCTATAATTAATTTATATTAAGGCTATAATCAACTGTACTTTCAGGTGTTCATGAATTTCAATTTTTTTAATACAACCGTTCTTTTTTCCATGGCATATTTGGAAAGAAAGTTTCAGAATTCATATTAGACTCTTAAAAAGGTGCATTATCCACATTTGGCAGCTAACTCAATATTTCATGCTCGAATCAAGCATATCGAAGTTGACTATCACTTTGTTCGTGAAATTGTTCGTGAAAGCGTTGCATCCAATTTGCTAAAAGTTCGATTTATTTTCTCAAAGGATCAAATAGCTGGACAAAGTCGCTTCCATTGCCTTCATTCCAACTTTTCAGAAACAAGCTCAATGTTGTCTTGCTATCATTGGCTTGAAGGGGGTGTATCAAGATAATATTCAGAACATCACAATGCTGCCACAGCTCTGCCACAGAGGATCTTCATATACAATTAGTTATGATGTTAATTACTAGATATCAAGACCATAGTCAGTAGTACCCACTATATAGGTATATCTATAAATACTTATGTAAACAACATCATTGGATAATGAAAAAAGATAATCTCTTGCAACTAAACTAATTCTTCTATCACTCTTTACTACTACTCTACTGGTACCACATTGGTACAAGCTTTCAGATCCGCTACAGTACGTTGCCCATATCTATTATTTACAGGGAAGACAATTGTGCTTTCCTTTATTTAAGCTAACATTAAAACTTTGTGTCCAACATATCGGTCAAACTATTTTTTGAGATAAAGATGAAAATCAAGTTACTTAAATTTAAATGACCTTAAATCTACCACATCAATTCGAACCCAAAACCTCTCACACAAAGATCGTTGCTCATAGCTACTAGACTAAGGACGGGTTCTTATATCGGTCAAACTCAAAACCTTTATATATAGTTCTTTCATTCAATTCCCACCCACCTCTAATTGAAATATTTCCCTGCTACCAGTAGTATCATGAATGCTGGCGGCTAAGGGCTGGTTCTTATATCGGTCAAACTCAAAACCTTTATATATAGTTCTTAATTTCATTCAATTCCCACCCACCTCTAATTGAAATATTTTCCTACTACTAGTATTATCATGAATGCATTGTTGTTATTGGTCCTCCTGTTACTATCTCATTTCAACAACGCAAGCTGTAAATCCGTTCCATCCTTCAGTGCAATTTTCAGCTTTGGCAGCTCCTACGAGGACACTGGAAATATTGATTTTCTGGTATCGACTGCTCCCGCCTACCAGCCTTTTTTAACTCCACCTTATGGGGAGACCTACTTCCACCACCCCACTGGTCGTGCATCAGACGGTCGTCTCGTTATCGACAGAATAGGTACTTCATTTTTTTGTTGTTGCATTTATAAAGGAAGGTCGATACATAAGTGTCTCTAATGATTGTAAATATATTGTTTTGTTTTAAATAGGAAACAAGATAAATTATCCTTTTATGCTAATCTTGCAGCTGAAAATTTGGGATTTCCATTCCTACCACCTTCCATGTCCCAAGGGCAAAGCTTCAGCAAAGGAGCAAATTTTGCTGTTTCTGGTGCAACCGCGCTCGACCTTACTTTCTTTCAGCAAAATAATATTAGAAATCAGTACCTCCTAAACACATCCTTGAGTATTCAGCTCAGCTGGTTCGAGGATATGAAGCCTTCTATATGCAACACAAGTGAGTATTTGTACTGTACATTATCTTTTCAGTAATATAACTGTTATTTATGCTGATATACTTCTAACTTTAAATTATGTAGACTGTGAGGAATATTTTAGCAAATCACTCTTTATGTTTGGAAAATTTGGAGACAACGACTATCTTTACATGTTGTCTTCGGGGAAAACAATCGATTTTCTTAATTCTACTGTTCCACTTGTTGTTGAGAGCATTAGATCAGCTGCTGAGGTATGTATTCTGTAAAATCAAATCATGTACTATTTTCAGTACTTAGTTTTATTATATTCAATACAGAGGTATATATTCAATAGATCGAAGTATCCATTTAGTTGAAAACTACTAATGGTAGTGGCTAATTAAGGCAATAATCTCCCTGTTGTATATTGTTGGTTCAAAACTCAATGGGGCTTTTTTTTTATGAACATTTGAAGTTGGAAATTTTGACTTCCAACTTTATGCATTTAGTTCATTGTCAAATATCAAATGCCTGAAATACTAGTGTTGAAGAATGTATGTTTAAAGGGGTCGCTTATTTTCCTGTATTATCGAGGATCCAAAATTAGTAAATTCTTTCAAGTATTTTGTTTTGTACTAAATTACAAGAGAGACAAGATAAGAATCAGTTCTTCATCTAGTGGTTAAGAAAAATGTTCTCAAAGAGAAGTTGCAAGTTTGAAACACAACTCTAGAAAACTTTAGATCACAATTTGAATTAAACTTGAACAAAAAAATCCACTTTTTCTCAAAAAAAAAAAAAAGAGAGAGGCAAGATGTTTACAAATGTATTCCTGACAAGGTTAATGCATAAACATTACTTTGTTATTTTTTACTTTCAAGTTGTAGCGCGTAAGACAACACAAACACATTAATTCCATCTGACAGTTTCATTATTTTGTGGAGAGCCCACTGATATGACAATCTAGGCCCCAAAATTAAACCCAAAATATTTCTTATTATTAATTTATTTTTCAAATTTTAAGTTATCAACCTATAATTGACACCACAAGGACCACAGACCGGCCCCAGAGTGTCTGCTGCAGTGTGCAATTGCAAGCAAACCTAACAAAAAGAGGAAACCATAAATTCACAACGTGCGAATAAATTCATTGCAGAGGTTGCTAAAACAAGGGGTGATCCACTTGGTAGTGCCGGGAACCAGACCAAATGGATGCATGCCAGTAATTCTGACATATTTCGGAAGCACTAACAAGTCAGACTATGATTCTCTTGGATGCGTCAAAGTATATAACGATATTGCAAAATACCACAATGCCTTACTAAGTGATGCTGTGAAGCAGCTACGAGTCGAGTTCCCACTAGCAAAGATAAGTTACAGTCAATACTACGAGCCAATCATTGATTTGGTGAGAGATCCGTACCGATATGGTAAGTTTGTACTTTGATATATTCCCATAATCAAAGATATATTGATCTTACACCTGAAAACATGAAAAAATGTACACAGGTTTTACCAGTGGAACACCACTTCGGGCGTGTTGCGGAATTGGCGAGCCATACAACTATAACATTATTACTGTTTGTGGTCGAGTCGGAGCAACCGTTTGTCTGAACCCGTCTACTTTTATAAACTGGGATGGAATTCACTTCACAGATGCATGTTACAACATCATTGCAAACGGCTGGTTGAATGGTCCTTATGCAGATCCACCCATATTGGCTTGCTAATTGGAAGTCAAATCTGATTTATTGTAGTGAATAATGTTGGAGAAAAACAATTTCTGAACAAGTACTCTTTTCAAGAATAATATTTGTTCTCCTTTCCCTGAGATATAGCATAAACTCCGCCTATGTTGTTTTAATATATATAGCTAGTTTCAAGCTCAGGAAATGATGAGGGTTTGTAATTTATGAGATGTTTGGCGAACTAAATTCCAGTGCCATTCTCGTGAGAATGAAACCCTTTAGAGATAACGTAATTAAAGTCTAAAGATATATGTTTGGCATTTCAACATAGTTTCAGTCATACTGAGTCATTTTTTAAGAAAATTTAAGTGGTTGAGAAATTTTGTAGGACATTTTGTTTTTATAAAATCAATGGTGTAAAATTTCTTATAAGATTTGCAATGTTAATTATTAATCTAGTATAAAATACTTACATGATGTTCAAGAAAAAAAAACATGGCATAATATTCATTTCACGGTGCGTTTGGATCCTGCAAGAGTTATGCAAAAATAGTGCTATCTAGATTAGTAGTTAGAAATAGTGACAACTTTTTGCTATCTACAAGGAGAAAATAGTATTTTTTTTTTGTGTTATTCGAATTAGTGTAAATGTTGATCGTATATTTGAAATAACAAAAGAGAGAATAAATAAAAATAATTAATTATATTGATTTTCTTTCTAACAAACTCTATTTTCTTTCCAACTAACTTTCTTTCTTCGTTGTTTAGCTGATATTAACTAATCAATTTTAGAGCATATCAAATATCCAAATTGGAAAAAGTTAAATTAACAAAACAAGAATTTTTTTTTCAAGTTCTGAGGAAGTTTGGAGGATGAGGCGACAATGGTGACAGCAAGAGGGAGAGTGGACAACAATCAAGCGCCGAAACCCTCACCGCTCTATCCAGCCGACACCTCAGCCCTACACACCTTTTTGTTGCCCAGCTACGCACTTACCTTTTCTTGTCTATAAAGCCTCAAAACCCACCCTACACCACTACTTCCCACCAACATCCAAACTTTTTATTACTCCCAAATCCCAAACCAACAGAAACCGAGACTCCAAAACCACCTCACACAACCCCATGACCTCACGCAACCCCATGACCTCACGCAACCAAGACTCTCATCTTCCCAAAGTCAGGCCCACACCCGTCCCAACCGACAGTCTTCAGTACCATACCGACCCAGATCCCACATCCTGTCGCCAACCATTTCCAAGCGGAACTCGTCCAAGGTACTCGTCTCCAAGGCTGACTTCAAACCCATGTCTCAGTCCAAGCTCCACGCACTGCTGGAATGGCTGCCGTTCCCACCGAACAGAGCCAACCCAGCATGGAAGGGTCGGTGTTTTGACTGTTTCACAGTCGGTCACCAACCGGAGGTGTGTGAGGGCTAAATGGTGTACCATAAGTGTCGAAAATACGGTCACCTAGCAAGAGACTGTGTTGCAACCTCGGTGGGGGGATCTACCTACCGTCCTAGAGACCTAACCCCGCAGGGCCCAGCTGGGGACTCGTCCATGCCAGCGAACAGACCGGAATCGGTCTACAGCCATGTTCATGAAACACCCAATATCACTAGGGAAGTAGCAAAGCTTCGTCAAGGGATTGTCATTGATACCCATTTACTAGTCTCTCACCACTCTCGGACTGTGGTGACGGACTTTCAAAAGGCAACTGGCTCTAAAATGCCAGCACAAATCTCAAAAATAGGAGACAATCAATATCTCCTTATCCTGCCAGATGACATATCTAGGAATACATTCATGGCAGGAAGCCATCAAACTTTAGTGGACACCGGATACGTATGGTACCTGTGGTCACCAAGGTTAAACGGATCAAAGGCTAACCTAGATTACAGGGTTTGGCTCCGACTGCATAACCCGCCGCCTTTCACTTGGTCCTTGGAGCAATTAACGTACGCAACATCGAGTTTCGGTCTTATCATCGACCATGGTCGACTCGACAATCGAATCTCCCTGGAACACATAGACATATTGGTGGCCACACCGAAACTGTCAATGGTACCGAAAAACATCAAAGTAGAAGTTCTTGGATGGGTACGAAACCCCTTTCCCTTTGAAGCGCCAGCAAACACGGCACCGTCGGAATCGCTGTTCCACGAAAGGGCAGAACACTTACTGGTCTTGCAAACAGAGAAAGGCAAGTCGGCCTCATCAGACGAATCCTCTGACGGGTTGCAATACAAATCAGGATTCTTCTCCAATGACCACCCGTTGGACCTCCTTCCAGCTGACATCAGCGACTGGGCATGCAATAGAAAATTTCTTTGGGAGTTGTTGGAGACAGCACCGGTCGAATCGATCAGGGCCTTTGCCTAACGACTCATTGAGAACAAGGGGGAAACGGGGAAGAAGGACGAACTGGAGAAGTCCAGTTCAGGCCAAATGGGACAAAATTTCAAAAAGCGTCGGACAACCAAAACTGGCAAGAACAGAGCAGAGGGATTCTGTAAAAGAACTTCCCTGGCAGCGAGTGCAAACAAAATAGGGGTACACAGCCAGAAAACTGGGGTACCATGCCAGCTGGTCTCTGATGCGGGAAAAAGCCAAGGGAAGGATTTGCAGTGGGTGCCTAAGGACAAAGATATATTTAGACAAAGGCCGGGTAAAGAGATAATGGTAGAGCGGCCCAAATCTGAGCATCTACCTAAATCAAATGGGCCAGAGGGAAAGCTCCTAGCTGCCTCCATCAAGGCGGCCCGCTCGAGCCCTATAGTACGTAGTCTAGACATGGACGCTATTATGGTTGATGCTGATCCGGGCCTCTTAAGCCCACCTCAACCTTCTGAGGTTCCAGCCCAGCAAGAACCAACCAAGCCCACTCCCATACTGCATTCGAACACACACTCAAGCCCATTCCCAACCCGGGTCCTTTCTAACCCCCAGTCTCCCCACTATACCGTCTCTCCCCTCACAAAAGACCCCTACCACACCGTCCCTTCTCCCACAGATAACTACCCCACAGCATCACAACAGAAACATACCAAGAAGCCCTCCCTCTCACCAGCGGCAGAAACCAGGACCTCCAACAAGTCTAAATTGAACCCCTCACTGATCCTCAACAAACAAGATCAAGCACCGGTTCAGAGCAACAGGCCCGACCCCCATGGCCGAGCCGACGGAGACAGTAACTCCATAAAGGTCAGATCAACAAGGAAAGTCCAAGAATCTGAGCCAAAACGACGTAGCACCTGCAACCCGAAACCTCCGGCCCACCTTTCAGGCATGATCTTGACCCCGGCAAAGAAGAAAATCCGAGGCAGAAAGGCGATAAAAGCCCAACCAGATGGCGAGAAGATCAAGCATCTACTGCGGTGTCTTGAAGCTGAAAGAATTAAGACAACCCCTCAGCAGGAACCTGAAATTTACAACCTCAGGGAATATGTGCAGTTGGGGCAATTCTCCATGGAGGTGTTTCAAAATGATGACGGAAGCTTCGATGCCGCTAAAGCCTTCGCGACATTGGATGAGAACCACGATACGAATGCAATTGAAGCGGAACTGGATGCACAGGGCCTGATGGAAATCGACCAAATGGGGACTGGTTCGGAAGGCACAACACCGGCACAGGAAAAGGTGGCGATGGCCGAAGAAGCACAACCTGACCCGATTAATGAAGACGGGTACTCCTATTTGGACTCGGTGGATTATGGGACGGACGACGATGACCTCCTGGTCTAGTTATGGAGGTCTTAGTGGAAGTACAAGGGAGATTGCAGATTATCAAGGCAACACGGCCTCTGTCTTTTTGTGTTTTTTTGTAGCTTCAACTGATTCTAGGAATTTTGTTAACTCTTTAGGACATCTCAGTTTCTTTAATGTTTTCGGTTATATCGTGGAATGTAAGGGGACTAGGAAATTCACAAAAGTGCGAAGTGGTTCGCAACTTGTTACGTGAGCAAGGATGCAAAATCATTTGTCTTCAGGAAACCAAATAGAACGCCACCAATTTTTTTTCCGTTAGACAAGTGTGTCCTCCTAACTTTCAAGACTTTCATTTTAAGAATTCCACTAACTCACGGGGTGGTATTCTCACAACTTGGTCGAATTCATTAAAACGTATAAATGCATATGAACACATATTCTCTTGCACGGTAACGCTTCAACAAGGGGGTTTGCATTTTATGCTAACAAATGTATATGGGCCCACAGAGGATGCGCTCAAAATACAACTAATGAACGAGCTAAGACAAATTAGAAGGATAAATAATCTACCTTGGATTGTAGTCGGGGATCTTAACATACTTCGTTCCGCGTCTGACACAAATGACTCAAACTTCAACCTCGAAATTGCCATTGAATTCAATCATTGTCTTGACGAATTAACACTTGAGGAAATTCCTCTACTAACCCGGAAATTCACATACTCGAACAAAAGACCGGCACCCACATTGTCCAAACTTGATCGAGTTTTTATCTCTGATCACTGGAACCATATAGGGTCTACACCTTTCCAGGCTACGCTCAAGGACTTGCCATCATCGATCTCCGATCACACTCCGTTGCTACTCACGGTCAGGCAAATAGACCGGCAAAGAAATAAATCCTTTAAGCTGGAAAGATTCTGGCTATTGTTCAATGAAACAAGGGATATCATCCAATTGGCTTGGAACATTCCTAATCCATCGCATATTGCGGCCATAGACCTGTTACGTAGGTTGGGCTCCACAAGAAGGGAACTAACGACATGGGCAAAGGTAAAATTTGCAAAAACAGAGACATTGCTCGACAGAACGCAAAGGCTTATCCAAGCTCTAGACAGAGCGGAAGAAGATCGTCCTCTACAACCCTCGGAATTTGCATTTCGAATCGAGTTGCGCAAACATGCCTATAACCTAGCCCATATCCAGGAACATAAGTGGCAGCAGCGCTCTTCTATACGATGGCTGAAACTAGGAGATAATAACATCAGATACTTCCACACAATAGCGACAAAACGTCTCAAAGCTAATACAGTTCCTCGCCTACGTGTAGGGGATGCAGAGATCTCGGAACCAAGGACAATCGCATTAGCTTTCTCCAAATTTTACAAGGAAATAATGGGGACAAAATCACCAAAAGAAACGATTCCGGAAGGAATACTGTCGACATCAAATACAGTGGATCTATCGCACCTAGACCAACCATTTACATCACAGGAAATAAAGAACGGGGTTTTCTCTTCGGCAAAGGGCAAAGCATCTGGTCCAGATGGCTTCCCCTCTGAATTCTTCCAAAAATACTGGGACATTGTGGGGCAACAGATTTGCGAAGTCATTGCCTCATTCCAAAGAAATGAACTTGACCTTTGGAGACTGAACAAGGCAACAATTTCACTCATTTCGAAGAGTCAAACCCATAACTTGGAGGATTTTCGACCTATTAGCGTTCTATCGACGATTCCCAAACTGATTTCTAAACTGTTAGCGAATCGTCTTTAGGTTGAATTGCCCCGGCTAATATCAGACACTCAAACGGCATTTGTCAAAGGAAGAAGCCTGATTGACACATTCATTATGGCAAGAGAATCCCTCATCTTAAGAAATAAACTCTCAATCCCCACAATTGTTTACAAGATCGACTTTAGGAAGGCGTTTGATACGATCTCATGGGATTTCCTAATAGATCTCCTGCAGGCAAAAGGCTTTCCACCAGGATGGATTGCTTGGATAAAAAAACATACTTATCTCATCATCTTCAACGGTGCGAGTAAATGGGATAATGGGGCTTTCCTTTTTTCACCAAAGAGGACTCAGACAAGGCGACCCACTTTCACCAATGCTTTTCATTTTGGCAGCAGACATGCTCCAAGCATTGTTAGACAGTGAAAGAAACACACTATTTTGTTACATTACCAACTATGGGAGCAACAACATTGCAATTCGCGGATGACACTTTGATTCTCTCAGATGCACACCCGGACAATATGAGAAGGATCAAAACAATAATGCAAAAATATGCATCCTATTCTGGCTTGCAGATCAACCCAACTAAGAGTACGTTCGCGATGTTGCGTGTTCCGAGGGAACTGCATCAGACCCTCGAGGATTTACTGGGATGCCAAGCGCAAACACTCCCAATGAAATATCTAGGACTCCCATTGACTATTAAGAAACCATCAAAGGAAATGTTCCTACCAATACTGAACTCAATCCAGGCAAAACTGCAATGTTGGAAAGGGAAATTACTCTCTAAAGGAGGACGTATGATTTTAGTTAATTCAGTCATCAATGCACTACCATTACACTATATGCAGGCTTTCATGCTATCCACATGGTTAATTAAGCACATAGAGAGATGTAAAATGCGATTTTTCTGGAAAGGAGATATTACATCCTCACATGGAGGATACCTAGTCAACTGGGCAACGGTCTGTCTACCAAAGAAAAATGGCGGCCTAGGAATCTTAGACCTTAGGACGCTCAATATCGCTCTTCTTCTCAAATGGACATGGAATCTTTTTAGTCTGCACAACTCCCCCTTCGTAGCCTTCGTGCGTACACATTATAACCTTCCAGGGTTACATGATCAAAATGAGGGTCTTCATGCAAGTGATACAATGCCTTCTTTCTTCCTTCGGACTATCTTTTCATTTCTCCATTTTTATCTGACCTCCACCAATACGAATGAACAAGGAACTGTCATATGGAAATGGACGTCTACCGGGACATTTACCACGAACTCGGCATATAAGGTCTTGATTAACCCAGGGGTACTCACTAGCACACTTGACCTCATTTGGACACCAAGGACCCCACTAAAAGTCAAGATTTTCATCTGGACGTTACTCAAGGATAGACTACCAGTTCGGGCCAATCTACACGGTCAGTTGAGGCTGCAAAATGACCAATGTACCATGTGTAACGAATGGGTACTCGAAACGACCACCCACCTATTCCTGTTATGTCCTTTTGCAAGACAATTGTGGCACGCAATAACATCGCGATCGGATCACCTTAGGAGGGACTCGGTTTCAGACTTTTGGACGAATGGATGATCTACCATCAGACAGGAAAGCAGAAAAGCCTGGGATCGGCTACTACAAGCTACACTTTGGTGCTTATGGAAAGAACGAAATCGTAGAATCTTTCAGGGATCAACACGGACATAAGACCTTCTAAGAGGAGAAATCGCTAGGAACATAACGGCATGGCGTAGCATTTAGGGGACAAAAGATTTTTTATTTTTTATTATTATTATTTTTTATTTTTTTATTTTTATCAAACCTTGTACACAACAAGTTTGAAATAAAATCTCACGTAGACGTAAGTCTACATTCAAAAAAAAAAATATCCAAATTGAACTTGTACAATAATATAAACTGAAAATTATGGCAGAATAAATTGTTTATATAAAATTAAACAATTAAAAATCCTCACACCTTTTTATGACATATTGTAAGGTTGAACTCGTAAAATAATGAATTTTCCGGTCTGGTTTAGAAACAATGGTTACATATAAATATATAATCCTCTCTCTTTCCATTAATGGCTGGCCCTTGACTTTCGCTTCTTTTACTCACTAATTTAATTACACATCATCCGACTGACGACTGTCATGGAGGGAGCATGAATATTTTTGTATGTGTTTCAATAAATGCACAATTTTCGATTTCATAATACAAATGAATTTGCCAATAGAAATCAATAGTGACATTTTATTAAAATTTTATGTTCAAATACAAACATTCTAAAGAAAACTATCATTTATCAAAAGATAAACGGGGAATAATGACCTCCATTTTTAAATAGTGAATTAAATATTTAAAATTTTATGAAGTTCAATTACAATGATATTGACCTCCATTTTTGAAACATAAGCCCGCCGTTTTTTACCGTTAACTTCCACCAAGAGTGGATGCAAAATAATCATTTAACAAAAGTCGATTGTTTACTTATTTATAAAAAATGAGTAATGTGGTAATTAATTTATAATTACTAGCTATTTTATAGTATTAGGTCAAAATACAGAATTGTCACTCAAAGATTAGAGGTCAAATTAGTCATATATAATAAAATTTTGAGTTGGGTAGAATACTTTGCAAAGCAATATATAAACGCTATTTTGCATTCGTTCATTCGTTCTTCAGTTTTAAGTTCAAATGATCAATCCAAATCATTAAACATGATTTCTATATTGAAATTTATTTGGAGATCCAATTTTATATTATAAAAGAAATTTACTATTTTTTTAATGAATCTCCATGTGGATTTCAATATAAAATTCATGTTTAACGGTCTGAATCAGTCATTTAAACTTTGGAACTCAAGATACAGACGCAAAGTATCACTGAATCGTGCTTTGCAAAGTAATCTAACCTAACTCAATAAAATTTTATTAAATTACATAAAAAAAGATATGTGCAAATTATCAAAATTGATATGCCATCTTGAAAGATAATGAAGTTACTATTTTAGAGAAGTAATAGTTAACAAGATACTCGTGTCAATATATTAACCAAATAAATAGTGGTATTAATTAATGTGAAAAACAAAACTGCCGATTTTAGTTTTATTGTTGACACAAAATTTTGCAAACGATCACATTTTCAAAATTCAATAAACTTATCAATTATGCAAGCACGAAACTCTACCGTGGTTACGTTCTATACCTCGAATTTTAAAATGCAAATGTTCGATCCGAATTCATGATAATCTTGTTCATACTAAAATATAATTAGAGACAAAAAAAATCATTTGTTAGATTATTTTTACTATTTTATCGGATGGTTGGAAGTTCAATAAATTTGAAAAGCTTGTAAATCGTTGAATCAATAAACAATTCACTCGTTCGATAAAATAAAAAAAAAAAAAAAAAAAAAATTTTTTTTAGTAACCATGATAGTCCAACTCTTTCTTATAATATATAGAAATTAATTAGAAACCGGATCCAATCATCCAACTTTATCTAAAAAATTAGATGTTGACAACGAAAACTGGCATGGCGATCCGCAATTCGTGGACATCTAACATAGCTATGACTACATCCATTTCTGTGTTCAGTTTGGGTGTAAAAGCACTGTGGCGACCTGCAATATGTACGACCCTTCTCTCTGTACAATTTTTGTAGGGTTTGTTTTTTATTATGCGAGTATTAATGTAAAAATATTATTATTTGGATTAACTAACTGTATCTCAACTTTTGTATTTCGTATGCATATCTCAACTAATTTATCAAAAAAGAGAAAGTCAAACAGTCTAACACTTTCTAAAAATGAAAAGTCAAACAGTCAAAGCGAATAAAAATGGAAAGTTAGACTGTGCGTATTAATGTAAAAAGAATAATGTTTCGTAGATACCACATTTCATACCAACTATTGATACCGATATTATTATGCACCTTTAGTTGAGTTATCCTGCACATTATTTGAGTTATTATGCATGTTATATCATAACTATTTCAGTACAAAAAAATAACATGTATAACTATTTCAATACAAAAAAAATATCGTGCATAATAACTCAAATAATGTGCATGATAACTCCACTAAAGGTACATAATAAAATCGATAACATGTATAACTATTTTGGTATAAAAAATAACATGCATAATAACTCAAATAAGGTGCAGGATAACTCAACTAAATGTGCATAATAAAATCGATATCAATAGTTGGTATCAAATATAGTATCTACGTATCAGCTCCCATGTAAAAATATTGCTATTGGAATTAACTAACTGTACTCCAACTATTGTATTCCGTATGTGTATTCGAATTAATTTTTCAAAAAGGAAAAGTCAAACAGTCAAAATGCTTTCTAAAAATAGAAAGTCAAACAATCAAAGCGAATAAAAATGAAAAGTTAGACTGCGCGCATTATTCTAAATGTTTCCTCCTTACACACTATTAAGAATGTTTTTCATATGGAAAATGTTTGATCGATCCCAACTTTGATCCCGTCATCGATACTCACTGGACACGCCCAGTTGAGTTCTGACGAAAATTTGTTTTACTTATGATGCGTGTTGTTTTCGTTATTATGCATGTTGTTATCGTTATTGTGCATCTAATAACATGCATAACAGTCAAAATACTTATGATTTATATGTTATGTTAATTATGTTTTTTTTGTTTTACTTATGATTTATTATGTTTTTGTTATTATGCATGTTGTTTTTGTTATTATACATGTTATTTATATTATTTTGCATGTTAATTACTTGTATAATAACAAAAATAACATGCATAATAACTAGACCAATTTTCAAAATAAATGCAACTAGATTCGTCCAGTCCTCATCGATGAGCGTAGCGATCCGCGTCGGTGGGCGTAGCGACATTCGTTTTCAGTGGAGCGTTCGGTCAATTATATGCATAATAACAAAAATTACATGCATAATACAAAAAAAACAGCATGCATCATAACAAACACAATATGCAAACTGAACTCAACTGCACCTGTCCTGTTGGGATCGATGGAGGGATCAATGAGGGATCGTCAGCTCCCTTTCCATATAATGCATAGGTGTTCATACAAAATAAAACATGTGTTCAGACTAAAGAAAATAGGTGTTCAAACTAGTTGAAAGAGATATTCATACTAGCTTTTAAAAGCCTTTTTTTGCACTGTTCAATCTCTATTTTGCACAAAATGCAAGAGGTGCAGACTACATAAAACAAGTATTCAAACTAAATATAACATGTTTTCATACTATCAGTTTCAAATAGTTTTTGCACTGTTTCAACCATTTTTTTTGAGAAAATTTGAGCAAAAAAATGTGATTTGCAAGCTTTAAAAGCATTTTTTGGGGTCAAAACAACGTTTTTACGGGGTGAAACTCGCAAAAAAGTGTGTGCGTCGTGTCGTGCCATTTCCAAAAAGTGCTCAAATGCGCGAATCAGAGTTACGAGTCAAAAGTTACGTCTGTTCGAAGATCAAACGTTATTTTGTGCTTATAGCAACTAAGTATATGGTCATACTAGTTCAGACTAAATAAAACATGTGTTCAGACTAAATAAAACTGGTGTTTAGACTAAATACAACAGGTGCAGACTAAATACAATAGGTGTTCAGACTAAATAAAACAGGTGTTCAGACTAGTTGTTTCAGATCTGTTTTTGCACTGCTTCAAGTCAATTCTAAGGCACATATAAATGAAAAGGTGTTCAAACTAAATAAGAAAAATGTTCAAACTAAATAAATTAGGTGTTCAGACTAGTTGTTTCAAGTCTGTTTTTTTGCACTGTTTCATGTCTGTTATGTACAGAAATGATGCGCATACTAACTAAGGATATAGTCATACTAACTCCTTTGATGGTTATACTAACATCTCAGATGGTTATACTAACTCATCCAATGGTCATATAGCTATTTCAAGTCTGTTTCGTAC
This sequence comes from Eleocharis quinqueflora, assembly GCA_964058865.1. Classification (NCBI taxonomy): domain Eukaryota; kingdom Viridiplantae; phylum Streptophyta; class Magnoliopsida; order Poales; family Cyperaceae; genus Eleocharis; species Eleocharis quinqueflora. The sequence continues at coordinate 55,627 of CAXKVX010000932.1, read as the reverse complement.
AAAAATGGTGTGCATACTGAATAAAATAGGTGAGCATACTAAATAAAAAAGGTGTTAAGACTATATAATGCAGGTATTCAGACTAGTTGTTTCAAGTCTGTTTTTTCACTGTTTCAAGTCTAATCTACACTACATAAGAATGTGCTAATACTAATTAAGGATATGGTCATACAAACATCTCAGATAGTTATACTAACTCCTCTCATGGTCATACTAACATCTCAGATGGTTACACTAACTCCTCTGTTTTTTCATCAATTCATCGATGTTTTTCAAAGTTTCATTGATTCATTGATGTTTTTCAATGTTTTCGTCGATTCTTTTTTATCTTCATCGATTCATCGCTATTTGTCAATATTTTCATCGATTCATCAATGCGAAGCATTGATTCAACAATGTTTTTTTCAATCAACTCATCGATGCAAAGCATTGATTCAACGATGTATTTCATCAACTCATTGATGCGAAGCATAGATTCATCGATGTTTTTCATCAACTCATTGATGCGAAGCATTGATTCAATGATGTTTTTCATTGTTTTCATCGATAAAGAGAGAAATAAAGAAAAAGGAAGAAGAAATATGCTGTTGGGAAATAAAGAAATTAGTTCAAAAAAGAAATAAGACAAAATAAGAATAAAACAAAAGAGGAAGGAGAGTGAGAGATATGACGTTAGATCTGAAATTCAAAATTGGAAACAGTTTTGTCCTATGTGAGATATAAGTGTGAGGTACGAGATTAAGGGTATCGAAATAATTTCTCTTTTTATTACTATCTAAATTAGTAAAAACAATATTTGAATTGTAAATCTAAAATAGTGATTGAGGAAATAAGTAAAGTAATGAATACATTTCTTTTTAACTGATAATAGGATAGTAATAATAAGACAATAAAATAATGATATAATTTATAATATAATATAATATAATGATAACAAAATATAATAATAAAAAATCAAAATATTTTAATTGTAAGCTTGAACTCAGTCTTGTTTGATAGTTTGTGAAATTCTTCAAGAACTAATATTTGTAAAATTTAATTTGCATTGTGCGGGTTTAAACATGTGTAATCAAGCATATTAAGACCATATAATTATCCCTCAAGACAAGAGGTGCATAACAAGATCAAGAGCATGAGCAATGAAGCAAAATAGAGCATTATCCAACCAAACGTTATAACGAGATGAAAACTCATTATAACACGTCTACAAGCTTAAGAAAAATCGACGAAGTATTGAAAAAGTTGAGAGATGCATTGTAGTAACGGTTCATAAACTCTGATAATGGATTGTAAGGCATTGCAAAGAGTCAGGCCTCGTCATAACGAGCTTGGAGATCTGAAGCTGGAGAAATTCTACTAAACACAAGAAAATTTGAGATGTTCGTTGTGGTAACATCTCAGAAACTCATTGTAACGGATGTGAACCTGTCATACCCCAGAAATAATGACTAGCTTAGGGGTGTTAATCCCGCCACGTGTACTTGATTTCAAGTACACGAAAGGCTTAATTTGTCACTCATAAATACATATATGATTAATTTATTATACTTAATTTTAAGGAAAAGCACACACGTTTCACACAGTACATGAACATCCAACAAATACATATATATATAATTCAGCGTCTGAAAACAAAGTTTACAGTGGAAGCTAAACAAAGATAAAATACATACAGAGGAGGACGATCCCATCAAAGGACGTGGGATCGACCCGAACTAACCTACTACAAACTAATCCTAACAAAAGAATAACAAGGAAACAACTAAAGTGATCTTCAAAACGGAAGACGCCGGACTCCATCCTAACGCACTCCTCTAGACATCAAAAGAGACTCTTGCTCCTTACCTGGACCCCACAACCAACCGTGGAACGTGAGTAAATTATAAAAAATTAATCAGTGTGGATTAAGGTCCAGCCTTTGAGATTATATCCGATTCAAGGTTGGACCAATCACATTTACTGAGAATGCCTATATTTAGTTGCTACACCTGACTTGTATTTAGTTTAACCATTAATCAATTTAAATAAATAATTAAAACTATCCAAAGAGACGATACGAGAAAGAAACCCAAAATATTTATGAGGAATAGTAGTATACCACACTAGTAAGGAAAGATATCAAACTCCCAGACAAATATTCAAAGAACCAAATTTTAGAACCCCGGGTGTAGGACTTCAGGATTCGCCCCCTTAGACGGGTCTAGTATGTCAGCCGCCAATCTAAGGGTATCGTTAGACGGGTCTAGTATATCAGCCGCCAATCTAACTTAATTCTGAGTTTCCAGAACGAAACGCCCTGGTAAAAGCATGAGCGGCTATAAAAGCACACACTCGATCAAAAGCGAACCGAGAAGCCTACCTTACAAAAAGGAAATGATAAACATAAACACTCGATCTCAGCCGTCATACGGAAATAAGGAACCGACTACCCGTTTGAGTAACAATTAATAAAGGGAACTCCCTGTACCAACCAGGGGCCAAAGGAGGAAGTCCTTCGAATATTAGGAGATCCCGAAACATCGGCTAATAGAAATATAAAGAACGGAATAGCTCCAATACGTCACATATGACACACATACTCTAAACTGAGAAACCGAACCTTAATCACTCAAAGGAAGATATTATAATATTTATACTAGTAAGGATCTTGAAAATCAAACACTCGAACTGGCACTACGAGCCACCAAGTGATGGTCATCGATGGTGAGCAGTGGTCGAATGTCCTTAGGGACATCCCGAGAAATGGACCCCATGGGCGTTGAGCTTGCGTACGTAATCCATCCTCACGATGCCCCCAGACTACATCCGTCCTAGCTAGACTCACCGGCCCGACTCTCATCACTCCCGACGAGAATATATAATAATATTTGATACGCAACTACCTATAAGTAGCTAATAGTCTAATATGATCCGTATATCGGATCTTATATGCAACATGAAATGCATATGACATGAGATGCAGGTTTGTCTCAATAGTTGGTACAATTACCAGTATGCAATTATGACAGTTCAAGTCCTATGAGCCTGATTAGTTATTGTTTGGTAATTTGGTACCACAATTCAATTTAGGTAAGACTGGTTGGTTCTATTAAAAGAGAAAGGAATATAATCCCCAGGAATCCACACCTGGAATGAAGCGTGAACTACTCTAACGGAGGGTCTGCCGCGTCCACGCTGACCTCAGCGTCGTATGCAGCTGTGTCAGTCTCGTCCCCTTTGTGTGGGTCCGAGTCGACTAGGTCACCTATTTATTTATTTCATTTTCATTTAATTAGTCAAGGGACTTGAGAGACTAAGCGAAATCAAATGATATGGTAACAGCGTTTGAGACGTCATTGATGCTCCTAATTTATCTTATCAATTATTTACACTTAATCAAGTCTTGTGTGCCGTGTCCGTGCTGCACATTAGTGTGGGTATAATCATCTATTTTTGTTCTTTATGTGTTACTAAACCCATCATTTATTATGACATCAGGACGATAAGGTGCAGAATAAAAATAAAACACATCACGAGGAAAACATGTTATAAAATCAACCACTTTTAATTGGACTTTTATATCAACTACTCAAAAGAAGAAACAAAAATAGTTAATATACTAATATGTGTGTAATTGTATTAGTTATGTGTTTTTAGAGAAATTGATCAATATATATATATATATATATATATATATATATATATATACATATCTTTTAATTAATTATTTCCTTAGTCATGATTATGTGTGTTTTTATGTATTGTATTAATGTTACTTATACACTACGTATAGAATGTATTATATGTACTATATTTAATTAGTCTTATAATTAATTAGTTGTGTTACTCTATGTATTAAATGATTACTTAGTCGTTTTCGGGTGTTTTTTTTCATATGTAGTTTAGGTGCACAACATATTCTAGGTGATATAGAGAAATTGATCAATATATATTATTATATACATAATTGTACTTAGTCCAATCTCGTTGGTGGTGATTCGGATGTACTTTATAATCTATATATATATATAGATATGTTCATATATAAGTATATTCGTATATATACTTATATACATGCATGTATATATGTAATTCATTATATATATTTACTTGGTTATTTTGTATGTATATGTATATGTATTACACTAAATAAAACTTATAAGTATTTAATTATATGGTTTAGTATTGTATCAAGTTTAGTCACTTGATTTATTCGTTACGTATTATTATAGGTCAATGTCCTTTATCAAAGACGTCGTCGCCCTAAGTTATCTATCCTATTTGTATAGCTACTCGTATTATTCGTTATGGTAATTGTGATACATATAGTAGAGAAGAAAATATATAAGAAACACAATGAAACACAAGTTGGTTCATTTTAATTATTTATTGCTTGTTTGTGTTAATCCTGGAGTGGGATCAGAAGTCCGTACTCATGCGTCATAGCCGAAGCTCGTGCTGCACGGACTTATGGTCGTCATTTCCCATTTGATACCTTTTCTCGGTCCTTTTCTTATTCGGGTCTAGTTACCAAGTATTATGGACCGGGCCTCTAATTTTGTAATATTTGTATATATACCCAACTCGGTCCAAATAGGGCCCAAGCCCATGAATACTTAGCAACCATTATTACTATTATTTAATCGTATAGCATCTGTTGGGTCTTATGGGATAAATGTTTATTTATCATACTTTTAGTTCTAGCAAGGGTAAAAGCCCATTGGGTCATCAGCCCATTTATTACTTTAGAATCTGAAAGGGGGTCATTGGGCCTTAGTGGCCCAGAGGTTTATTAAACCTTATAATACAAGTCCAGTAGGGGTCATAAAGCCCAATTCTGCCAATGGGCCCAGTCCTCAATTTTGGGCCCAATATTTTCGGTCAAGTATCAAACACAACACCGCAACCCAACAAACATCATGCCGGTTACCAGGTCTGGTACGAGCTGTACCAGTATGGGTACAGAGGCCAAATTCACCCATACAGAGGATCAACTGGCATGCCAGGGGTACAGAGCCCGAATTCATAAGCACGACAGTGGCTCGATGGCCACTGTCATCAAAGTGCACTAACCAACTAATGCATCAACCATCAGTACAGATCAACACAGCAAGCAAAAATACAAGCAAGCACATCACAAAAAAGGGGAAAAATAACGATGTAAGCAACAGAACGATCCTACGATCGAATCGTTTGAGTTTATTATGTACCAGAAAGAGATCAAGATCACGATCAGTACTCGGTTGTGCACCACCACCACTCGAGTCTACCGCCTCTCTTCCTCTTCTTCCTTGTTATCAGAGAATTCTTTCAAAAAGGAACTCGTTTCGTAAGATTTCAGGATCTAACTCAACACATGAGTATCTAACAGCAAGAGGAAGAGACGAAGTGGGGTGCGTGCTATTTATAGACCGGAAGGACGTCGTATCTGGTGGTGAGGAGACAATAATCGTATCGATACGACGTTAGCCGCTTGAGCATTCGTACAAAGCATCGAGTGCTTCGGCTTAAAGTCAAAGATGGTAACAGAGCTCCTCCCTTCCATTAATGGTGATGTGCCACGCACAGTGAGGCAGTGAGTAGAAGGGAGGATAAGGGCATGTCAAAGGAATTGCGAAAGGACAGAAAGGGGCGAAAATGGGGGAAAGGAGAAAGAACCGAAGAAAAAGGGAGCGGGGTCATTAATGAGAGGAGGCACTACCGAGGCAGAAAGGGTGAGAGATCGAGGGTGCGGGGTTTCGAGGAAGGGAAAGGTGAGGAGAGAGAGGAAGTGAGAGTGTGACAGCGAGGGAGAGAGAGGAGAAGGAGGTCTCGGGAAGGAGAGAAAAAGAGGGAGAAAGAGAGGGGTGCCTTGAAAAGGGGCGAAAAACAGGGGTCTTCGAGGCATCTCAGGATCCGATGTGGCGCCAACCTTCGTGCCTTTCCTAACTCAACCTGTTTTCATGTTGTAAAAGGTGCCATAATGAACCCGTGTCATAAATGGCTACAAAATGGCGTTACTCGGGATCTAGATGAGGCCGACAGAGCCTCGGGCTCTCCGTCTATCGGTGTAGAAGGCTCCCATGTGTACGTTATTTTGTGACCGTTTGTGGTGTGCATTACAGTGTGCTTAGAAACGACCCGAATGGGTAAGAGCTGTTGCATCACGCGTTGATGAGTGTTAGGGTCAAATCTAATAGTTGTTTGGATGGATTGAGGATGTCTTGTGCAGTTTTTGATGTTGCAATACCTGGTAACTTAAAACAGGTCGTGTAACTCGCCACATGATTCCAGTTAATAAGTTAAAAATTTACATGGTCATCTTGATTTAAGAAATTACATATATTCAAGTATATATGTAAGTATAATTAATTAGGTAAGTATATACATATACACTTGATTAGTTGTACTCGTACCTTTATTTCATTTATTCGAAAGATTCTTTTGATACTTGGTTTATTTGGTTTTATTCCTCAAAAGGATTTGGCTCACAAATTATTATTACCTATGTACAATTTCTCATTCCTTACTATCACATTTTACTTATTATTAATATCATTTATTTTTATTTTTATCTTATTATGTTTATTATTTAAATTGAAAATTAAGCGTTTCTTAACATAAAACTCGTGAAATTCTTATGATTAATTCGAAGTTTTTAATTGTACGAAATTTCACGGGTTTTACAGAACCCGTTATAACGATATGTTTGTGATAACCCTAAAGGGGCTAGTTTTCAATGGGAAATCTAATAAATAATAAAAGTAGGGACTACGTTGCAAAATTTTCAATTCAAACAATTCAATCAATTTAAGCAATTCAATCAACATACTTCTTGAATTGGTAACACAAGCAATTAAATGAAGAAATTTTATAGCTGACTTGGCTTAATTAAGTACTAATTACGAAAGCGTAACAAATTAACTCAATTCTTCTCACATAAATATTTAGCAATTAAAGTAAATAGAGAAAATTAGAAAGAGTGAACAAATTGAAGCCCAAGATGTTAACCGAGTTCGGCCGCGCGTACTCTTCGGGTCCTCGATCCCTCGCCTTTGCGATAACAAGATCGGTCCACTCTAATAACTCAAAATATTCAAGTACAAGATGAAATCTAGCTCTTTACAAATCCAAAGTTAGAGACTAACACAAGTCACAAAAGGTAAAAAAATGATAGAATAAAAAATGGTATAATCAATCTCTCAAAAGAATTTTGATCTATTTAGAATAAAAGTTGGAGATTATAGCAAAGATTAAGCAAGTGTTTTTGAGCTCTAGACAACAATGGTGAGTGTAGCTTTTTTAGTGTTTTGAGAGTAGGGTTTCAAGAAGAGAGAAAAAACAACCAGCTTTTATAAACGTTCAGATTTGGCAACAAGTGGATCTAACAAGAGATAATATTATAACACTAGCATTATGCATTTTGTACCGTTATAACGTTATATCATGTCACGACAAATATTGGTTTGAAATTATGAAATACAAAGTTAGCATTACAACGTCATTTGACGTCACATAACGCCATGCTCTATGAGGAAAAGCCTGAAAAAGTAACCAAAGTATCTTAAGATAATAAGATGGAGTTATATATAATGTTGTGATTTTGATACTAATCCGAATTCTGAGCTTTTCAATTTTTTTTGTAGCGTTATGACGTCAGGTACCTTCACGTTTGGTTTGGGCATCATTGGTGATCACTTCTGTGAGATTCTCCTCTTCCATTCCGTCATGTTTCGCATCTCAGATCCAAGAAGGCTGATTTGGAAAGAATTTTATTTTGACCAGTGTGTGAATCGAGAGAGGAGAAATCAACGAGGACTTCACCATTCAAATGCTACACGGGAAATTATTCAGTATGATTTTTGTGCATTTCTTTGTTTCTCAAGGGCTGTTTGGCAAAAATGCGACAAATATCAACCTCATGTAGAGTATTAAAATAATCCGGGCGGGTCTACCCGTCCGTACTCGATCCGTGCCCAGATCCGACCCGACCCGTGGATCTCGGATCCACGGATCTAGCACGGGTCGGGTTGGTCCAAAATCACCCAGATCCATGATTACCCGTGCCCGATCCGTCCCAAGATCCGCCCGTGCCCGACCCGTGGACCCGCCCCCTAGACCCGTGACAGCCCCTTATTCTCCTATTTCACCTTTTGTCAAATCAAATTAAAAAAAATAAAAAAAATTCGAAAAAAATAAAAATATTGTGCAGAATTTTTTTTAAAAAATTCAAATTTACACCCCTATTTCACCTTCTGTCAAATCAAATTAAAAAAATTCGAAAAAAATAAAAAAATATTATAATAATATGCTGAATTTTTTTTAAAAAAATTCAAATTCTCACCCCCTCAATAAATACACCCCTACCCTCTCATCTTCTTCACAAATCAATTCTCATTCTCTCTCATTTCTCAAATTCTCAAATCAATTCTCATTTCTCTCAAAATTTTAATTTCTAAATTTATAAGTTATTAAGTTATAATACATTTAGATTTAATTAAGTAATCTTAGATATATAGTTAATTTACATTTATTCGGTTCGGTGTAAAAAAGAAACGAAATTTCGACATTTTTTCGTGCAACTTCTACATTATTCAAAGGTAGATAAGATTTAATGTAGATTTTTTGCTTCAATTTTTGCATTTCTTATTTTTAACTTATCTTTTATTTTTGCATTATTATTTTCGTAATTTTTATTTTTTTTATTACATGGCTGGAAGAAATTTCGCCTACTTATTTAATTTTTTTATATTGGCAATGGTCATTACGAGAGCTTTTTATTTTTTTATTACATGGCTGGAAGAAATTCCGCCTACTTGTTTAATTTTTTTATATTGGCACTGGTCATTACCAGAGCTTTTTATTTTTTTATTACATGGCTGGAAGAAATTCCGCCTACTTGTTTAATTTTTTTATATTGGCACTGATCATTACCGGAGCTTTTTATTTTTGTATTACATGACTGGAAGATTTTCCGCCTACATTTTTACTTTTTATTTCATAGTTGTTTATATTCATGGTTGTTTTTTGTTATTATTGTAGATATGGTATCTCCTCCTAACTTTGTTGACGAGCTCGCACACAGGATTAGTGTTTAATTTTTTGGCGAGGAGCCCGTCGCACAATATGCAAACACTAACCTTCAAACCCATACTGAGTATTATTATCAACAAAATGCAAGCATGAACCCACCTCCACGACATACAAACCTCCCGTTATACCATAATCATCCATACGTATCACAAGAGACCGTTCCATAAACTCAACTCCCTTCATTCACACCAACGACTGAACCCACAGAACCTCCCATGACAACAAGAAATATGACCTCGTATGTCGACGAAATTGTCTCTCCATCATCAGAGGCATCACCATATATCCAAGAAGCGTAGGTAGAGCTGTCACATAAGAAGAAGAGGAAAACAACCGCGCCCAAAAATACGATGCAAAATCGTGGCGTTACTACTAAATAACAAAGGATGCAAGTGGAATTGTTTCGACTTTACGGTGCAAGGTAAAATGATGAAGGAGAAGTTTCTCAAATACTGGGAGGAAGTACCTCCTATCACCATTGTCGCGAATTGTCTCCATCCGGCCTTCAAGAAGAAGTACATCATAAGATTGCTTCAGAGGTACAAGAAAAATCTAAACTTATCATATGATACAACAGAATTCGAAGTAAATGCTTTATTCGAATCTATGTTCGACATTTACAATGTTCGACATATCTCAAGTATGACTACTACGACACCTCGCACACAAATGTATTAATGCAATATATTTAATTATTTACTAAATTTTGAACTCATAGTATACCATATTACTTAATACTTAATAATTAGAATTATTTTTTATTACAAACAGAAACAACACTTCTTCAGGCTTGCTTAGCGAGCTACGAGATGGTGAACCTCAAATGCTCAACACCAATGAATTGTTGAGCTACTGTTTGGGAAGCCTTGAAGACGACGACATTGACATCCTGGACTGGTGGAAGCGATATTCCGGTGCATATCCAGTGTTGGTAGCGATGGCGCACGATGTTTATGCAGTGCCGGTGTCAACCGTACCTGTTGAATCATGTTTCAATTCAGCAGGTAGAATTTTGACTGACAAACGCACCAGGTTGGGTGAAAAACGTTTCGAGCAACTTGTGTGTATGAAAGATTGGATTGTTGTCGAAGAGCGAAATCAACACGGTCCCAATCCTCATGGACTCACATCTCCTGTCACTCAAGAAAGTAGTAATATGCCAAGAACTCCTAACGCTGGCGATGATTCTAACACTCCGCTGTATGCAGAAGACGATGATTTGTGGTATTTGAGCAATGATTTCATGCGTGCTTTATAGTATGTTTTTCTTTTATTAATTTTGAAGCATTTTATTTTTATCACATTTTTTGGAAAAATACTAACAAAAAAAAAGTTAGAATTCCGCCTATGTGACTACACGTAGTCGGTCCCAAGCCCGGAATAAAGGAGGAGGGTAACTTGTAAAATTTTCAATTATTCGAAAATTTCAAAATATTATTTCATAATTTTTTGACATTTTTTCATATTTGTTCGCAATTGTTTAGATTTTTTTGGAGCTTATAGTTTTTTTCGAAATTATTTGAATATTATTCGATTTTAAAGTTAATTATAAATAAAAATGACATAATTATAAAATTTTTATCAAAATAGTTCATACAATTATTTTATAATTTTTATACATTTTTTCGGATTTTTTAAAGTTGTATCATTTTCCCTAAGTTATTTGAATATTATTCGATTTTAAAGATAATTATAAATAAAACTAACATAATTATAAAATATTTTATCAAAATAGTTCATACAATTATTTCATAATTTTTACACATTTTTTCGAATTTTTTGGAATTTTTTAAAGTTCAAATCACATTTTTCTTAAATTTTTTTAAAAAATTGGACAGATCCAACTCAACCCGCCCCGACCCGTGCCCGACCCGCCTAGACCCTACCCGCCCGGGTTTATCATGGGTCGGGTTGGAGGTTTTGGGTTCGGACCCGTGAATCTGTGAATCCGTGAATCCGGACGGGTCGGATCCACGGGTACCCGACCCGCCCCCTCTTTAATACACTAACCTCATGTAATAAAATGCTACAGAGATCAACCTTACTATTAAATTTTCGTACTTCTTAAGATAATCCGTTTTTAAGGATAATAAATCCGAAATTTAATTCTTTTATTTTGAAGATAATTCATTGATATGAATTGTGATTTTTTTTTTGCTGATGCCGTAAGAGGATGTGAGGATTTTGAATTGTTTAATATTACATAAATTATTTATTCTGCCATAATTTCGGGTTTATATTACTGCATATGTTTAATTTGGATATTTAATTAGCTCTGAAATTGATTAGTTAATATCAGCTAAACAAAGAAGAACGAAAGTTAGTGGGAAAGACAATAGAGTTTGTTAAAATAAAATCAAAATAATTAATAATTTTATTCATTTTCTCTTTTGCTATTTTAAATATACAATTCAAACAATATTTACACTAATGCAAATAACAAAAAATTGTGTGATGTGCAACTCGTCGGTACCGGAAACCACGTCACACCTATTCATATACTGTCCAACCGTCAAACAAATTTGGACAACTATCTCCGCACGAACATCATTTCATCCAAAAGACAACATTACTATATTCTGGTTCCTTAATCGGAACCAACGAAGACCACATCTGCGCCGGGCATGGGACTTGATAGTTCAGCCCACACTTTGGTCCGCTTAGAAAGAACGCAACAGACGCATCTTCTCAAGAACCTCGAGACTGGCACGGCGGCACACCTCATAGTCATAGATATCAACAAGGAGAAATTGTCATATTATATTTTTAGCGACAAGATTTTTCGTGGCAATCAAAAGTCGTCATTAAATGTCAACGGTGGCGATTTTATATTAATTTGACAGCTATCAATTCAAATTTTATATTAAAAAACAGAGAAAACAGAAAAATAAAAAAACAGAGATAAAACAAATAAACAAAATAAAAAAAGAATAAATAAATATAGAACACAAAAAATAGATAAATAAAAATAAATAAATAAATAAATAAACAAATAAGATTAAAAAACAGATAGAACAAAGAAGAATAAAAAAACAGATAAAACAAGAAAGATTAAAAAAATAGATAAAACAAAGTAGAATAAAAAAGAGATAAAACTCGATTAGTCCAGCGGAGGACTCAGCCACCGCCACCTTCAGAATTGGGATTAGAAAAAAATGGGAGATATGGGAGATAGAGAGGAGATAGAGAGAAGATAGGGAGATATATATAGAGAGATATGAGAGATAGAGATGAGGGAGATACAAAAAAAATGAGCTGAGACGCAGGTTTTCTAAATTCAAAATTTTAATACCGATTTTTAAGAAGAAACCAGTGATAAAGGTATCTTTTATCACCGGTTCTTATTAGAAAATCGATTTTTAATAATTCTTAGTGTTTTTAACTCCGATTATCACGAGATCTGGTGAAAATTAGACGACACCAAAGCCCCTTTTTGTTATAGTGTATGTAACTAATTTGCTTTTTCTTGTAAATAACAATAATTCTTTTAATGAAAATTTGTATGTAGATCGATGAAGCCTACTTTTCTAAAAAAACAAAAAATTACGCCTCTTATTCTTTGAGATAGCAAAAGTTGCCGCTATTTTAAGTACTACACAAACGTAGATACCACTAATTTGTACTGACTCTCGCAGAATCCAAATGCATTCTAAAAGCCAACGCTAGTCTCATCACTAACTCAAATAGCATTAATTTTACACTAATCCTTATCCAAAACACACCATAAAAAGATTTTACTGCACAGAGAGAAGTAGTACACGTTGGCTGTTGCGCGTGGATCGCCGCAGTGCGTTAGAAATTGATAGAGTCATAGAGGTACGTTAGATGTCCACCAATTGCGGATCGCCATGTCAGTTTTCACATGTCGTGGTCAACATATAACTCTTTTAGATAAAGTATATATTAATTCTACGAAAGAGTAGTTGGACTGGTTGTTACGCTAGGTTGTCCATGTCCTCATACTTCAAAATTGTGCTGCACTACTGTTAGGCGAAGATAAGGCATTTTTTATTTTTATTTTGTATTTTTTCCTTTTTTCATTTTTCATTTCCACCATGTACATACTGTAATAAACTCTTTTTTATAAATAAAAATATTAAGTAGGCAAGGCCTACTTTTGGTCGGATACGACTGATACGACTAGAATACATTAGGAATACGACACATGATACGGCTAGAATACGATAGAATACGTCTGAGATATTTTTCTGTGCATCTGCTTTAAAATAGTAACTTCATTATCTTTAAAGATGGAATTTCTGTTTTGATTATTTGCACATATCTTATTTGTAATTTAATAAAAAAATATTTAATTGGGCTAGAGTACATTGAAAGCACGATTTAGTGATATTTTGTGTATGTATCTTGAGTTTCGAAGTTTAAATGACTAATTTAAATTGTTGAACAAAATTTTTACATTGAAATCTACATGAATATTCATTTTTTTACAATTTTTAGGGAGAAGCAAAACCATTATTAATATTAGATGGTAAAAATAATCTTTAGGTCAACGATTTTTTTTCCAGATTTTAAAAATAGTAATTCTTTAAAATATAAAATTGAGCCTTCAAGTATATTTCAATATGCTGATCAGATTTAATGTTATGAATCGTTCATTCGAACTTAAACTCGTGAACGGATGCAAATATTGTTTCTCAGATATAAATGTCTTGTACTTTACCACTACACTAGATAGGGCTCGACATAAAATCGACTTTTTAAAAGATTACTTTGCATCCGGAGCTTGAACCCGAGACCTCAGATATAAATGTCTTGTGCTTTACCATTCTTGGTGGAAGTCAATGATCAATAACGGCGGATTTATGTGTCAAAAATGGAGGTCAATATCTTTGTAATTGAACTTCATAAATTTTTTTATATTTAATTCACTATTAAAAATAGAGGTAAATATTCCCAATTCATTTTTTGATAAATGATAATATTCTTTAATTTTTGCATTTGAATATAGAATTTTAGTAATATTTCACTATTAATTTCTATTGTCAAATTTATTTATATTATAAAATAGAAAATTGTGCATATATTGAAACACATACATAAAATATTCATGATCCCACCATGACGGTCAGATGATGAGTAATTAAATTAGGGATAATCTTTAGTAGATACCACATTTAATACCAACTATTTTTTTATGTATGTGTTTCAAATAATGTGCTATAATATGCATAATAATTCAAATAATGTGCATAATAAAACCGATATCAATAGTTGATATCAAATATGATATCTACTTATCAGCTCCCTTGAATTAGTGAGTAAATTGGAAGCAAAAGTCAATGGCCAGCCATTAATGGAAAGAGTATTGCAAGTTTGCAATTTGTAGCTTCAAAGAGAGCGGATTATATGTAACCAATGTTTCCAAAACCAGACCGGAAATTTCATTACTTTTCCGAGTTCAACCTCACAATATTGCATATTTAGTTTTGGCAACCAGTGAGTTCATCATTGCGAGTTAATTATTTGAAAACCAACCTTCATTTTTTAATATATCACGGTAAAAATCAACCTTACGAGTTCATTATTTTAAAACCAACCTTCGTTATTTCACTGGTTCCACTAAAATATGGCACGCGCAAAAGCAAATAGGTTTTTTGTCCTTTTGAGAAGAAACTTCCCATCTATTCATATACCGTGTAAATCACGTATTAGCTTGCAGCTGCAAAATTTTATGTCAATATGCATATATTTATTATGGGGTACTCGGACTTGAATAAATGTGGTTCATATAATATTTCCCTCTCCTCCTTTTTACAAAATACGAAGTATATATATTATACATTAAGATTCCTCTTAGACAAAAGACAAGAGAGCGCAATTTAGATTAGTAAAAAATAAAATAATGTGATTTTGAAAGAGTGATGAAAGAGTTTTATTCTTAACTATTAGAAAGAACAAAATTGTCATTTGCAAGTGTTAATTGAAAATTTGAAATAAAGAAATGTTGATAATTAGAATAATAATAATGATGTTGAGATAATATAATCATGATAACAATAATAATAAAATAATATAATAAATTAATAATAATACGCTTTAGTTTCTAGCGTAATAAATAAAAATATTATTAATAATAATAATATAATAACAATAATAATAATTTATAACATAATAGTAATAATGGTAATATAAGAGAAATATAATAATTATATTGATATTATTATTTTAAAATAATAAAATAATAATAATAATAAAGTAACGATACAATGTAATATAAGAATATTAATAACAACAATTACAATAAATAAGTAAATAATAGAATAAAATATTATTAATTAGAAAATATAACACAACATAATGTAGAAAAGGTATTATGTAGACAAAGTTTAAAGATTAGCCAGAAATACAGAACGACTGTCTGGGTTGAGATTTGAGAAATGCTTATTTTATAGTTTATTCAGTTAACATAAAGTCATCGCAATCTACTACTTTCTCTAGTATAT
This sequence comes from Eleocharis quinqueflora, assembly GCA_964058865.1. NCBI lineage: Eukaryota > Viridiplantae > Streptophyta > Magnoliopsida > Poales > Cyperaceae > Eleocharis > Eleocharis quinqueflora. The sequence goes on along the minus strand of CAXKVX010000932.1, from coordinate 40,112 downwards.
AATGCAAACCGAACTGCTAGAGTAGCCAATCAAGTTGCTCCTTCAGTTGCTTACTCTGCTTCTACTATGGAGATATTGCTGCCTTGTTTTCTCTTTCTCATTCTCATTCTCATCTCTCTGTTGAATCAAGCATACTGTACTAAATGTCCATCTTACAATGCCATATTTAGTTTCGGCAACTCGTATGCCGACACCGGGAACTTCATTATTTTAACTAAGGGAGTGCTTCCATACAATCCTTTCGAGCACTCCCCTTACGGAATGACCTACTTCGGCCACCCTACAGGTCGTGGCTCTGATGGACGTCTTGTTATCGATTTCATTGGTATGTTCTAATATTTGTAAAAGTGAAACAATACCACAAATTACAGAATTCTTCACTATATATATAAATATCGATAACACGAAGTAATTCTTCAATACAGCCTTACTGATGTAATTTTTGGTTATGTTATACTGTTATGATCATCACTTTCCTGGAACGTAAAATTTGGATTCTGTGTTCCCTCTATACTTTGTTTATATTTTGGTTACAAGGTATTTTCTACATTTTACTATCAATTACAAATGAATTAAGTTCAGTGATTTCTGAAACTTGGCAGCCCAGGATCTTGGCCTTCCTCTTGTACCGCCATACTTCTCGAAAGGCATGGATTTCAAACACGGAGCAAACTTTGCGGTTATTGGATCGACAGCACTTACACTAGACTATTTCCGCCAGCACAACATTACTAATGTACCACCGGTGGACACCTCAGTTGGTGTTCAACTTGGTTGGTTCAATCAATTCAAGTCTTCCATTTGCAACACGACTGAAGGTAAATATAAATTCTTACTATTTTAAATTTGTTGTCATATTTATTTTTTGTTTTATTTTGCCTCGTGCAGTTGGAGTCTTGAGTAACAGTGATTTCTTTCTTTTGAACTGTATTAATTAAAAACTCATACAGCATGCAAGGCTTACTTCAGCAAATCTCTTTTTATTGTCGGAGAGTTCGGAGGAAACGATTACACCTTTGTATTGTCAGCCGGAAAATCCATAAACGAAGTCATGTCCTATGTGCCTCCTGTTATTGACAGCATTAGAGAGGCAGCTGAGGTATATATACAGCTTATGCATATTCTTAGAATTCAATTTGAGATCACTCAAGTACGAAAATTCAAAAGAAGATCACCAACTGATCGAAGTGGCATAGGCCTCCAAGCTAGCTTATGCATGTTGTTACAACTCAGTTCCAATTTGAGAAACTTTTCATGCCCTTTTTTCAAAATTATCAAAGAATAAGGAAATTTAATGATGTGATTGGTTAAGATGCAAATAGTTGTAACAAACACTACAAAAGTAAAATAACCAAGCAAGAAAATATGTGGTTACTCAGAGGAAGTGATAAGCTTGATTAATTGGGCAGGTAGAAATAATCATGTACAAATTTTCTAATTTTCACCATGTGTATTAATTGCTTACAGTCGTTGCTCCAACAAGGTGCCGTGAATGTTGTACTTCCCGGAAACCTACCGACGGGATGCATACCGATTTTCTTGATACTTTATACCAGCTCAAATAAGTCAGACTATGATCATCTTGGATGCTTGAAACATTTCAACACCATTGGGTTATACCACAATACCAAGCTAAAGGAGGCAATAGTACAACTCAAGCTTAAATACCCGAAGGCAAAAATTAGCTATGCCGACTACTACAAACCTGTCATCCGTTTCCTGCAAAAATCTAAACATTTTGGTGAGGTTTCTTATTGATATATAAGAATGCCAAATATCTATCAATTTCCCAATTCTCATTTTTATGTTACATTTAATTGAATTTGCAGGATTTACCAATGGAGCTCCCCTAAGAATTTGCTGTGGAGGAGGGGGGCCATATAACTACAACCTCACTGCATCTTGTGGCTACCCCGGTGCGTCGGCTTGTTCGAACCCATCTACATACATAAATTGGGATGGAATACATCTTACTGAGGCAGCATACAGAATCATTGCAACAGGTTGGCTGAAAGGTCCTTATGCTCATCCATCAATTTTACATGGTCACCATTGATTAGTATCCTGTTTTTTTTTTGTAATAAAGAATCAAAGTGTAAACATTGTTGTATTATTGGATTGCTTGTCTTTGGGTTTCTATTTGTTGCAGAATGTACTGGAACTAGTGGTTCGTTCATTAGGATTTTAAGGTCTATTTGTTGTAGAATGTACTGGAACTAGTGGTTTGTTGCAGAATGGAGTAAATTTCAATTTTTTCCAGCTTGTATGAATAATCATATGTATTGGAATTTCTAAAAAGCATATTTTCTGTTCATCTTGTTTTCTTATGTCGAGGGTTATTAGTTCCTTGCTTCACTAATATAGAAATGATTAGTGCCGGTAAAGGAAGTTGGATTTCGCTGTTGTACTCAATTCTTGTTAGTGAAGCGGACCGAACTTTTTACCGAAAGAAACAGGTGCGCTGGGGATCCAGAGACGTAGGCGAGGCCATCGTGCAAGTTGAACTCCATTAACACGCAACTGAGCATTTCTTTCTCTTATCTCTCTTTAATTTCAATTGTGCTAATTGCTTGTGTTTGAGAATTGTTAATTGAAATTGAGCTTAATTGTGCAATTAGGGAAATTAAGTGAATTGCTTGGTAGTAGTGTGTTTGGGTGAATTGAAATTGATTGAATTGGTGTATTGAGATATTGTCTCCTGAAATTGAATTTGGGAAAAATTGCAATTAGGACCTCGAATTTTTAATCAAGTCGAAAATTAGTCACAACCTAGGCCGCCTAGGTTTACATCCTTTTTGTATGGCCACATATCAACCGCCGCATATACATCTTTGTCACACTCATGTTTTGGATGTGTTGTAGTTTAGTAGCCCAACATTTCGTGTCATATAATATTGCAAGTCTAATCGTCATCCTATAGAACTTATCTTTTAAAGAATCTTTTTATCACATAGGATACGAGATGCTTGTCGCCATTTTATCCAAACCGCTCGTATTCTATGGCTGACATATGCATCAATCTCGCCATCATTATGTAACATCGATCCAAAATATCAAAAGATATCATTTCTGGGCACCACTTGCACATCCAAACTAACAACTCCATATTCTGATCGAACGCCACTGAAGTGACACTTCATATGTTCGATTTTAGTCTTACTAAGTTAAAAACCTTTTGATTCCAAGATTTACCTTCATAACTCAAGTTTTCAAACAATGCCTATCTTAATTTCATCAATCAGGACTACATCATCAGCAAAGAACATGCACCAAAGAATATCTTCTTGTATGTCTTTGATGACCTCGTCCATCACTAACGCAAAGATATAAGGACTCAAAATTGGTTTTTCGTAATGTCTGTTATCTTTGTTAACCAATGCTCAATCACACACTCCCTCAACTTCATTGTATGACATAAGCTTGATTCGAATATCTCCTTTATTTTTAAGATATGTATTATTATACTTCTTCATTCATAGGGCATCTTGTTTGATCGAAAAATATTTTTGAATAGTTTGATGAGTCATATTATCTCTACGTCTTCAAGTCATCTCCAGACCTCGATCGAGACGTTATCAAACCCTAACACAATGAAATTTTGTAGGTTGTGCATAGAATTTGAACAAAATGCGAATCCATTAAAATTTTACAAGATTATCATATCAGAATTCATGTCTACTAAAACATGGAGGATTCAAATGCGAATTCATATTCATATTGTCTCAGATTTCAAATCATATTTGATACTTTGTTAAATCCAAATTTACAAAATAAACCCACAACACAAATAAATATACTTATTTTGCACTAATAACATCAGCTACGAGTAGTTTTTTCAGTATTGTTTGACTTGGGGGACAAATAAACCCACCTATTAAAAAACACATTTTTAATAAAATTAATTTATATTAATAATTTTAATTTTTAACTAGTTTTTCCAACAACAAATGATAATTTTATTCAATGAGTCCTTAATAAATTAACTTCAGATTCATATGCGAATCTAGTAAATAATTCAGATCATTTTTCAGAACTTATATGAGTACTCATTAAACCATAGGATAAGTTTTTAGGTTAGCATTAAGATCCATTCATGCGGATTTAAATTGGATAATCCAATTGTGATATTAACTGAATAATTAGGTGCCGCATGATGTTTCTTTCTTTTTTTGGAAAGGTAGGTGGTGCGGTAGAGGTTCCAAAATTAATAAAATCTTCAAGTTCTTTGGTTTGTACTGAGTTACAAGTGAAACAAGATGTCTTAACCATGTTAATGCATTATTGTTGCTTTCTTTCTTTCTTTTTTCCTTTCAAGTTTAGCACGCATGAGTAGCGTTGTCAAATGCACGAAACGATCACGCAAATGTCCTCTTACGTCTTACGTTGTGTTTTAAGAGTGTAAGATTTTTCCGTTGTGTTTAATAAACATACGAATTTTTCTTGATTTTAATTAAACGTAAGAAATGTAAAAAACATTTAATTTTTTTAACGTCTGCCAAGTGCACAATAGAACAGAAATATAAAGTTTGTGTCCCATGAAACTTATGAATTTTTATAAATAAGAAGGACATTTGGAAAAAATGCATGCATCATTAAAATGGACTAAACATAATTTGTTATAAGATGGTTCGATACAAAACTCATCATAAAATTCACGTCATGCCTACTTTATATTCCATAAGATTGAGTCTTTAGTTGGACAATTTTTGCAAGAAGAAATGATTGTGATTTGATTTGAATCATAAAATAATATTTTTATGTTATATTCAATCAAGAATAAAAAATAGATTATCACATGTGCATGTGAATGAAAAATTCATTCTTAGTCATCTTCATCTCAAAAGAATTCTAGTCTCTATAGTTTCGCCTATTTCGACTCTATAATCAAATTATTTCAGACTCGAAGAATGTTAAACGTAAAAACACAATTAAACGAAAAATGATCATTTGCTTTACGTTGCGTTTAACTAAACACAACCAAAATCATTTGCTTCTTACGTTGCGTTTAATAAACACAATAAAAATCTCTTGCTTTTAACGTTGCATCATGATGAAACGAAGTACAAAACGTTTGAAATGCAATTCGTTGACAGCACTACACATGACTACATGAGAGTACAAGCACATTACAATTCAAATTTGTGTAGAGCACTACCCAGACAGACTTGAGCCCAAGATTAAGCCCAAAACATTAATTCTTAGTGTTCTCATTTTTCTGTGTATATTTTTCTGAAGTTTTAACTATAATTAAAACCATACAGACCACAGGCCGAGAGTCTGCTGCCATTTATCAAACAACAAAAAACTTCTGCTGCTGTGTTCAATTGAATGGAAAAATAAAAAATAAAAAAAATAAAAAAAAAGAGAAAGGAAAATAAAAGGTGAAAAAAGAGACACTTCCGTTTTACTTCATTTGGGTTTTCGTGTTCCATAAAAATCTCGCTCAAATCATGAGAAATGACTCCATGAAAATGTGCCAAATATAATGAGATATATATGATGTCATCTCCACTCAGTTGAACATTGAAGTTGGAAGTAATGAGAGAAAATGACAGGTGCTTTGAAGGAAGAGAGGAACATGGCAAGAGATTTGGCTTGAGGGGAATTTACAGCAATTTTAGGTGAGAAATTTTTTAGAATTTTGCGTGGAAATTTTTAAAGAACTGACATAATCAGTGGCGGACCTATGCTTGGGCAAGCCCGGGCAAGTGTCCGGGCTTGATTTAAAAAAAAACGCGAATTTTAGTGTATTTTTAGTTATTTTGGTAGTGTAAAAATGAGTTGTTAATGATATTAGTGGATTTTAGCGGGTTTGTGCTCGGGCTTGATCTTAACCTCAGTGTTCGAGCTCAATTGTGTCTGGGCTTAAAAAGTCTCTGAATCCGCGCCCCTGGACATAATAGTCATATTTTCAGTGCTAGATTAAAAGAAGAAAACTGGCACAAAAAAATGTTAAGAATAAGTGTCCATTTTTCAGGAATCGTCGGTAGATTATGATAATAAGTAATGGTTTAGTGTCAATTTCATAGATATCCGAAAATTGTTAGTTCTGTACTAATGGATCAATTTTAAAAAAATATGAATTTTTAAGTAAAATCATATAAAATGTTTCATTTATCAATCTCGTGGCAATTATTAATTAAATAAAGTACCGGAGATGAATATTTATATTTTATATATCATTATGTCGGAATACCGGAGATGAATAAATAAATCTTATTCATACTGTTAGATAAAATAACATTTTTTTAGTTGTACTCTTATCTAATAATAAGGTCACAAAAGAATTCTTATTCCATACCTTTCTTATCAAATAATATACGGATATGAGAAACGAATAGAAGATTTTCATTTACACCCCTATATATATTAAACATCAGCATCCTTGCATTCAAGTAAATCAGGAAAGAGTACAAGTTTTCTGAACCCAAAATAATCACGAATTTGTTATGTGATCAAATTTTTTTGTGGATGTAAATGTGTGGATTAAGGTCAAAGACAAAACAAAAAATTAGTCTGACTTATTTCTGGTAAGCACTCTTGCATAGTTTATTACTCTAGTCAAATAATGCAGTCTCTTGCAATCTACTAGGTCAATTATAATGCAAACCGGATTGCCTCAGTAGGTACATATCTGGTTTGTTCGACTGCCTCCTCTGCTTCTTCTATGGAGAAATTTCTTCCCTTTTTCATCCTTTTCATCTCTTTGATCAACAAAGCATACTGTACTAAATATCCACCTAATTATGATGCTATATTCAGTTTTGGTAATTCATACGCCGACACGGGAAACTACGTTATTTTAATGAAAGGAGTGCTGAAGTACAATCCTTTCGAGCACTCCCCGTATGGCATGACATACTTCGGCCACCCGACGGGTCGTGGCTGTAACGGACGTCTTGTTCTTGATTTTATTGGTATGTTTATTGTTTGTCTAACTGTTTACTACTGATTTGTGATTTCATTTTAAGAACTGAGTAAAGTCAGAGCAGAAATTACAGTCCTTCTATTCATCTTATTGACTTTTGGTTAAAATGTAACTGCGAAAATACAACTGAATGTAAAAAAATGATGGTTGGTCCTGTTATACCTTAAGAGCAACTAATCTTTTCTGGTAAATAGATAATGAAATTCCAATTTACTGGCAATTAAAAAGAATTAAGTTTGATGTTTTCTATACCAAGGCAGCACAGGATCTTGGCCTCCCTCTTGTACCGCCGTATTTCGGAAAAGGCCAGGATTTCCACCAAGGAGCAAACTTTGCAGTGATTGGTTCAACAGCACTTAGCCTCGACTATTTCCGTCAGCAAAACATTACTAATATTCCATCAGTAGACACATCCCTAAATGTTCAACTGGAGTGGTTTAATCAATTCAAGTCTTCAATGTGCAACACATCAGAAGGTAAATATAAATTCAAATTATTAGTAAAAAATATTACAATTTAGCATTGTTTCTTTTGAACTTAATTAACAATATAGCATGCGAGGCATACTTCAACAAATCCCTTTTCATAATCGGAGAGTTCGGAGGAAACGATTACACCTTTGTGTTGTCAGCTGGAAAATCCATAACCGAAGCCAAGTCCTATGTGCCTCTCATTATCGACACCATTAGAGCAGCAGCTGAGGTATATAGCTTTGCATTTTCTCAAATTAAACTTGAGTTGCACCAAGTACAAAATTTCAAAACAAAGACCCCTAGCGAGCATTAATGTATTTGGGCCATTATTTTGAATTTGGGTCAATCTTGAACTTCTCAACAATCTACTCTCATGTACAGTAGACTTTATACAATTTTTGTGTGTAAAACTCTAAAATATATACAGTGTTACATCATATTTTTATAAAATTTAAACCATTAATTAATTTGTACACAAATTAAATTTTATGAAATACAAAAACTAATCAATATTTTAGTATTGGGTTAATATTTGTTATACTTCATATATTTTTGCATTATTAAAACGAGGCTGTGCCAAATCCCTGTCTTGACTTTGTTTTTTCTGGTAAAATATGTTATCATTGTCATGCTGCGTCGTATCAGACACCTATATTTATATTGGTGTTACATCGCGTTGAACCCTTCAACAATATTATATATCTTACTTTCAAATAAAATTGGGGTTTCTGGAAAGAAGGCGGCTTAAATAAATTGGTCGGCATAGTAGGTTTCAATTGTCAATTTGTAAGTTATTTTGTTGTGAAATGAAAACCACGGGAGCTTTTAGTTACTCTCATTTTCAAAAGAATCAAAGAAAAACGAACTGACATGATTGGTCAAGATACAGAATATTTGTACAAAACACTAGAATTGAGCTGATCGATTGTGTCCCCATCTTTTCCGGTTGTCTCATGTTACATAGCCCACTTCTTAATCTATCAGACTCAAATCTTTCAAATCGAGCTGATTGTGTCTATCATTTCGATTGTACATATTACTACTAGTCTTAATTATTGATTTTTACAGACTTGCTGTACATCCACAGTTAACAGTAAAACCAAGAATATCCTTTACAAAGGAAGTGATAAGCTTGCCTAATTAGCCAGGTAAAAAAATTATGTGCAAATTCTGAATTTTCACAATGATTAATGTATCATGTATGGCCATGTAGTCGTTGCTCAAACAAGGTGCCATGAATATCGTACTTCCCGGAAACCTACCTACTGGATGCATACCGATTATATTGACATTATATGCCAGCTCAAACAAGTCAGACTATGATCATCTTGGCTGCTTGAAACACTACAACAGCATTGTAGTTTACCACAATACCAAGCTAAAGGAGGCACTGGTACAACTAAAGCTCAAGTACCCAAAGGCCAAAATTAGCTATGCTGACTACTACGCACCTGTAGTCCGTTTCTTGCAACACCCACAACAATTTGGTGAGATTTTATCATTGACAGGACACTATAAGGTAGTTATGAATTTATTCAAAGCCTTATTATATTGTCATTCTTTTAATTGAATTTTCAGGATTTACTAACGGTGCACTGCAAAGTACTTGTTGTGGAGGAGGGGGGCCATATAACTACAACATCAGTGCAGTTTGCGGCGATCCTGGTGTATCGGCTTGCTCAAATCCATCTACATACATAAATTGGGATGGCATACATCTAACTGAGGCAGCATACAGAGTTATAGCAACAGGTTGGCTGAAAGGGCCTTTTGCTCATCCACCAATTTTGTCTGATTAAGTTTAGACAAAAATATTTTTTTGAAATAAAAAATGAAAAATAAAATTGTGGAGAATCAGTTATTTTTTGTTGTTCCATATGCTCTTGTACGGAATGGATGTATGACTTTATAAGATATATATATATATATATATATACACACTGTAATACTTTGTGTTAGAGAAAGGTCTTTTTATTATACTGATAAGCCGCCGTTATATTTTTGTATTATTTTTTAATATTAAATTTACTGACCGGTATGGGTAGTTCGAAATATTTTTGACAGGTGTGCAAATTTTGCTGTCTTTAACTTATAAAAAAGAGATAAAATCCCTTTTGCCTTGATAAACCTACTGATCATCACATATAAGACCGATCCAATCAATCTGATTTCTTCTTTGTGGAATTAAGGCCACTAAAGAAACATATAAATCCAAATCATAGGAAAAAAAAAAGAAGAAATTTGCTACGTAACAAATCAGACTTCTTATTATTGACTCTTCAATTTTGTTCGTATAGGCAAAATCAACAACAAAATCTCCAAGTCCAATTTAAGAGGATCTTAAGAATTCACTGATGGCGTGTCATAAAAAATAAATTAACATTGAACTTCCCCAAATAACGCTTTCCCTGGAACTTGCCTTGCTCTGGTTTAATTTACAGGAAATATTTTTAATAAAGGATAATGTTTCGTAGATACTTTTGAATAAACATTAAATGATATTTTTAGTGGATTTTAATTTAGAAGTTAGTGGAAGATAAAAGGTCAAAAGTTTTTTTGAAGTTGAAATGTCAAGAGGTGATATAGGAGATAGTGGGGTTTTATGGCCATAATTAGATTTTATTATTTTCAGTTTTAGAAGAGCATGCTAATGCCTATAAATAGATTGTTATTTCTATTGTAAGAAAACAACTCAAAGAGAAATATAAAAGTTAAAATAGTTCAAGTGAGTTCTATTAGAGAGAGTTGAAAAGCACTTGGAAATAATATAGTAGTTGTGGGTTGATTCAGTCTTTAATTTGGTATCAGAGCCAATGACGAATGTGACGGGTCAAATGCCGCTACCACGACTAACGAAGGCGAACTACGAGAATTGGAGCATTCAAATGAAAGCTCTTCTCGGATCTCAAGATGCATGGGAGGTGGTCGAAAAAGGTTTCGAAGAACCAACAAATACCACGGGATATACGGCGGCTCAAAACAAGGCGTTGAAAGAGGCGCGATCGAAGGATAAGGCGGCACTATACATGTTGTTTCGTGCCATTGACGAGTCGGGCTTTGAGAAGATTGCCGGTGCAACTACTTCAAAAGAAGCGTGGGACATTTTAAGAAAAGTGTTCAAAGGAGCCGACCGTGCAATAGAAGAGTCAAAAGACCTTGCGACGCTCACAGTCGACGAGCTCGCCGGTTCTCTCGATGCACACGAGCATCGTAAGAAGAAGAAGAAGGAGGAGACACTCGAGCAAGCACTTCAAACCAAGGCGTCAATCAAAGATGAAAAGGTACTCTATTCTCAAAACTTTCGAGGTAGAGGACGTGGTAGTAGAGGTCGAGGAAATGGTCACGGTGGTAGAGGTCGTGGTCAAGAAGGGTATTATGAGGAGAATGGGCAATCAAGCCAACAAAATTGGCGTGGAAGAGGACGTGGCCGTGGGAGAGGCGGCCGATCAAATTATTCCAACATCGAGTGCTACAAATGTCACAAATATGGTCACTATGCGAAGGATTGCAACTCTGACAAGTGTTACAATTGTGGCAAGGTGGGGCATTTCGCGAAAGAATGTCGAGTCGAGAAAAAGGTGGAAGAGACAACCAATCTAGCCACGAAAGATGAGGTGAAAGAAGGTTTACTCTTGATGGCTCACAACGAAGTCAACACCGACAACAACACGGTGTGGTACCTCGACTCGGGTGCAAGCAACCACATGTGCGGGAACAAACAATTGTTCAAGGAGATGCAAAAAGTTGAAGATGGACACGTATCTTTTGGAGATGCGTCGAAGGTCGAGGTCAAAGGCCAAGGTACGGTTTGTTACTTACAAAAGGATGGCTTGATAGGGTCAATCCAAAATGTGTATTACGTACCAGACCTCAAGACCAACATTTTGAGTATGGGGCAACTCATGGAGAAAGGTTACTCGGTACTTATGAAAGACCGGATACTACACTTGAAAGATAAGCAAGGGCGCTTAGTCGCTAGAGTCGAGATGGGGAGGAATCGAATGTACAAACTCAATTTGAGAAGCGTGCGAGAAAAATGTTTACGAGTCAACGTAGAAGACAAGGCGTCTCTGTGGCATCTCCGGTTTGGTCACCTACATCATGGTGGTCTAAAAGAGTTAGCAAAGAAGAACATGGTGCATGGGCTACCCGACATGGACTACGAGGGAAAATTTTGTGAAGAATGTGTGCTTGGCAAGCAAGCAAGAACCTCGTTTCAAAAGAAGGCAGAATATCGAGCTAAGCAACCTCTCGAGTTGATTCATACCGACATATGTGGACCAATTACCCCCGAATCTTTCAGTAGTAAAAGGTATTTCATTTCCTTTATCGATGATTTCTCACGAAAAACTTGGGTTTATATTCTGAAAGAAAATTCTGAGGCATTCGAGGTGTTTAAAAAGTTCAAAGTGATGGTGGAGAAGGAGACTGGCAGGTACATCAAAGTCGTACGATCCGATAGAGGTGGCGAGTATACATCGACGGCTTTCATGGAGTATTGCGAGGAGCAAGGCATAAGGCGATTTCTAACCGCACCGTACACTCCTCAACAAAATGGTGTGGCCGAGAGGAAGAACCGGACCATTCTCGACATGGTTCGGTCAATGCTCAAGAGCAAAAGGATGCCAAAGGAATTTTGGGCGGAAGCCGTGCAATGTGCCATCTATGTGCAAAATCGATGTCCACATGCGAAGTTGGATGATCAAACACCACAAGAGGCATGGAGCGGACAAAAGCCGACAGTTTCTCATCTCAAAGTGTTCGGTAGTGTGGCTTATGCACATGTACCGGATCAACGAAGAACGAAGCTTGAAGACAAAAGAAAAAGGTATATTTTATTGGGTATGATGAGAAGACAAAAGGGTACAAGCTACTCGACCCGATAAGCAAGAAGGTAATGGTGAATCGTGATGTGCGAGTAAATGAAGCAAGCGAGTGGGACTGGAACAATTCGACGGAAGTTATCATCGAAGTTGGAGAATCATCAATTGTTGCACCAACAAGTATACCAACAAACTTTGAAACTACCGATGATGAAGATGAACCACGACAACCCAAAATGCGAAGTTTGCAAGATTTGTATGATTCAACAAATGAGGTACACCTTGTATGTCTTTTGGCAGATGCTGAAAATATCAGCTTTGAAGAGGCGGTGCGAGACAAAAAGTGGCAAACTGCCATAAACGAGGAGATTAATGCGATTGACCGCAACAACATATGGGAGTTAGCGGAATTGCCAAAAGGAAGTCAGCCTATTGGTGTGAAGTGGGTGTTCAAGAAAAAGATGAATGCTCAAGGCGAGATAGAACGTTACAAGGCGCGACTTGTTGCGAAGGGATACAAGCAAAAGGCAGGAATCGACTATGACGAGGTGTTTGCTTATGTTGCAAGAATGGAGACAATCCGATTACTCATTTCACAAGCTGCTCAATTCAAATGGCCGATATTTCAAATGAATGTCAAGTCGGCTTTCTTGAATGGTGTGCTCAAAGAAGATGTCTACATCGAACAACCACCCGGGTACATGAAAGTCGGAGAAGATAAGAAGGTGCTAAAATTGAAGAAGGCGCTTTACGAGTTGAAGCAAGCACCGAGGGCATGGAATACACGTATCGATACATATTTCAAGGAGAACGGGTTCAAGCAATGTCCCTACGAGCATGCCCTTTACGTAAAGAAGAATGGAGGTAACGTGTTATTTGTTGCTCTTTACGTCGATGACCTCATTTTTATGGGTAACAATGATGAGATGATAGAAGAGTTTAAGGGCACAATGACACGGAAATTTGAGATGACAGATTTGGGCTTGATGAAGTTTTTTCTTGGTTTGGAGGTTAGACAAGTAGAGACAAGTATCTTTGTATCACAGGAGACATATGCAAAGGAGATTTTGAAGAAGTACAAGATGGCAAATTGCAACCCGGTATCAACACCAATGGAACCAGGTGCAAAACTCTCGAAATTCAATGGAGGAGAACAAGTTGACGCAAGCAAATATCGGAGTTTGGTGGGAAGTCTTCGCTATCTCACATGCACAAGGCCGGACCTTTCGTTAAGTGTCGGCATTGTAAGTCGGTTCATGGAGGAGCCGGTTTATTCACATTGGAAGGCGTTGAAGTGAATCCTACGGTACATCCAAGGAACGGTGTCACTCGGTTTGTTCTACTCGAAAGCAGAAGATTACAAGTTGGTTGGCTACTCTGACAGCGATTGGTGCAGAGACATAGACGATCGAAAAAGTACATCGGGATATGTGTTTTTTTATGGGAGATACTACATTTACTTGGCTTTCAAAGAAGCAACCGATCGTGACGCTCTCGATGTGTGAAGCTGAATATGTGGCAGCATCTTGGTATGTATGTCATGCGATATGGCTTAGAAATTTGTTGAGCAAGATGGAGCTAAAGCAAGTAGGTGCAACCGTGATTCAAGTTGACAACAAATCAGCAATCGAGTTGGCAAAGAATCCGGTGAATCATGAGAGAAGCAAACACATCGATGTTCGTTTTCACTTTATCCGAGATCATGTGAAGGAAGGAAGTGTGGAATTGGTACATGTGGCAAGTCAGGATCAAGTTGCGGATATCTTCACAAAACCGCTACCAAAAAATACTTCTCGACAAATGCAAGAAGATGATTGGCATGACGGATGGTAGAAGCATTTAAGTTTATGGGGGAGTTTTGTTGAATAAACATTAAATGGTATTTTTAGTGGGTTTTAATTTAAAAGTTAGTGGAAGATAAAAGGTCAAAAGTTTTTTTGAAGTTGAAAGGCCAAGGGGTGATATAGGAGATAGTGGGGTTTTATGGCCATAATTAGATTTTATTATTTTCAGTTTTAGAAAAGCATGCTAATGCCTATAAATAAATTGTTATTTTTATTGTAAGAAGACAACTCAAAGAGAAATATAAAAGTTAAAATAGTTCAAGTGAGTTCTATTAGAGAGAGTTGAAAAGCACTTGGAAATAATATAGTAGTTGTGGGTTGATTCAGTTATCAGATACCATATTTGATACCAACTATTGATACCGATTTTATTATGCACCTTTATTTGAGTTATCATACACATTATTTGAGTTATTATGCATGTTATACCATAATAACTATTTCAGTACAGAAATTAACATGTATAACAATTTCATTATAAAAAATAACATGCATGATAAATCAAATAATGTGCACGATAACTCAACTAAATGTGCATAATAAAATCGACAACATATATAACAATTTCATTATAAAAAATAACATGCATGATAACTCAAATAATGTGCACGATAACTCAACTAAATGTGCATAATAAAATCGACAGCATATATAATTATTTCATTACAAAAAATAACATGTATAATAACTCAAATAATGTGCAGTATAATTCAACTAAAGATGCATAATAAAATCGGTATCAATAGTCGGTATCAAATAAGATATCTACGTATCAGCTCCCTTTTATAAAACCAGTTATATGAAGTACGCATTATTGGTAGAGAAGCAGTCAATTAGGATTTCTTTTGGTCAATGTTATGAGCTGCAAGAACCCAAAATAATTTCTGTAAAGCTATAACTAATTCAAATGATTTGAAAGTACTTTTTTTTTAATTCATTCGAATATACAGTTCTATTTTCGAACAATAAACATCCTTTTCAAAAAGGAATTCTCTATCTAAAACTTGCACCAACACTCCAAAAAAATAAAGAAATTACAGGCTGTGACTTCTAACGTTATTAAAATCAATCTGATTTCCCGAATTTTAGCCAACGTTTTGGAATATTTATGAGAGGTATGTGGCTGCATACACACTGAAACAATATTAATAACAATGATGTAATCATTCAAAGTTATTACAATTTGAAGCAATAAGAAAGATATCACATGATTCGATCTATTAATCTTCTGTTAGTTACTAACCTGAGATACTATTAGTTTAAGTACAATTCTCACAAGGACATTATGAGAACTTAGTATATATAGATGATGTATGGATTATTTTTAATTTTGTCCAAGGTTTGATTCTAAATAATGAAGAGAGTTCTAAAGCAGAACTTAGTATTGATGATCGACATATGCATGTATTGAATGGTTGAAAGAGGGCACTGCTGAAAATCAGCCCTCCTACATTTATCTTCTTGACCTTTCAGACTCAATCAGATTGCTGTCACATTCTGGTACTTAGCAGAAATAACGCATCACTGGAAGAAAGTACCAGTCTTGGCAAGTAAGATGGTCACTCTTTTTTAATTTTGCGACACCAGCACATATGGTATGGACACTCAAAATGGGTAACACAAAAAATATATAGTTACCACACACTGTCAGTTTCTAATTTCTCAAAGTGTGAATTCTTCAAAAGAAAACCATACAATTTGCAAATAGGAAGAAAAGGAATTTGTGGTGCAAAAACTTGCGGCACCTTTTCTGATTATACTTCTTGCTTTTATTCAAATGTCTAAACAAAATATAGCAACTAAATATTCTGAAATTATTTCCTAACCAAAAGCAGCATGTGGTTTCTATTTTTCCTCATGCTTAACCAAAACTAAATCAAACTAACAGATATCAAATCTTGTCTAATTCTATTACATATTCGGATACTAAAACTAAAATAAAACTTAACAAAAAAAGCTTCTCTGCTGCTCTGCTTTTTGTCCCAGCTGGCACACCAGCTTACACCCTCACATTCTCCCCCGTAAGCTGGTTGTGCTTCTTCTTCACAACTTGTACTCCAATTCTCTCCTTGAGCTCAGTGAACTTGACCCTTCCCAGTGGCTTGGTTAGCATGTCAGCTAGCTGGTCATTGGTACCGATGTACTCAACCTCTACCCTTCCTTCTTCCACACATTCTCTTATGAAATGAAATCGAGTATCGATGTGTTTACTCCGATCGTGGTACACTGGATTTTTACACAATGATATGGCAGACTTATTATCAATTTTGAGCCTAAATTTCTGAGATGATTGATTCAGGAAATCAGAATGTAATGACTCGAGCCACACTCCTTGACAAGTTGCTGCTGTAGCTGCTATGTATTCAGCCTCGCAAGACGACAATGCCACTACTTTCTGTTTTCTTGAAAACCAGCTAACCGGGTTGCTTCCTAGGAAATAGATCACCCCCGAGGTACTCTTCCTATCATCCAAATCTCCGGCCATGTCACTATCCGAGAAACCAACTAGCTTCTGGTTCTCCTCTGCGTCTCTTCGATAACAGCATCCCATGTCAATTGTCCCCTTTACGTTCCTCAGTATATGCTTTACTGCAGACATGTGCTCTACTGTAGGTGACTCCATGAACCTACTTATCATGCCCACTGAGTACGCCAAATCGGGTCTGGTGCTCAGTAAATAACAAAGACTGCCCGCAATACTCCTATACCTGGTTAGGTCTACTATGGGTTGATTGTTGTTCTTACTGAGCTTGAGTTTTGCTTCCATGGGTGCTTGTGCTGAATTGCATTCCTCCATGCCACACTCTTTCAAAATCTTCTGAGCAAAGCTTTGTTGAGACAGTGTAATCATGTTTGGGGTTTGTTGAACTTCTATGCCTAAATAGTATGTAAGCAATCCCAAATCACTCATTTTAAACTTTCTCATCATTTCTGCCTTGAACTTGCCAATTTCGGTCTCAGACGTGACAGTGATTATCAAGTCATCCACGTATACTCCTACTAGTATGCTCTCTCTACCTTCCTTCCTTCTGTAGACAGCATGTTCTAACTCCCTCCTCTCGAAACTCATTGATTTTAGTGTGTTGTCTAACTTGAAGTTCCAAGCTCTTGGAGCTTGCTTCAAGCCATAAAGCGCTTTGTACAATCTCAGAACTTGGTGCTCACTTCCCTTCACCTCAAAACCTGGTGGCTGAGTGACATAAACCTCCTCCTTCAACTCACCATTTAAGAACGCAAATTTCACATCCATGTGGTGTAAGAACCACCCTTGCTGCACTGCCAATGCCATAATCATCCTAACTGTCTCCATCATGGCCACTGGTGCAAATACCTCTTCGAAATCGACTCCTTGCTGTTGCACATATCCTCTGGCTACAAGCCGTGCCTTGTGTTTTGCTATCTTCCCTTCTGAATCCTTCTTCAGTTTAAATACTCATTTTAACCCTATCACCTTCTGCCCTTTAACTGGCTCAACCAAACTCCATGTCTTGTTATCTTCAATGGCCTTGATCTCTTCTATCATGGCATGTTTCCAGTGTATATCTCTTGCTGCATCAATGTATCTCGTTGGTTCCTCCATCCCAATTAGACACACTTCGGTACAATTCAGTTGGATGGGCTCAGTCTCATTATATATCTCATCCAAACTTCTCAATTTTACTGGTGTCCCTCGTGATTCACTTGCCTCTTCTTCATCGGAGACTTCTTCTGTTTCTTGTGAGAAGGTTGGCAGATCTGAATTTTGCTCCTCCCCAATTTCATTGTCAACCTGATACTCTTCATCTGACTCACCACCAAACTCACCTTGTTCTGGTTCAACTCTAAAATCAACATTAGACTGTGACTGTGACTGTGACCTTGTGCTGTCTTCTCCTCCATCCCAATTCCATCCCTTATCTTCTTCAAACACAACATCTCGGGTTATGTGCACTTTCTTAGAAATTGGGTTGTACACCCTTTAGGCTTTAGACCCCTTTTCGTATCCAACTAATACCATCAATGTGCTTCTGTCATCCAACTTTGACAAATGAGGTTTTGTTTCCTTTACATGAGCTAGGCATCCAAACACTTTGAGGTGGTCTACTTTAGGCTTCCTCTTGTACCAGGCTTCATAGGGAGTCATGCCAATCAAGCTTTTGGTTGGTGCTCGGTTCAGAATGTAGACTGCTGTATTCACCCCTTCACCCCAAAATTCTGATAGAACTTGCATCCCTTTCATCATGCATCGAGTCATACCCATTACTGTTTGATTCCTCCTCTCTACCACACCATTTTGCTGTGGTGAATAAGGTGCTGTGAGTGAGGTACCTTTTTATGCCCACTTTCTTACAATATTCATTGAAAGCATCTGATCTAAATTCCCCCCCTCTGTCAGTTCTGAATGCCCTTAGTTTCGCATTTTTCTCTACTTCTATTGCTTCCTTGATCTCTTTAAATGATGAGAAGGCTTTGTCTTTGGTTCTCATTAGTGCCACCCACATAAACCTGCTGCAATCATCGACTAACAACAAGAAGTATCTGTTGCCACTTGGTGTTGGAGGGGTTATGGGTCCACACAAGTCTCCATGTACCAGCTCAAGAATTTCATTAGCTCTGAACTTTGTCTCCTGAGGAAAAGACACCCTGCGTTGTTTACCAACCATACACCCTCTACAAGTTTCCACCAAATCTTCAACTTTAGGCAACCCTTCCACCATGTTCTCCTGATGCAGTTTCTTTAGAGATTGGATGTTGATATGGCCATATCTTTTGTGCCAATTACGTGTATCAGAATCAAGTCTTGCCTTTAAGCATACATGCTGCACCAGATCCAGGTTCAAGACATACAATCTATTTTTCGATCTTTGAACTTGAATAATTAATCTCCCATTTCTATCTGACACTTTGAGCCAGCCATCCTTCATCTGCACTGTGCACCATTTTTCTTCTAGTTGCCCTAAGCTAATGATATTGCTTGTCAATTTTGGAATATAGTACACATTTGAAATCATTCTCTGTTCACCCTTTCGTCCTCTTATCACCACTGTGCCACATCTACCAATGGGCACCACTGAGCCATCTCCAAGTTTTACTGTCCCTTTAATCGAAGTGTCAAGACTTGCAAGATACTCAGCACACCCTGTCATGTGATTACTAGCACCTGAGTCAAGATACCAAGTGTTAGCCTTTTCTGTGGCCCCCAAATGCAACTCTTCACTGCCTTCATTCTTTGATTCTGTATCACTTTTACTTTGATGGTTTTCCACAACTTCATGCATGAGCAGTGCTTGCTCATCAATCTCTTCCACTAGATTCATTTTTTCTTTCTTGGGCTTGCAACACTCAGACGCAAAATGCCCATAGATTAAGCAGTTGAAACATTTGATTTTTGATTTATCGAATTTCTTATATGGTATGTTTCCAACCTCCCCTTTCTGCCATTTCTCTTTACTATCCGATCCTTCCCCACTCCCCTTTTCTTTTCGGGATAAGGCTTCCCATTGAGATCGTGTAAGCATCAATTTCTCATCATCATCCTTGCTTTGTTGTCTCCCTTTCATGCCTTCTTCATACACTCTCAAGCGGCCAACCGCTTCAGCTACAGACATCATCGATATATCCCCCCACTATTCAATAGTTTCGATAATTGGCAGGAACTTATCTGGCACCGCACTGAATAACCTTTCTACCACGATACTTTATTTTAAATCCAACCCTAGGGATCTAATTTCTCCTACCGTGCTTATCAGGTTTTGAGAGAATTCTGCTATACTGGTTGTATCTGACATGATCATTCTATCAAATTGCCTCTTTAATACCTGAGCCCTTGCTTTCCTAACTCGATCTTCACCTATACTCATTTGATGTATCGTTCCCCATGCCTCTTTTGATGTTTCCTTCTCTGCTATAGCCATTATCACGGAGTCTGGAACAGCTTGTGAGATAGCAGCGAGAGCACCTTGGTCCTTCTCTTTATCGACTGGTTCACTCCCTTCTACTGCCTCCCACACACCTAGTGCCCGCAAGATTATCTTCATCTTCACAGCCCACAGTCCATAATTCGTCTCGGTTAGTGATGGATACTGGATTGGCACACTTGCTCTCGTGTATGTGCTAGTGTGTGTTTTCTCTCCCTCTCTGTTCTTCATGTTTGTTTTGAATTTGGCTCTGATACCAAATGTTAGTTTCTAATTTCTCAAAGTGTGAATTCTTCAAATAAAACCATACAATTTGCAAATAGGAAGAAGAGGAATTTGTGGTGCAAAAACTTGCGGCACCTTTTCTGATTATACTTCTTGCTTTTATTCAAATGTCTAAACAAAATATAGCAACTAAATATTCTGAAATTATTTCCTAACCAAAAGCAGCATGTGGTTTCTATTTTTCCTCATGCTTAACCAAAACTAAATCAAACTAACAGATATCAAATCTTGTCTAATTCTATTACATATTCGGATACTAAAACTAAAATAAAACTTAACAAAAAAAGCTTCTCTGCTGCTCTGCTTTCTGTCCCAGCTGGCACACCAGCTTACACCCTCACATACACCAACAAATGTGCACTGAGCATTAGTGGTTCTATTGGGTCTCCCGTTATTTAAGCACCTAGATCAGCTTGGTGCCATAGCGAGAACAATCACTGTTTTAGAATGTAAATTACTTAGTAGATCTAGTGAATATAACTAGAATTTGAATACAACCGATAATCTTATATCTTTTTGGGTATAGGAGTTATTTGCATCACTAGTGCATGATCTCTCTTATATAATATAAACCTTGGCTCATGTTGCAATTTCTTGGAATATGCCAGTGCCGATCACTCGACAGACTGAGTAGTTCTGATGCAAAGATTGATCTCGCAGCGTTATCCTATGTTTTATTCAATGATGATCGTGTCTAATTGGCATTAGGCATCAGCACTACTAGAGGTGCTTAGTGGTATGAAAATTTATTGTGCTTCAAGATTTCTTTTCCGATTTAACATTTCATGTCAAACAAATGGTACAGTGTATTAATATATATGGTTGTGTGCTGCATATTTACTACAAATGTCAGTTAACCGGTAATTTCTCTTTTGTAAATCTGGTTTCCGGTATTATCAGATTTGAGTAAATTCCATACATAAATTATGCCATAAATGATAGTAAATACCATAAACTGGAATAAAGGAGCATCCCTTGAGCTTTCATTTTATTTTGTTACTAGCTCAAATTACTGTCATATTAAAGTGAATTTCATTTACAGCCGGATGAAACTTTTTTGAGGAAAGTGGGCTTTGCCCACTTAATAAATTTTATTAAAAAGAAGAAAAAATATGTACAAAGTTACAATGTTACAGTAAGAGATTTAATCGTAGAACATTGTAATTAATCTCCTAACAGTATGCTATCCATCTGGCTGCTTCCCTTGAGATTTCCAAGCCTAATAGGTTGTAGGACCTCGCTTTATCAGAGAAGCGTCGTCGGTTGCGTTCTTTCCAAATGCTCCAGAGGGTAGCAGAGAAGGTGGAGTCCCAAAAGCTTTGTTCCTTTGTCGTGACATTTTCTCTGTTTAGAATCCAGAAGGAGGTGAGGTCGACTGTGGACGTCGTCGTCGCGTATGGAGCTATGTTGTGCCATATATGAGAAGCGTAAGGACAAGATCGAAAGAGATGCAGTGCTGACTCTATTGTTTCATCTTGGCATAGGACACAGTTGCCGTTGGTTGCAGTTTGTCTTTTTAGGATGTTTTCCATTGTAAGCAGTTTGTTGCGAAGTGTTATCCATAGAAAGATCTTGACTTTGAGCGGAGCTTTGACCTGCCAGATATAACCCGCCAAAGAAGATTTGATCCCCGGGTTGATAATGAAACAGTAAGTCGATTTAGAGGAGAATTGGCCTGATCGTGTCCAGTTCCACACAATTGTTCCTTCATCCATCTTGGATGTAGAAGGTGTAAGGAGAGGGAGGAGGGATAGTAGATCTCTGAGAAAAAAAGAAGGGAATGATGCGATGTCTGCATTTTCCAGCGGTCCCTGTTGATGGGGCCAGTTGTAATGGGAATTGATGAATTTTGGGAAGATTAAGGTTTGGGAGGATTCTATTTTCCACAGCCATTTGAGTAGAAGGGCCGTGTTGAGGGTGCTGATATCCAGTACACCTAGTCCGCCAAATTGCTTTGGTAAGCATACAATTGTCCAGTTGACTAGGCAGCTTCCTCCGGCAGGTATGTTGTCTCATTTCCAGAAAAACCTCATCTTAGTCCTCTCGATTTCGCCAGTCAGCCATCGAGGAAATTTGAATGCCTGCATGAAGTGGAGAGGAATTGAGTTCATGACTGAGTTGTTGAGAGTGAGACGTGCTCCCTTGGATAATATGGTCCATTTACAGCCGTTCAGTTTTGCTTGAATTTTTTGAAGGATTGGAATTAGGGAGGATTTTGTAGGTTTATGAATTGATAGCGGTAGTCCCAAGTATTTGAGCGGGAATTGTTGGGCCTTGCATCCAAGAATGCTTTCCACCACATGTGTTAGTGAATTGGGAATATGGAGTGGCACAAAACTGCTTTTTGCTGGGTTAATCCTAAGTTTGGATAGCTCTGCGTATAGTTTAAGTAGTTTGATAGTTTTGTGTAGAGTTTCCGGGTCAGCATCAGAGATGATCAGAGTGTCATCTGCAAATTGGTAAGTGGCTAGATTTAGGAATATTCCTGGCCCCACCTCCTGAAAGAGGGATTGCAGCGTGTCAGCCGCCAGAAGGAAAAGGAGAGGAGATAAAGGGTCTCCCTGTCGTAATCCTCTTCTGTGAAAGAAGGAGGGTCCGTGTATTCCGTTGACTTTAGCCATGGATGAAGAGGAGATGAAAATGTTTTTCATCCAAGATATCCATTTTGGAGGGAAGCCTTTAGCTATTAACATATCCAACAGGTAGTCCCACAATACTGTGTCGAATGCCTTTCTAAAGTCTATTTTTAGAACGACCGATGGCGTTTGAAGTTTCTGACGCAAGATAATTGCTTCCCTTGCCACTAAAAATGTTTCCATTAGACTTCTTCCCTTCACAAATGCCGTTTGGTTTTAAGAGATTAGGGATGGTAATACTGATTGAAGTCTATCCGCTAGCATCTTAGAGATGATCTTCACTATGGTGGAGATGATGCTGATCGGTCTAAAGTCCTCAATGTTGAAAATGCACACAATTCTTAAAGGGATAAACTAATCTAATGGATACTCCGGACCCCTTCCTTGTATGTTCTTTCACTCATTGTGTATGTTATAAATGCGAGAAAAATAATATACATTATTCTGCTCTGCAAACTTGTTATCGTACACTGTTTTCATTAAATACAAACATTAAAGAAAGGTAAAAGCACTATAAGGATACTAAATTAAAATTTGATTCTCTCATTTTGGAAACTTGGAATATATGTGAATTATTTAAGTAGGGGCTCAATATATTCTAGCATAATTTAATAACTTAGCAAGGGATGTGAGGGCATGTCTACAGAAAAATAACTTTGATCAAGTTCGAAGCATGAAATTGTTTAATTTGGTTCAACTTTATAATGAACGTGTCGTTACATTGCATGTGTATCTGTATTTTTAATTTAATAGAATATTGCTTAGGAAAAGCTCAGAATCAATATTAAATTCTTGTAATTTTTCTTGAGGAAAGCAAAAATTCTTTTGAAAGTAACATTGTAGAATAAAATTACATCGATTATGCTATTTGCCCAGAATATATAATTATTTGCACTCAGAAAAGCTGGCATATAAAGGTAGGACTTCCTCTAAAAAAATTGGCAGAAAACGCCATCCCAGGTTCTGTGATTAGCTAGCTCTTGGAGGCACATATAATCAACAGGATAAAATATCATCCAAAGTTCTCTTGCTTGTTCATGAGCGCAACGCTTTCAATTGACATCAGTACACTAAACATTGATTACTTCAATCCGGTCATATGATTTCAAAAAAAAGAAAAAGAAAAGGCGAAGACATCAAATAAAGAGCTCTAAAGTTCCTCTGCTCTGAAGCTATGAACTATTGCTTCCCTGCTTTCTCCTCTTAATCTCGTTATTCAGCGGTGCATAACTGCTCTTATCCTTTACAATTCGGGTTGTCAACGATAAACTTTTATTCGGTTACTTTATCTATAATATATTCGATAAGACGGATATTAGTAAGAATTTTTTTCATGACATGGATATGAGTATGAGTAAGATTTATTTTTCATTAATTAAAAAGGCAAGAATTAAGGGTACAGGTCAAGACTATTTCGTACCCGTTATCCTATATGATAAATTACAAAAAAAAATAGTAGAAAATTAGATAAGAGATGAAATATTTGCATTTTAATTTGATTCTTTTGATAAAATGATTTAATTTAGAATCCATTGTATATTTATATTTATAGATTTATGTAGAGACACGATTGCATGAAATAAATAAGTTTTGATAGTTCATTTATAAAAAATAGAAGAATAATAATTATACAATATTATCATTTTTGTTCGTTATCCCGTAATTTTAACGGATAAAGATGCGGGACTGATAAGTCAAATTTTAACTTATAAAAATAGAGTAAGAGTAAGACCAATTTCAAATTGATACTGATACAAAAATACGGAACCGGATCTCCTGCTCGTAAATCCCTGCTTGTTTCGATCTGGACCGTTCAAAACTCATCTAACGGCCAAAACATCTGCCCCCTGAATCAAATCACAGCCGTCCGTGGCGATCGAGCGGTCGGATCGAAGACAAGCAGGGAAGCAAGCAGGGATTTACGAGCAGCAGATTCGGACCCCAAAAATACTTCCACCCGACTTGTATTGTACCATTGACAATGCCGTATTTAGATTTGGGAATTCTTTTGCCATCACAGGAAACTTTGTTATTTTAGTAAAGGGGGCGTTCTCATAAAATGTGTTCTTTTTTATTCATTGTTCGTAGACTTACAACACACACACCCACAAATAAAGCAGAAAATAAACTTGAAACCTCCCCTAAAAGTAGCCCCTGACAGAGTTTGAACCCCAGACCTCCTCCATGAAGACCTTGTGTCTCACCACTACACCAGATAGGACTTGACTCCCATAAAATGTGTTGGAGCACCTCCCTTATGGAATTACGTACTTACAAAACTTTTTCTTGGATATGTTATTCCTCTTTCAGATACAGAGTTAAAAAGCAGAGCATCAACCCTCATTTTCTCTCATTGCAACCACAACTCCTCAATTCTTTGTTGACAAATAGAAATAGTGATAGTCCGGATGGTAAATTAAGAGAAACATAAATAAATCAGATTATGCTCGATGTAACTTGAAGTTATATTTAACATATTGATAGCTCTTTTCTTGCAGTTGCCATACAATATATATCCATTATTCTTCTTGCAAACCAAATTATCGAACATGCAACTTTTCACCTGGAGACATCGGGCTTTGCACACTAGATGGAAAGCTAATTCTCTGGTTTTGAAATAGGACGCTGATACAACGCCTCGTGTTTTGTCCTCTCAGTTTCTCCGCTGGCACTAGCGCGCAGGGCCCACGCTTTGACTTTAGGGGCTCTCCTTTTTGGAACAGAGCATAAATTGATTTTTTTTTATTATGGTTCCTTTTATGATATATATAATGCTTAATTATCCATGTAAAATCTATTCATTTTTATGGTTATTTATAACTATTGGAATTATTCTTATAATTGTTTTTGGCACCTATTATATCATGGATTACAATTGGATTAATAAAAAAATATATTTGGGTTTTGTGCACCTTCTTTGAACAAAATTAATACTTGCCATTCAAAGTTATTGCAAATATCAAATTTTCAACTTGTGCGTCTTTATAAAAAAATAAATTTTTATTTACAGTTAATGACATATCATGCAAGCAAATTTTGTCAACCCAACTAAATGAGATAAGCACAAAACATAAAAATGTCAAAGTGATGAACAAATATTTAGTTTTTTCTTAATGCAAGCACAAGAGGGTTAATTTTTCGATTAGTGGATAGATTTGATATATCACGTTACACAATTATGTTTGACCCACTGCAAACAACGACGCATGACGCACGACGCACGACGCAAGCCGCATGACGCAAAATGCATGACACATGAAGCATGATGCGTGACGCATGATGCGTGACGAAAGACGTCTGACACAAGACGCCTGACGCATGACGCATGACGCTAAACACTGCAAGTTGCATAACGCGGGACGCGTGACGTCGCTGCAAGCCGCGTGACGCATGGCGCTGCTCCGCCTCACGACTCATGATACTGCAAGCCGCATGACCCATGACGCATGACGCTAACCCCTGCAAACCGCATGATACATGACGCAAGCCGCTGCAAGCCGCATGACGTAAGACGCATGACGCAAAAAATTTCGAAACTTTTTTCCACTTTTTGCCAATAGTATTTTACAAAATCTCTTTTGACCGTTGCTAAATCCCCTTTCTGTTGCAGTGCACGATATATTAAAAATTAATTTGGCTGTTGACAAAATTGAACTAAACAATATTACACGAAAGATCAATATGTCGAGATGACGAAATAGGCGCAGGCAGAAGAGAGAAGAATGATCGTTGCCACTTGCCATTTTCTTTTAACGGAGAGAAGTTAACAAACGTTGCGATCAATCAAGTCTTGATCAGAATTCAATCACACGGTGACAAAGGCTTTGGACAGGAGTTGACCCTTAATTCTACATGACTACATGCACTCAATATTTCCAGGAAGTTGACCATTCTACATGCTATATATAATTATAACGCACTTGCATATTTTAACAACTTTGGCTTGAGAATTGAGATGCGAAGGCATGTCTGCAGCAAAGAGTACAGAAATTTATGCATTGCATTTTTTCATTTGTGCAATTTTATAATTAACGATCGTTATCTTGACTTGATAACGTGTGAAACGATCACGAAAGATAATTTTGTTGACCGTTTTGTTTACTGAATGATTAAGAATTTTTTTTTTCGTTAACTGTTTTGTTAAAGAAAACGATCAGAACGATCAAGCTCATTTTCTTCGCTCTTCATTCATCTCCTCTCTCATCACACTAAAGTAAGCTAGGAATCGGTGATGAACGATTCTAACTACGCACAAGAATCAAATCCTTCATCTCCTCTCTCACCACCTTCTCTCAGCATATCGCTTTTCTATGAAATCAAAACAATTATAGCAATACATAGTCACAAACGAAACTACACAACAAACGATCATGGAACAATATATTTTCGTTAACCGTCTAGTTATTTGAAAGAAAGAATTTTTTATCGTAATCGTTTCATTTTGTCACGAAACAAAACAAAAATCGATTAAACGACTAGTCGTTGACAATCCTAATCTTGACGAAAGACAATTTTATTCTAAATATAAGAGAATTTATTGTTGTATCTCTTATTTGTATTGCACAAAATTTCACTCATTTTTTTCTCCTTCTGAATTTGATATCTACAACTTTTGTTGTTTCAGTTTTTTCCTCTCTCATTCCACTATTTATGTCACCTTCAATTTTTTCCTCACTAAGTATTGCCACCTTCTCACCCTTCAATCCTTCATCACCCTTACAAAGCAAAAGATGTGGCTCAATTGTTCCTAGACAACATCTACAAACTTCATGTCATGCCACTTAAATTTATCACTGATAGAGACTCAATTTTCCTCAGCAATTTTTTGAGAGAGTTAATGGCATAGCTTCAGGTCAACCTTAATTTCAACACCTCATACCATCCTCAAACTGATGGCTAGTCAGAAAGGCTCAAGGAGTGTATTGAGATCTATTTAAGGTGCATGGTCTTCAATCAACCAAAGAATTTGGCTAAATGGATCTCCCTAGCTGAATGGTGGTACAATACCAACTACCACACAACTATCAAGACAACCCATTTTCAAGCCTTGTATGGGTACCCCCCACCTGCCTATGGAATCCATTCCTAAGAGTCGTAATGAAACTGTAGATTCCCTGCTAGCCAACAGACATAAAGCTCTCCTTGATCTTAAACACAATCTTCAGGTGGCACTAGGGGTGCAACCGGATCGGATATTTATCCTATTATCCGGATTCGGATTCGAATTTTAACGGATATCGAATATACAGATTCGGATATTTTCGGATACGAGTACGGATACAAATACGGATAATTTTTTATCGGATACGGACACAGATACGGTTTCGAATTTTGAACCGGATATGGATTCGGATAATTATCTGAATTCGGAACTTTCGAATTTTCGAATATCTGATAAATATGTCAATCCAAGTCCATTGTATTTATGTTTCTTTTTTATAGCTAAGTAAATTAATTATTTAATTATTTCAATTATTTATAATATTAGAAAAAATAAATTATAAAGACACTACTCATTGCAACATTTTAATTATTCCATTAAATTTATTTTATAATATAATTTAAAATAATTTTATTATTGAATAATGATATATTAACGATTTTTCATAATGTACTCATTCCATTTAATTATCCGAATTATATTCGTATTTGCATTCATATCCGTTTATTATCCAATTCGTATATGTATTCGTTTATCATTCAATCCGAATTATATTCGTATTTGCATCCATATCCTTTTATTATCCAATTCGTATATGTATTCGTTTATCATTCGATTCGTATCCGAAACTATCTGAATTCGTATTCGTATCCGAAAAATAATAGCGTATATGGATACGGTAATGCTATTATCCGTCCGTATCCAATCTATTTGCACCCCTAGGTGGCACAAGAAAGGATGACTCATTTTGCCAACAAAAAAAGGTCTGAAAGGCATTTTAAAGTTGGGAATTGGATATACTTAAAGTTGCAGCCTTATAGACAAATCACTATGAAGAACAAAACACATTGCCCAAAACTCAATCCCAAGTTCTATAGCCAAGGACACTCTTTAAAATTCAATCAATGACAGGTGGGTCCCAAGGAGAGACTGGAGAGAAGTTCTGCATGAACTGGGGGTGAACAAGATGGTCGCTAAGGATGGAAAATTTTCACAGAGGGCCATAGATCCAAAAAGTTCAACAAATAGGGTCAGAAGCACTCTAAAAATTGCCTAAGAAAATTCGATTTTTTTTGCTGAATACAAGACATTCTGCAGCTGCATTTTCAGATGTGGGACCTATATTTAGGGGCGCAAGTAATAGTTGCGCCCCTAAATGTTGCTAACATTTTTTTGCTAAGTTATGATTATTAATACTATATGGAAAAAATATTGTACAGCATGACTTAGGGGCGCAACTATTACTTGCGCCCTAAGAAGTAGAGCTCGCATCTGAAAAGTAGCTGCAGAATGTCTTGAATTCAGCAAAAAAATGGAATCCATTCAGGGGTGCAACTATTAGTTGCGCTCTTGACCCTCTGTGCAATTTTTAGAGTGCTATTGGCCCTCTATGAAAATTTTCCCTAAGGATAGAAAGGACACTGACAAGTTGGTTGCAAGGCAGCTGGAATTTTGCACATTAGTCCTTTCTTTTTCTTTTAATTACTTTGAAATTGTAAATGGCTGTTATATATAAAGTCATTTCTTCTTCAATAGTGGGGTGCTGAGTTATGAAATTCCCAAATCTTTCGCTATTTTCTATTATGTTGTATGAACTATTTTGAGATATCAATAAGATTTTATTAAAATCCAATCCCTTTCTCTTAGCTTATCAGTTTAATTCTCAATTTTGTCGTAATTGACCCATCGAGGTCATTACAACGTCATTCTAAAAAAACCATGGCCCAAAAATTTTATATAATATTTTACGTTTTCAGCTCTTGTCTTGTTAAAATAAAAACATTTTAAGATAAGTATAAACATTTTAAGCAGAAAAAATAAAAACGCGTGGACTGAGAAAAAGGTGATCTAGATAATTCTGATGTGAGGATAGTAATTGTAGAAATAAGAATGCAATTATCCGGTAAAAATAATACATTGTAATCTAAATTTAAATTGGTTATGTTGATTTACGGAGACATTATTTAAATCAAGAAAAAATTGCACACAAAAGGATGTCGGGATGTGTTTCTCTAAAATGAAAAAATTTCGCACAGAATACCTTCTTAAAGTTCTTTGATTACTTCTTGGAGCTTTTATAATAACGGGAAATATGCATTTAAATTAGGTTCTATCAGTTCATTGAACCCATTCATTTGCCTCCAAGACAACTGTACAGAACAGAACCATCATCATATTCTCTAGTTGCAACCACGTTTATATTATTAATTTTTCCCCAATCAACAAGTCAATTCTACTTGCTCCGATATATATATGATTGCTTCAATCAATAAGATCTCACAAAAATAAAAGGCTCTCACATTGCTCCTCTGCTCTGAAGCTATGGAGCTATTGCTTCCCTGCTTTCTCCTCTTCATCTCGTTATTCAGCCATGCATACTGCTCTTATCAACCTTACAATGCCATATTTAGTTTTGGCAATTCTTATGCCGACACGGGAAACTTTGTTATTTTAGTAAAGGGAGTGCTCCCGTATGATGTGTTCGAGCACCTCCCGTATGGAATGACATACTTCGGCCAACCGACTGGTCGAGGTTGTGACGGTCGTATCGTCCTTGATTTCATCGGTATATTTTACTAACTTTATCTTGCAAATGTTATTCTTTGTTTCAGTACAGAGTGAAAGCAGAACACAGATACTACTTCAATTTCTTTTCCCATGATATATCCTAAATATCCATTGTGCACTTGCAACAAAAAGAGCTTTCTTTCATTACAATGAGAACTCAATTCTTCATTAACAATATTGATGCTCCAGAATAATATGGGAACTTTTATATTAATCAAATTGTCTTCACAATACCAGTATACCTTATAGCTATATTTACAATATTTAGCTGCTTTTTTTTTTTGCAATTGCCATAACAGTACAATCCATTATTCTTATGGCAAACCCAATTATCTATCAATTAGTATTTCAAGATAAATAAGAGATCCCCTATCAGGATGACAATTCCTTGGTCACTAGTCATGCATAAAAGCTAGTTATCTGTTTTTGAATTAATAATGTTAACTGAAATGATC
The DNA here is from genome assembly GCA_964058865.1 of Eleocharis quinqueflora. Classification (NCBI taxonomy): domain Eukaryota; kingdom Viridiplantae; phylum Streptophyta; class Magnoliopsida; order Poales; family Cyperaceae; genus Eleocharis; species Eleocharis quinqueflora. The sequence goes on along the minus strand of CAXKVX010000932.1, from coordinate 9,042 downwards.
TCTTTAATACGGCAGCCCAGGATCTTGGCCTTCCTCTTGTACCGCCATACTTTGCAAAAGGCCAGAATTTCAGCACAGGTGCAAACTTCGCAGTTATCGGTTCAACTGCACTCAACCTTGACTACTTCCGTCAGCGCAACATTACTAATCTACCACCAGTGGACACATCAATTAGCTTCCAGCTCGGTTTGTTTCAGCAACTGAAGAGTTCGGTATGCAACACGACAAAGTGTACGTAATTGTTTATTTATTATTCTTCAGTACAATTTACAACATATATACATTAGAAGCTTTTAGTTGCAAGTTTTAGTTATCTTACTTCTAAGGGAGAAAACTTGTGCAGCGTGCCAGGATTACTTCAGCAGATCCCTCTATATATTGGGAGAGTTTGGAGGCAACGATTACAACTTCGTATTGTCGGCAGGAAAAAATATAAGTGAAGCCCTATCCTACGTGCCTGCTGTTATCAAAACGATTAAACAGGCAGCTAAGGTAATTTTGTATGCCTCATTTTTCTGCTAGATTTCAGGCACGATAAGTACATATGTGCTCTCTTTCCACATACATAAACAAAATTAGCAACGTTTTTAGTTAACCTTAATATAATCAACTCAACTCAGGAATTTCTGTACAAGTTCACTGAGCTGCACATGGATCACGTCAAATTTTCTAAATCAAAAAGCCTTATAAGTATATGCGCACAAAATTAGTTGCTATCGTTTACATTATTAATGTTAGTTTAATTAATTATACACGGAACTTCTCTAACACCAACCTATGTGCTAATTAAATATTGGTGGTAAAATATTTGCTTTCGTAGATGTATTAACAGAAATTGTAGCAGCTCTAAATTTTAACAAGTATATTGCAGTCATTGCTGAAACAAGGAGCGTTGAATATTGTGATACCCGGAAACTTGCCAACAGGATGTATACCAATTCTTCTGACAAACTTTGCGAGCAAAAACAAGACAGACTACGATCGTCTTGGATGCTTAAAGAAGTATAATACAATAGGATATTACCACAACAAGAAGCTAAAGGAGGCAGTGGCACAGCTTCGGGCATCTTACCCTAAGGCGAGAATCATCTATGCTGAATACTACGAGCCGATGATCCAATTCTTGCAAAATCCAACCAAATTTGGTGAGCTTTTGTTTTGGCATTTGGCAAAATCTTAGATTATCTGCACTCATTTTTTTTATTTGAGTCGATTGAATCATTTCTGATTTTTAATTATTGAATTTGAAGGATTTACTGGAGCGCCCCTCAGAGTTTGTTGTGGAGGAGGGGGGCCATATAACTACAATGTCTCTGCAACCTGCGGCCAACCTGGTGTAGCAGCTTGCTCGAACCCGTCTACTTCATTAAATTGGGATGGAATACATCTTACGGAGGCAGCGTACAGAATCATAGCAACTGGTTGGATGAAAGGTCCGTACGCTCATCCGCCAATTTCACCTTATTGAAAAGAATGAGTTGTTCGACATCTGTTTGGTTCTTGATATGGAAACGAAACTATATATGAAATATTTGTTTGCTTTTATGCTATTACTATGTCACTTACTGTTATCGCGTATTTCATTGATTAAGTTGTTTTTCAGCAGGTTTTGTCATTATATTATTAGTGTCTGTCATTAATTGAAATGACACAATAATATTTTACATGATTGTTTCAATTGTTTCAAAGGGTTCAGTTTAAATTATTCCATTGAATGTTAATCTGGCACTTCTGCGCATAGAAGATGTAATTTTTTTATTTATTATCCGATATAGAATACAAAGATGTTAGAGAAATTTTGTGTAGTTGAAGTGTTAAATTGAGGCCAATTTGGTGTGCTACAATTCGGAATAGACTGAAAGTTTAGTTAACAGATGTACTCAATTAATTGAACTGTTGCTATTAACATTAACAACAGAGATTATGCTTATTTAGACTTGATAAAGGATCTGATATTTATCTAAATTAAATACCAACAATGTCAGATTTTCTCTTAACTTATGCCTACTAACAAATCATTTGCTAGTTGCCTCTTCAATTCAGCTTTTGACAAGTCAACCAGTGACAATAAGCTGATTATGACTTTAACCGATGTATGATAAACTAATAATAACTGTCAACAATAACCAAAGATTTGTGAACCTTTCTAAATAATTAGTACTTCGAGCAGGAACTTACTTTGCTCTGTTTTGAAACAGAGGATGTAATTAATTCCAACATTATTCATGATTGATTGTGAAATGCAGCTTCATTTTCCTATTTAATCAGAATGGTTAATACTAGTTGCTGATCACCTACTACTGTAGTAAATTAGTGGTAGATACACAATTAACCTATGTTACTCGGATACTTCATTCTCCTAGCCGTACGCGTATCGGATACGGCTCGGATACGGATACGCCTTGGATATGGTGCGGGTGCGTATCGGATACGTCACGTGGCGTATCCGATTATTTTATATTATTTGACCGACGGATTCGGTCAAGATACGTTTCGGATACGTTTTGGATACATTTCGGATACGTTTTGGATACGAATTGAGTTTTTTAGTAATATTAAATAAGTAATTGTGTATATTATATAATATTAATCACGTCATGTAATTTGTATAGTATTATTTTCGATATAACATGAACTCTTTTGTCAAGAAAGTGTTTAATCAAATGCTTATATTTTTTTTTGTTATTTCATAAGTATCAATATATTTTTTTAAAATTGAATAGAAAAACAAATTTCAAGCATTTTAATATATAATATGATGTTTTATTATATATATATATCCGCACCCGTATCCGCGATTTTTTAAAATTGCCGTATTGTCGCACCCGCACTGTATCGGATACGATACGCGCACCCGCACTCGTGCAACACAGCAATTAACCATGTTTTCTATTCAAAGGAACAAATTTCTCTCAACGATTTGCAATTTTTTTTATTAGCGGTTTCTACAAAATGTAATTCTATATCAACGACTTGCATCAAAGTAAAAAAAAAAAAAAAAAAAGCAAAGATAATTGACCGATGAATTATGAATTATTAATAAAAAAAAGTAAGATGTAAGAGGAAATTGATAAAAAAAAAACTAATTATAATGTTTTGAAAGAAATAAATAAATAGTTTTAAAAAAATATATTAAGTGGAAGATATATTTATTTATCTAAATTGTAACAAAAGGGATATATCCAAAAGACAAAAATAAAATTTGATTTTACTGGAAATTTATCGAGAATTTGAAAACGACTTAATCTAACAGAAACTTATTCATGAAGTATGTTAGAAAAAAGCCACAAATTTAGATTTGATAGACAAAGTCATATGTGATTTCTGCATAGATTGAATAAAAAATATCTTATTTAGTACAAAAATACTAGTTTTGGAAATTAAATTTATATCCTGACATTAATTTGCGAATCTTTTTTAGAATGTTTATTTTGTAAATTATAATTTTTTTTACATCTTACAATTGTGTATCGATTTTTTTTATAATATATTTAAACTATATGTTATTCTTAATAAAATAAGCGTTATGAGTTCAGCACATATTGTTTTAACCTAAATTTTGACCAAACTAATGGTTAAACTACAGTACATAGTCACAAACAGAAAATTCATTTTAAATAGATTTTAGTATTTTTTTTTGTAATATGTTTTATTATTCAATATTTGCTTTATGTAATTACTATATCTTATTTACTAATGATAAAATACCAATATTTACTATTTTATCAATTGAGAGCTAACTATTATAGCTTCAAAGACGGGTTAAAACCTTAGTGAACAAAAACAGAGATATAATTACACCTTAAAAGAATTGAGTGGTGGACCTTTGTTTAAAAGATTAAAAAAAAAAAAAAAACTTAACTAAATTATTAGTTCACCGTCACTTTATTTTACTTGTCAATCGCTAATGCATGATAATAGTTTTAGTAGTTATAATTAACGAGTACTATATATTGTGTAAACTGATTTAGAACAATTAAATATAAACGTTAACTTTATTCATTTGGCTAGTGCTATCATTCTGTTTTCCATGCTGAACCCTTCAAAAATTCACATTGCTTTATTCTCAGTCAGACTTTTTATTGAAGACTCTTCCGTGTGTTATTAAATGCATAGAAAAACGTTTAGCAACATTAGTGGATTCTCCCTGTTCTCCCTTCCTGTAGAGAAGAAAACCCAATTACTGAAAAATAAAACTAATTTCTTACAGTGATAGGTCCAATAAATTGGCAAAAGTTTTGGTAAACAGTAATTCTCCACTAAAAACAGCAGCTTGCAAATGGTTTCTGCTATTAAATTAGACACGAAACTAAAATATTGCTTATGATTTATTAAGATGGGAAATATATTGTTATGATTATTATTCCATGAAATGTTCCCCACATTGACTTCAAAACATAAGTTTTTTTTTTTTGTTGTATTGCTCAAAATTAATAGGAGGCATGCATAGCACATATGCGCCACTCCACCTTTATTAAATGAATAAATTTACAAATATATCTACTAGTATAATTAGATTCTTCAATTTATTACTTTATTCTCTTACAACATACAAATAATTTCAACAAAACGGAATGAACTTGCCACCTTTACATGAATAAATTACAAATGTGTTTATATTTTTGTATTACTAAAATAAAATATACATATAAATAATACTATTGGAAAACAAGATTTCTATCAAACAATCTTTTCCTCTGTATCTTCTATGATGTATGTATCCTCAAATTGAACATTAAACGCTTTTCCTTGACTTAGGTCACATTGCACTCCAACAAATCCACATAAGAACAATAGTTTTTATCATCATTAGGCATGCAAATTAGCAACATAGATGCAACAAGGACATTCCAAAAATTAACATTGCTGTTGTAATTGGTGTCAATGGATTTGTTATTTCACTGCCTCCGCTGCTGCTTCCTCCACTATTAATACCTTCTTTAACCATACATTAATTCAATTATTCATCCCATAGCAGCAGTAACCAGTAATATTTGAAATTATTTCTATTTTCTACTGATATTTTGTTCATAATTGAATTGCTATATGTTCCAAGTAAATATACAAAAGAAACAAAAATATTTTTCAAGAGTGAATGATGTGATATGAACACCAAAACTAACTGCTAAAGAACACCATTATCATTTTCCAATAAAATTGAATTATATTCATTAAAAGTATTTACATAAGTTTTCCATCCTTCGGATGAAACTCTCTCTCTCTCTCTCTCTCTCTATCAATTAGGATCAAATACTTAGTTGCTCTTCATTCTTTATTGTTTCTTTATTGTATGTATGTTCCGACCAAATTATGTCAGGAAAATCAATTGAAGGTATAATGAATAATGTTTTCTATAATAAAAAGAATATGAAGTGTGAAAATTTCCTTCTCACTTGCCTTGAAGCATAGAAGCATAAAGCAACTGGTTCCATGTATCTGGCACGCCGGCAAGGCACCAATGTGTACAATCATTGGGAAATCCTGCTCCGTTGTACTTCGATGGATGTCCGTCTTTTCTAAGTTGAGACAGATAGGTTACATCTAACAAATCAATTGGTTTAGATATGTTGCTTAACACATTTTTCACAATGGCCTCTTGCGGTATGGGACCCGCAGGGTACGCCGACGTGTTGAACGGTTGGGTTTCTCCCATGCACGTGTTTCTGATTGGTGCACCCCAATCTTGGCCACTGAATGAAAATGAATATTATTGATAGATGTAGAGATAAATTGCGTTGATCTTGAAAGAAAGCACGTCAATAGTGAGGTTTTGTTTTCAATATTTTAGATGTATAGAAAGAAAGTTGCTCTGATCATATATTTTCCTTTTTTGTTTCAGGTCTTATTAAAAGACATTTCCTCAGTCAACAAACTTCCATATAAGCCCATTGGGCCGGGCCCAGATAAAGCGAGCGGGCTTTTATATCCGCAAAATTATGATATATATTCACACTCACCTGACCTGAGAATCATAGTACCATTCTCATGTAGATTTGGTGTCGAGTTTTACATGTATCAGATTTGAACTGTTGTCGAATTCCACAAATGTCAATATATATATGATCCATCTAGCTCGCTTATATAGATTCTAGAATATAATTTCAGTAATAATTTATCTATATTTGACACAGTGCTATACTGCTATGGTTCTCAGAAAAGATGGACATTATTTATTGAGATGACATGACTATTATTTTGGTCACATCCATAACTATGGCTGTCAAACGTCCAAAACGGCAGCGGAAAAAGGTTGTTTCGTTTTCGTTCCGTTTCGTTGACGGAACAAAAAAATTCTTCCATTTCCGTTCTGTTTCGCACGGAACAGCGATTTCCGCGAAAATTGCACTGAAATGAAACGGATTTCACTTCCGTTTATGTTCCACTGAGTTAAACGAAACAAAAATCTCTTCCATTTCCGTTCCGTTTTGAACGGAACGAAACGAAACGTCCGAAACGAAAGGATATTGACAGTCATATCCATAACGATTGAAATACCATTAGGTTGGAAAGGTAGTACAATAATTCAACACCCCCATACCTTTCATTTACAATTTTTCACGAAACAAAGAAGCTGAAAGTTTAGTTGTAACTGATATTTGACATGACATTTAGTTTGGCACAACTGTGCCAATAATTGATATCACTTTTTTACTTGATTGCTTCATACATGGTAATAAACATTTACCACCTCGTTTCTTGCTTTATTTTATTCGACTTTTTGTTCCATTTAAATGCCATAACCTATTAACCTGTTTGTGAAGTTACTATTTCATTTTCATTTCCTTTTAAGACAAAAGCTACAAGTAACACCAATTATGTAAACAAGGGAAATGAAAGAAATGCAATGGTTTAAGTTTACACTTACTGATAGTGAACTGGAGAGACCCCCAGATAGTAAAGTTGTGTAGTCGAAGGAACACTTGAATCAACCCACTTAGCCCATGTTTGTAATCCTTTTGTAAAAGCAACCGTTCGATTCATATCCTTTAGAATTTGCTGTCCATCTTGAATGTAATCAAACCTGCATGAAAAAGCACTTGCATGATTGTCACTCTTGATCATTAACTTCAAAATATGACCACCTTTACAAAACAAAATTGTGCAAAACACAACTCGTACGGTTGTGTCGAACCAGTGCGGGTCCACCAGTGCCATGTGTTGAAGATTAACGCGTCGGCGTTCAACCACGTGCGGCCGCCTTGGAGTGAGTCGAGCTTCAAAATCCGCCCATTCGGTGAACTGATGATGTCAACCAAATAATGCGACAGGTAGTACATCATGCTCACATTGTAGTCCTACAAACATTTTGTTTTTACTTTCATCAGGATGCAATTTTGATTTACTTATTTATTTATTTTTATTTTTGTTTTGCGAGTGATAACTAGGGGACCAAATTACTTCTTAAACCAACTTCAGCTAACGGAAATGATTTTGATGGAAATGTTAGATGCTCCTAATTCGTAGGTAGGAGCTAGAAATCACACACACATAGGTGAATGATTCTATTTTATAAAGCTCTTTCTATGGATGATACTTCTCAATTGCTAAATATTCTAGCAGCAAGCAAAGCAAATTCAATTACCATATCAGAATCCAATGATTCATATCTGTACTATACTTTTTGTGTTACATCCTAGGTTCTTGGAATGGTGCATAATTTGGAACCAAGGTTTCTATTTGTTTGGTTTTAATGGAACACAATATATTTAAAATTTGGCAAGTTGATTTGCAAATGGGATGAAGATACTTTAATTACTAAATTATGTTATATTAATGCAGAAATTATTATATTAACATTTATGTTATTACTTTTCTCAAAAAAAAACACTTATGTTATTACATATTCGATTTAACCGAGTTATATAAAGTAAAGCTCTGCACGTTGTTGTATTTAGTTTATCATCAATTTTTTCAAAACAATTTTATTTATATATGTATGCCAACTAAATAATAATGGGTTAAAGAAATTTAATTCAAACAGAACCAAATCTACCATGGACACTCCTATTTGAAACCACCAAGTGACATAACCTTAATTAGTTGGTTTCTTGGTGACATTGTGAGCACTTAAGCAATCTCCTCCTCGCCTTGCAAGGTATTCATCAAATAGTACGCTAATGGAAATTCACAGTAAAATTAATGGTGAGAAAGGCGAAAAGCTGCCAAGTGAGAAGACAAACAGCCTATACACAGCTAGCTTATCAGTGCAGATTTTCTGACACGGTTTCTGATACGCCTCATCCCAAAACCTCATACTGACACATGAACCCCATAAGTAACAAACTGCGCTCTGTGGTCACCGCATAAGATCTGTGCTTTAGACGGCGTTGCAACAAATGAACTGAATTGAAAGAACAGAGGTCTCATCAAAGGTAGTCTTTGTGCATCAGCACATGCATGCATCATGCACAAATCACATGCAGCGATGCCATCTTTCTGACCTCGTTGTTTTGCTTGGAGCTTATAGTTATTCCTCTCACATGCTTCACCTCTCCTTTCACTTGTGCGCAATTCATTTTCTTTGTTAGCGTACTGGCGTGTGCGCGTGTGACCACTAAGTGAGGTTTGTGCATGTCATGAGAGAATATATATATGCAACAATATGTTATGGGGAAAATAAATAAAAAGGCAAAATATTTAGACCACATATTATTATTATTATTATTATTATTATTATTATTATTATTATTATTATTGTTATTATTTTATTGGTATATTCAAAATTAATTAATATTACAACTTCGTCTCTCAGCTCTGAATGATACTTCTCTAATTTTGAAAAGCAAATTGAAAAACAATAACAAAAATGCCTGCAGATATGTACTTGAAAAAAGTTTCCCAAATTATATCATGAAATTCGGAATAACAAAAATGAGGAGATAATACATACCTCAAATCTGACAGTTGTAAGATCACCGGTTCGAGTTCGAGTTGTTGTCGTTTTTGCATTAGGCACGGCTACGTTGATCATGCAGAGCATCGACTCGTATTGATTCAAGCTCAAAGAATCCCCTACAAACATCACTTTCTTCCCACTCCATT